>CP099851.1:7614401-7951127 GCA_030062745.1 Capitulum mitella | reverse complement strand
GGAATGCTCAATTTTGACTGACTTATGAGCATGGTGAAATCAGGTAAGATGACAGGTAATGTGTGATTTGTCATTTTCAATCATGCACTACTCAAGACATATATTCTCAATGCAAAAATCCATCCTATCCAATCACTTCTTTGCACATTATGGAAAATTTGTGGAATACTCCTCTCTAACTGGCTTGAGAACCAACAATGGAGCTCTGCAGATGGATTTTGAGAAAAAGGTTTTTGTTTTTTATTTCATTTATTTTTTTCTTTTATTTGCTTTTAACAAACTTCATCCTAATTATTCAAATAATTTTACAACAATATAAAAGCAAAATAATAATAGAATAAGTCCTTAACCACATACAATGGCAGCATAGACCACATTTGATTAGTGCAAAATAACTCAATTTTCTTTGGAAACAATACCAGAAGTGTCACCATTTTTCATTCATAACAAAGTTTGTGCGCACCAGGAAAAGCGGTCTGTGAAAAGACACAAATATGTTACATCACCTTTCTGATAAAGCTGATGAACAATGTACTGGAGCAACAAATGTTTTTAAAACATAAGTCTTTGGTGTCATTAGCCCTAAAAAACCTGTCACCATCCAGCCCTAAGTAAAAAGCTGAAATTTGCAGAAAACACTTGGCCATGAAACACATTTTCACCAAGCCCTTATTTCATGGTGAAAAATTGCATAAATGGTGCAAAAAGTTTATAACAGACAGTTTTTAAGCCACATACAATGCCATGCTGCATACCATTTCAAGATGAAGAATGTGAAAAAAATTGTCATTTAACTGTACATGCTGCTGAAAACTATGCTGCTTGTCTGTATGATTTCTGTTGGGATCCTCCAATAACAAATTTAAGTATGACAATTTCCAAGGCTGAGACATTCTGAATCTTATGACATCATCAATATAATCAGACTTACTGAATAGTAAGCAAGATTAACAAGATACCTAACCTAACTCAACCTCACATAACCCAACCAAGCCTAACCTAACCTATTTAAACATGCAACATAACCTCTGTTGGACAGAACCAAATCCAATCTCTCCCTTTGTCAGCACATGGCCTCTAGAATCCTACAGTATGCCTCTAAAGCATGGTTGAGCCTTCAGTACCATATTACACCACATGAATGCAGCCTCTAGTATCCTATACCAATGACATCATCAAACATTATGCAATACATAAGGCATCCTTGGAACAAAGGCAGTGTACACAAGATGGTGTTGTATATATATATATATACATACATACATACATATATATATATATATATATATATATATATATATCACTGGTCTGCAAAAAGGTGCAAATGTGCGGCAATACTTTAGAACCGCACGCCATAAACCAAGCACACCGGATGGCACATATACGGCGCGCGTGGCAAAAGGAGATGTCAGCTGTTGCAAGAAACCACAACATTATGCACTGGAGCTCCAGGGTCGTAGATCACCCGCTGTTCACTCTTGTTTTGCACAGTAGGTTAGGTTAGGTTAGGTTAGGTTAGGTTAAGTTAGGTTAGGTTAGGCTAGGTTAGGTTAGGTTAGGTTAGGTTAGGTTAGGTTAGGGAATAGTAGGTGATCCACGACCCTGGAGCTTCAGTGCATAATGTTGTTGTTTCTTGCAACAGCTGACGTCTCCTTTTGCCACGCACACCGTATATGTGTCATCCAGTGTGCTTGGTTTATGGCGTGCACTTCTAAAGGATTGCCCAAATGTGCTGCACGGTCAAATGCTTTTATTTTTCTTGACAATTCTGCCCAGAAATCTATGATAATCTTCAAATTCTCATCTTCAGCCACAGCATTGGAAGCAATAATCTTCAACTTATGATGTTTAACATTGATGGAACATACTGTCAACCAAGTGTTCATACATACACACATCCCATCCACCCACATCCACAAATATTACATGATAAGGTAACAGTCTTACTTTCTGTGTTTCCGCTTCTGCCAATGCTTCTGCCCAGCCTATTTCTCCACAAGGATCAGGAGCATGGCCCTGTCAAGAGTTTGTGAGACGACTGCACCAACTTGACTGCACTACAGGGTATGTCAAATCTACGATATCTTTCCTCCAAAATTTATTATTTTATATCCGCCTGTATACAAAACTACAATACGCTCATGGATGAGACCGCCTTTGATGCGCGGCTACACTTGAGAGCGGGCCCTGCGTGAGTCGAGAACAATTACAGCGCATACAAGACAAATGCTGGCGTCTTGAAAAACAAAACATGATAACAGACGACTGACTGACGTCCGACGAGACAGCTTGACGGAAGACTTTGGACATCTAAGCCCAAGAGGCTGTGTGTCCTAACTTACAAACAAAGAAACAAACAAACATGATAACACAGACTACTGTCTGACGCCCGACGAGATTGACCCAAGACTTTGGACACCTAACCCCAAGAGTGTCCTAACTCACAAACAAATAAACAAACATGATAACAATGTTCCTCAAACTAGCAGCATATTGATAACAATGTATAGATTGATGTTCCGGACCTCTACGATTTGGCTCAAGATAGAGTGATATTGTGGTTTTGCACCCCAATTCTAAAAATGATATTACGGCTTCTCTAGATATTTCAGGTCGAACTGTCAAGGTCAAGAGAGCAGATTAACGATTTCAGCAAACACACTTCGTTGGTACGTCACGACGCCATATTCTCGTTGTACCTTCATCTACGTTGTGGCACGTCATGACACCGTTGTGCAGACAATTTTCCCCAAAAATTTAACCCGAACTTGTCGAAGTGAGTAGCCATGGGAACAGAGTCCGAGCTAAGTGGAACTTGTTGCAGACCCCTACCCCTGCCAACCGAGTGCTCCCAAATGTGGAATAATTCTGCGCTAGGCGCCGAGTCAGATGGAGCTCAAGGTTCGTCATCGTGCCGTACAACTCCAAGACACGGCCACCCCATGCCTGGCTGACCCTTTCGGTCTCGGGCCAAGAAGAAGTCTATTCTGGGACTAGAAACCAATGCCTGCCAACGGGGGCGGATCCCGGATTTCGCCAGGGGGGAGGGACAATGATCACCGCGTACCATCCTGCTTACCGCCCCCCTCCTCCATTTTTTTGCTGATCTGCTCGGGTCCAGGAGGAATATGTGACGTAATTTTGCGTATTTTACACATAAAGTAGCAGAAAAAATTCAAACGCGTCACCTAATTTGAGAACACCTTGCGTTTTGTTCCCCTACAAAGTGGCCGAAATACAACACTGGCAGGAGTTTAAGCGACTGTGTCCCTCCTTCTGTTTGACATGTCGCGTCTATATCGAGTCCAGGGGCCCCTCCGCTTCCTCATAGCTTCCGGAGACTTTTTGTCGGCATTTTGATGACCTCTGGCCGTCTGCCGTGTCAGGGCCATCTGGGAGTCTAAGGTTCTTTGTACAGTTCATTTGTCCCTCGGGACGTCTCAGACGCTTCCTTGGCAGTTTCAGGGGCTCTTCGGGCAGTGCCATTGGCCCATCCCGATCTGACAGTTTCAGGGACACTTAAGTCATCTCGAACTCTTTCCTGTCTTCCTTTGGGAATTTTTGCCGTCGATGAAGCCCCCAGGCAGAGAAAGGGCCCTCTCAAAGTCTTTCTCTGCTGTGACAGAGGCGCTTCTGACAATATTCTAGGTTCTTTAGCCGTTTCAGGAACTGTCCGGACCAGAGTTGGAAAGGATGTTTTTTGGTGCTGAAGAGCACCAGAACAGTTTTTTCCCCTAAATTCAACAGCTTTGGCCTGTGCCTCCATGGAAAGGCTGCATCATAGCCATTCTGACAAATTTCTAACCCCGCAAGCAAATGACTCTTTCCATTCAGTATGAAGCAGACATGATGTCATAACTAAATTACGCCAACAATGCCAACTGAAACCAGTATTACTCCTTTCGAAATTTTGTACTCCAAAACAAATATTATACTCCGACAACAAGAGCAAAAACCGAATTTCCAACCCTGATCCGGGCGCCACAAGGCTTAGTACTTTCAGCGGCCCCTATTGCTAGAGACAGCTAGTTAGTCTCAAAGGTCCTTCCCTAAGTGCCCTCTTGTCTCTGGGGAGTGTTTCTGCCGCCTCAGGGACCCCTTCGCAGTTACAAAAGACGTTTTGGCGATTTCATGTGCTATGGGCCCTTTGAACGTCTACGGTGGTCTCCATGGCCGTATCAGGGGTCTTCCTTTGTTACGTGGGGTATATCTGACAATCTTCAGCCCCTCTCGCCGTATCAGGGACATTTGATGGCACTTCAGAGGCTTCACTGGCAGTCTCAGGGGACCTTTTACGTGCCAAGAGCCCGCCTTACACATTCGAAGGCCCTTTGGCTGTCCAGGGCCCCCATACCGCCTCAAAAGTCCTCTTATCACCTTTGCCCCCGGGGCCCTCCGATCTTTTTGGCGGCCTCAGGGGCCATCTGCTGTGTAGGGACCCATCTTGCAGTCTCGGGACCCACCTGGCCTTCCTGGGACCCCCTTACTGCATAAAAAACCCTCAAGCTATCAAAAAGACCACTGTAGCCCATCTGGGTAGCTGATGTCACACAGAAGGTCACTGATGAATGCCTGTCCAAAGTGCCTCTCTGGCACTTTTAGCATTCTCATGGATCCTTTCCCGTGCTGGGGCCCCGCTTGCGGTCCCAGGGACCCTTGGGGGGTTTCAAGGGCCTTTCTATTCATCTTCGGTATAATCTTGCCGTCGCAGGGTTTCATTAACCCTCCCAGAGACTCTCTGACTGCATCAGGAGCCTTCAGCTTTTTACACATGTGCGTGAAACCCATTTGGGGCCATTATGGCATTTCAGGGGTCACTATGCCGTCCTAGGGACTCAGTCCTCATTTAACCGTTTCTCAGGGGCTCAGTGACTCTTCTGGCGGTCTGAGGGGCAATCTGCCGTCTTGGGGCCCTGTTGTGGTCTCAGGAGTCTTTTTGGGGCTTTAGGGGCCCTTCCATGCGTCTTAGGGGTCATCTAACCCTCCCAGAGGCCCCTCACTGCATCAAGAGTCCGTCACATTTTGACAGAGACCCCGTGAAGCTTATACGAGGCCCCTTCGGGGCCCATTTTAAGTCTGAGAGGAGCCCTTTCGGGGCCGGCCCGAGAGGGACCCTTTCTTAGGACTGGGGGGGGGGAAGTTCGTCCCCAGGGCCCCCTTGGGTCCGCGCTTGTCTGCCACGCATTAGAATATATTGTCCGGTTTATCATCCATCAGGCCACGGCGGCGGCGTGATGGATAATGAGCGAGGGTCACGGCACAACGTACAACGCACGTTGTCATGCTCCTGCGTTGCCGTGATCAGTAGCCCAGTAGGTAGAACGCTGGTCCCCCTGTCCTCCCCTTTCTGGCAAGCCAGGTTCCAGTCAACCCGACGCTCGACATTTGGCCGGCGGGTCAATTAGCAACTGGCCAACGAAGGGTCACGCTGAGTACCGCGCGGTCGTGTCGCACCCTCAGCGGCACGTTCAACTTTCGCCACAGAATTAGCCGTTACCTGAAATTGGGCGATCGGGTACAGGGGTCGGAGTCTATGCAACAAGCTCTGCTTAGCACGGGCTCCGATCCCTAACATCATCCTCGCAAACTCCTCGGATCAAAGTTATAAAGAACTTTACGACGACGTCAGCGAAGCAGATGCGTGGCACGTGCGGACAACGCTCTCTAAAGAGGACGAAGGTCCTAGAATGAATCAGCAATGCCATCCAACACGTGATTGACGTATGCAAACACAGATCTAACGACATCATTACAACACCTTTCAGGGGAGGTCGTGGCGCAGTCGCGTACAACGACGTACAACGCACGTTGTTGTGCGGCATTACGACGACGTTGGCGTACTTCGTGCATGACACGCAGTGGCGTAGCCGGGATTCGATCCAGGGAGGAACGAACTTAAATGTAGGGCCCCCAACCAACCCAAAGTTAGCAAAGTTTCAAGATTTTATCCACTTCATTTTCAGAGGACCCCCGAGTATTATTGAACCGGTTTTCTGCGTGATATACAAGAAATTTGGATATATATATATATATATATATATATATATATATATATATATATATATATAGGAAACGAAACATTTGAATAACGTTATTTCCCGCGATTTTGCCCTTGCGCCCACCAACGAAAAGATGTAAGTAGTTGAGTGGTGGGGTGTTGGCGAGACATGCGAGCAAGCCGGGCTCGGTTCAAGGCTTTTGCGCTCGGCATCCTGTTAATTCCACCTATGTTAATTCTTCTTTTGCTTCTGGCAAAAGCATTTTCCTGCTTTTCATAGGCCGGCTTATTTTCGCCGCATCATCGCGAACTGACATCATCAGCAGATTGACAAGCGGTGGGCAGTTGGCTCCCGATTCGCTCCCGCGCGTCCGCTTTGGGCTGCTCCATGAATCGCTCTCCCCTTACCCCACGTTCCTGTGCATGTTAGGTCATTGCTGCTGTGAGGCCCACTCTTTGTTCCTTGCCACCGTCCAGATGCGCTGCTCTGGGATATCCTCAGAGGCTCGCCTTTGTCCTTTTACTGCATACATTGTCTTGCGTCAAGGTGGAAGCCCTCGTTATGCATGTGGTTGGATTGCTACTCCGTCGTGCGTCATCGTTTGCTTGTCAATGACGTCCGTTGTGGTCTTAGACGAAGGATTAGCAACAAGTTTTGTCTGCGAATTCAGGTGTCATGTTAATCTGATTTGGTTGGAGGCGAGAGCTAGGTAGAGGAACGTCGCAATTTCTGCACGTCATCAAACTAAAACTGCTAGTAAAACGTGCTGTGGAGCACGTTTTCCTAGCAGGCTTCCCGTCTTCTCCCTTTTACTTCTCGGAATGGTTCGCATATTGCGAGATTTTCTACCGTACAATAGTAAATTGGTCACTAGTCAGCGCCCCATGAACAGTGCATTCAACCCATTTGCCTTACCATCGTACTTACATTAAATTACATTACTATCTCAGCGCTTCTGACCATCCCAGGGCCGCTAAGTCACAGGGCTGCTGACCGTCGAAGGGCGGCAGGGCTCTGGTAGTCTTAGTTGTCTGACTTGTCTGTCTGTTGGTTGCTTGAGGGATCGTAACTGTTCCAAGACCCCTAATCCTCTGAAGGCCCTTGACCGTCCCATGACCCCTCAGCATTCAGGTACACTGGCGGTCTCAGAGAACCCGGCCATCCTAGGGCCCCTGACTGTTTCATACTCATAGCTGTCCTATAGTCTCTGACTGTGCCAGGACCTCTGGCCGTCGTAGGCTTCTGTCTGTCCCAGGATTCACGACTCTTCGAGACCCCTGACATTCCTAGCTCCGTGACTATTCCAGGGTCCTGGCCATCCCGAGCCTTGTCCGTCCCAGGGCCTGTGTCTGTCCCAGGCTCCTCGTTGTATCTGAGCTCACGGCTGTTCGAAGAACGACGTCACGATCTGGAAAGAGAGTGTCACGCATTGATGGATTTATATGAATCTGCTGCTACTCTGATGAACGCTCAAACATGGTGTTCCTCTTATTCGTGAAACCGGCTACTGATCTTCGTACAAAAGCAATGTTCAACAAACAGCAACAGCACTAGTGCACCACGCTTGTCTCAAATGCCACGTAGATGTGTCATTTTTACGTCCAAAACCATCGCAAAAAGCTTCAGTAAACTGTCATGGCGTTACACAATAAAGTGGGCTACATCCGATGAGAAACCACATTTTAAGGAAGATTAGGTTGATACATTCTGCCCCAAGCGAGCCAGCTTGTTGCCACAGTTGGGGCAGAACTGAGGCTACCCCGAATATCCAGACCGTGGCCCCGTTCATGGTCTTTGCTATGTTTCTATAGTCTTGGCCCCTGTTGCTGTTGCGGTCTCACAAGTCGGCGTCGGACATCGATCTAATGCCATGTTAACGGCATGACGTCATGCCAGCGCGGTAGCGTCATGCTCCATGCTTCTGCGGTCGCTGCGGTTGTGAGATCGCAACCGCAATAACGTTTGTCAGCTGGCAGCAGACTGATACTCAGCTGCGGTTGGATAGTTCCGTCTACCTCGATTTGAATGAAACTTACGAGCACGGTGCGGTTTAGTATGCTAATTCCACAGGCGCGCCGGGGGACGGGGGAGGGAGTTAGGGAGATGGAGCCCCTCCTTTAGCATGGAGGAAGTTCCCTCCGACCCAAAGCCGGGGCTCCTCCATGCTGCGCTCAGAGGGGTCCCGGGTCTGAACTGAAAAGCGCCTCCCCGAAGAAGCGCGTAGGGATTTCCTGGCGACTCTGCTTCGGGCCTCTCGGGGAAAGGGCATTATCATGAGCTGCTACGAAGGGCTACTTATTAGCCGAGGCTGCTTTACTAGTTACGAGGTCCTGCTGGCATGTGGGAGAGGCGCCTTCTGGCCTACAAAGATGGCCCCTGCCACCTCGCACAGGGCTCCTGCCGTCCCCTGAAGAGCTCGCACGAGGACTTGTAGATAAACCTCCTGCCGGCACTCTATGGATCCTCTGCTAGGTGGTGAACAAGTCCTGTGTCGCTCTGCAAATGGCAACCGACGGGCCTGTAGCGCGGCCCTAGAAGGAGGTCCCCAGCCAGTTTGTAAAAAGTTCCCTGCTGGTCCAAAGGGGGAGGGGAGCCCTGCTGGCCTGTAGATTCCACTTGAGGACATGGAGATAGGCCTCTGCCTGCCAGTTAAGGATCTCTGCAAGCCTTCAAAGGTTTGTCTTTAAGGCGCGTGCTAGCCTGTGAATAGCACGCATACGGGACTTAGATGGCTTACTGCTGGCCTCTGAAAGGACCACCTAATGCTGGCTCTACAGGCCAACGGATGCCCAGTTAGCGTGTGGGGAGGGGGGTGAACCTGCCGGCCTTTAACCCTATTCCCGGAGGGCTAGACGGTATGGTCGATTCCCGGCAGGGGGAGGCGGATTCGCCCCCCCCCCCCGAGATCTCGAGAACTACTCGTCCAATTCCTGCGCAACGAACGGCAATCGATTTGCCATGATGTTAACTACATTTTAAAAAAACGAGCCTTTCAGAATTTTGAAAGGGGTGGACACAGGGAGGAAAAAATATCGAAATGGGGGGTGCTTCCGGACTTCTTATAATTCTGTCGTTTATGGACCGATTTCAATGAAATTGACATGCACCGAGAGATTATGGATAGAACTTTTACCATTGATACACACATTTGAAATTTTGAGAAAATTCATAGGTGTTCACAGAGTTTTAAAACAGGAGGATTAGTTTTCCAAAAACTGAATGAGGAAAAAAGGTAAAAGCACTTTTTTAGCTTCTGCTAGTTCTGTCATGCTAAACAAGTACAAATCGTATTACAATGTTTGCGCAATGTTAGCATAAGCGGTGCCAGGGACATGAAAAATGGGGAACAGTCATGGTCACACGTTCTTCAGATCAATTTGTGACCTTTGACCTTAAATGACCTCCAGTGACCTTGGGGTCACCTGGAATGATGTCGTGTGCATTCAATATTATCTGTAAACGTTTTTAATCGATTAAATTTACTCTATTCCAAAAAATCCATTTTTTGGCTTTTGCGATATAGGGTACGTGCACTGACATTTTAGGTCATAGCTCCGTGACCCGACCTGATATCAAGCTGAAACTTGGTACACAAGTAGAGGACATCTTTCTACGTCATATATATTCCGGGTTTGGCATTTGAAAAAAACGGCGCCGAAATTATTGCGAAAAAAACAAATTTTGACTTTTGACCTTGACCTGACCTTGTAAAGTGACCTCAGATAAACAAAATTACATATGCACATTGCCCAACTATTTAGCTATATATTCATATAAAGTTTTAAGTTCTATCTTAAAAACTCTGTTTTTGGCAGACATTTTCCTTTTACCCTCAACATGGCCAAAAATGACCTGAGGTGCCTCCCAAAAACGTTGCCTGGCTCCGCCCCTGAGCAAAATAGAATTTCGAAATTTTGTCACGGCGCGTAGAAGGAATAGCTAGGAAAAGTGACCAAGTTTCGTGAAGCTGCGTTAAAAAGCCTAGAATTGGCAAGCAAAAAACCCGAGGGGGCCGATTAAGCCCCCCCCTGCCGGGAATAGGGTTAACCCTGTTCCCGGAGAGCTAGACGGCATGGCCGATTCTCAGCAGGGAGGCAGATTCGGTCCCCCCCCCGAGATCTCGAGAACTGCACATCCGATTTCATAACAACAAACGACAATCGATTTGTCAGGACGTAAACTACATTTTTACAGAAAGAGGTTTTCAAAATTTTGAACAGGGTGGACGCAGGAGGGCAAAAATCAAATGGGAGATATTTTTGGACTTGTTATTTACGTTTATGGATCGACTTTGATGAAATTTACAAGAATCGTGAGATTATGGATTGGGCCTTTGCCATTGATCCATACAGTTCAAATTTTGAGAAAATTCATAGGCGTTCGCAGGGTTTCAAAAATAGAGGAATTAGTTTTTCAAAAAAATGGATTAACAAAAAGAGGTTATTTTTATAAGACACTTCGAGACATGATAGCCAGATGGTTCAAGATGAGCTGAAGTAATAATTTAAGCATGAGTACTGAGCCACTCGCCCTAAATTATATCCTGCTTATTGCAGATTTGGGTGGATGGATTTACGGGGCTTTGTAAGGGGTAACAACATGACTTTTCTGGCGCCGGCGCACTGCACTTGACAAGAACAACAGAAATGACGGGGACAGAAGTGCTCTGCTGGGCACTGAGGATACCTGTCCAACTTTCTTCCTAGCTGCGTACGTTCGACCGTGCTACAGTACTGACACAGGGAAACATCAGCAAGTCACAGAAACGTTAACACCACAGACAAGCGCAAAGCAAAGAGGAGGGGAAGAGAGAGAGAGAGA
This sequence comes from Capitulum mitella, assembly GCA_030062745.1. Lineage (NCBI taxonomy): Eukaryota > Metazoa > Arthropoda > Thecostraca > Pollicipedomorpha > Pollicipedidae > Capitulum > Capitulum mitella. The sequence continues at coordinate 7,940,307 of CP099851.1, read as the reverse complement.
GAGAGAGAGAGGGGGGGGGGGGAGAGAGATGGGAAGAGAAAAAGAGGGGGAGGGAGGGAGAAGTCGAGAAAAGGGGTCAAACAGACTGCATATATACTGACCGGCTCTAAAGTTTGTTTTGAAATTCTTTCCTTGATTTGCCGTTGCATTTGCAGGGGCAGCGAAACACTCCAATGCTGCTAAGTGTCGTCAATGTCGACAGCTCGGCGTGGCTGCCAGCATGTCCCCGCAGCAGGCGGCACTGTGTGATTTTCCCGTCCCTGGCCACGCCCCGGCGCCGACCGGAAGCGCAACAGCCCCTGGGAGCCTGTGGCCGGGGTCAGCCACGACGTCCACGAGTCGCGACTACTGGTCCGGCTGCAGCTGACCAGCAGGTTCACATCGGCCAGAAGTGGCAGGACATGAGCCGTGATGCGCGCAGTATGCGACGAGCTTCAGCAGCTCCAGCTCCATATCGCGGCCACCTTCCATTCTCTCGGAAAGCGCTCCTCACGCGACCACATCAGCGCCGTCTGCAGAAGTGGATGCTGATGGCTGACATTAGCCGAATCACCTAGCAGTACTTCATTGCGGTGGCGAGGCGCGCTGCTCTTCGCTCCTGGAATGGAGCAGGATGGTCTCGCGGCGAGGCATCCGTCACTCACTCTCTCGCACAGCGAGACGAGGACGGTGGCCGCTGCCTCTGAAGTGGCCGCCGCAGCTGGCGGTGATGGACGAGCCTGCGCCAGGACCCGCGCAGCCTTAACCCTATTCCCGGCAGGGGGGGGGGGGGGCGGAATCCGTCCCCCCTCGGGTTTTTGCTTGCCAATTCCAGGCTTTTTAACGCAGCTTCACGAACCTTGGTGACTTTTCCTAGCTATTTTTTCTTCGTGCCGTGACAAAATTTCAAAATTCTACTTTGCTCAGGGGCGGAGTCAGGCAATGTTTTTGGGAGGCACCTCATGCCATTTTTGGCCATGTTAAGGGTAAAAGAAAAATGTCTGCCAAAAACAGAGTTTTTAAGATAGAACTTCAAACTTTATATGGATGTATAGCTAAATACTTGGGCAATGTGCACAAAAAATTTTGTTGATCTGAGGTCATTTTACAAGGCCAGGTCAAGGTCAAAAGACAAAATTGTTTTTTTGCAATAATTTCGGCATCGTTTTTTCAAATGCCAAACCCGGAATATACATGACGTAGAAGGGTGCCTTCTACTTGTGTACCAGGTTTCAGCTTGATATCAGATCGGGTCACGGAGCTATGACCTAAAATGTCAGTGCGCGTACCCTATATCGCAATAGCCATAAAATGAAATTTTGAAATAGAGTGAAGTCAAACGATTGAAAACGTTTAAAGATAATATTAAATGCATAGGAGATCATTCCAAGTGACCCCAAGGTCACTGGAGGTCATTTAAGGTCAAAGGTCACAAGTTAATCTTAGAAACGTGTGATCATGACAGTTCTCCCTTTTTCATGTCCCTGGCACCGCCTATGCTAACATTATACAAACATTGTAATGCGATTTGTACTTCTTTAGTATAACATGACTAGCAGAAGCCAAAAAAGGGTGTTTGCCTCTTTTGTTCATCCAGTTGTTAGAACACCAATCTTCTTATTTTTGAAACCCTGTGAACGCCCATGAATTTTCTCAAAATTTCAGATTTGTAGACCCATGATAAAAGCCCTATCCATAATCTCTCGTTTCATGCCAGTTTCATTGAAATCGGTCGATAAATAACGGAGTTATAAGAAGTCAAAAAGTACCCCCCATTTTGAAATTTTTGCCTCCCTGTATCCACAAATTTCAAAATTTTGAGAATTTCTTTTTGCAAAAATGTAGTTCACGTCACGGCAAATCGATTGCCGTTCGTTGCGATGAAATCGGACAAGTAGTTCTCGAGATCTCAGGGGGGGCCGAATCCGCCCCCCTGCCGGGAATCGGCCATACCGTCTAGCCCTCCGGGAATAGGGTTAATGCCCGTGGGAGAAGCTCGGGCCGCGCGACGCCGTTAGGTTTGTCAGGCGTTCCGGGAGAGAAGCAGTGGGTCGGCGTGTTCCGGGGGGAGAAGCAGTGGGTCACTGTGTTCTGGGGAAGAAGCAGCAGATCGGTGTGCTCCGGGTGGAGACGGAGAAACAGTGGGTCAACGTGCTCCGGGGGAGGGAGAGAACCATCGGGTCAGCGTGTCGTCACTCGGTCCGTTCGCATTGACTCGGACTCCGCTGCAGGAAGCTTTGCTTCCCCGCCAACAGGACCGGCTCCGGCACAGGCGCCGCGGCGGCAGCGTCAGGCTCCTGACGGGCATCACATTGGTCGGCTAGGCTGCAGAGGTGGGATCATACTCTGCGGGTGACAGACGCACCGACACTCGCACTGACCTTAGCTCGCACATAATCGGGCAGAGAGCACGACTTCACATTAAGGTGAAGTGAAAAAACAAATTTTGGAGGTTCGAAAATTTACATATTTTTCAATGAGACCCACATCTGGGAGATGGGAAACGTAATTCCAAATTTTTCGAAAATGTCTCGTTAAGTAGGTTTTGGCTTTTTTATTTTGCCCCACGCTGCCCAATAATGCGCGTAAACCAGGGCGGGAGCCCCCTATAACTATTCAGCACGACTCCGGATGGGTAATATGGGGTATGACTAACTTTGGCATGATATGAAGAATGCAACTGCATCCATTTATTTGGATCTAGAAACTTGAATTTCGTATTATAGTACCCTAAATACGTTTTCGTAACCTTTACGCCTGATATCGAGGTGAACTGACTTGGTGATCACATACAACGAAAGGTGTGTCAGCATGGGCGAAGGATTCAGAACTTGCATTGCATTGCAAGCCTAAAGACTTTTTTCGTTTAGCCTTCCCTTTAGTGCATACAAAGTCATGCCGTCGCCACCGCCGTCGAGAGGCGCCGCGCGGCACTGTCGTATGCGGTTGTATGCGGATATTGTTCGCTGCCAGTAGGGGTGGACAGGGTTGACAACGCAGATGGTGCGGACAGCTGCGTAGTGGGCACAGCCAAGGAGACGCCTGACTGAGGACCGCACTGAAGATGGAGAAGTCAGGATGAAAGCAAGATGTTCGTCAGTTTCTCCAGTGATAGGGTGATCGGCTCCCCTCCCCCAGGCCGAGCTGCCTCCATTGCGAAACGCCCTGGCAAGAATGTTGTTGGAGTAAGAAACGCGTGTTTTGTGCGCGTGGAATGTGGTAACAGTGAGGTATTTAGGGCAAAAGGTTGTTTCAGATATCTCTGGAACATGGAAAAAATAAATCCCAGTGTGATCATGGCGGAGCAGTTCACGTTAACCCCGAGGCCTCAGACATAATTCTGTCATGCCAAGCGCATCGCACGGTCAGCCCGGCAAGAGGACAGGGAGTAGTTTAACGCCAAGTTAGACCGGCTATATGCGCCTGCTCCTGCCCCATGCTGACATACACTGCAGTAGGTTGTGATAGCTGCGGGAAAATGCATATATGCAGTGCTCATGCCTTCTCCAACGCGAAATCCTTGACAAAGAGCGGATATTCCTGACAGGGCACAGAAACAAAGTGAAAGCAATTCTTCGTGCTGCGAGGAACAATGTAAATATCCGATGTCGATCGAGATGAGGAAAGAGGGCTACAGAAACCTGTTAACCCTATTCCCGGAGGGCTAGACGGTATGGCCGATTCCCGGCAGGGGGGGGGGGCGGATTCGCCCCCCCCCTGAGATCTCGAGAACTACTTATCCGATTTCATCGCAACAAACGGCAATCGATTTGCCGTGACGTGAACTACATTTTTATAAAAAGAAATTTTCAAAATTTTGAAATTTGTGGATACAGGGGGGGCAAAAATGTCAAAATGGGGGGTACTTTTTGACTTCTTATAACTCCGTTGTTTATAGACCGATTTCGATGAAACTGGCATCAATCGGGAGATTATGGATAGGGCTTTTACCATGGGTATGCAAATTTGAAATTTTGAGAAAATTCATGGGCGTTCACAGGGTTTTAAAAATAGGGGGATTAGTTTTCTAATAACGGAATGAACAAAAGAGGCCAAAACACTTTTTTAGCGTCTGCTAGTCATGTTATGCTAAAGAAATACAAATCGCATTACAATGTTTGTATAATGTTAGCATAGGCGGTGCCAGGGACATAAAAAAGGGGGAACTGTCATGGTCACACGTTCTTCAGATCAATTTGTGACCTTTGACCTTAAATGACCTCCAGTGACCTTGGGGTCACCTGGAATGATGTCGTGTGCATTCAATATTATCTGTAAACGTTTTTAATCGATTAAATTTACTCTATTCCAAAAAATCCATTTTTTGGCTTTTGCGATATAGGGTACGTGCACTGACATTTTAGGTCATAGCTCCGTGACCCGACCTGATATCAAGCTGAAACTTGGTACACAAGTAGAGGACATCTTTCTACGTCATATATATTCCGGGTTTGGCATTTGAAAAAAACGGCGCCGAAATTATTGCGAAAAAAACAAATTTTGACTTTTGACCTTGACCTGACCTTGTAAAGTGACCTCAGATAAACAAAATTACATATGCACATTGCCCAACTATTTAGCTATATATTCATATAAAGTTTTAAGTTCTATCTTAAAAACTCTGTTTTTGGCAGACATTTTCCTTTTACCCTCAACATGGCCAAAAATGACCTGAGGTGCCTCCCAAAAACGTTGCCTGGCTCCGCCCCTGAGCAAAATAGAATTTCGAAATTTTGTCACGGCGCGTAGAAGGAATAGCTAGGAAAAGTGACCAAGTTTCGTGAAGCTGCGTTAAAAAGCCTAGAATTGGCAAGCACAAAACCCGAGGGGGGGGCGGATTCCGCCCCCCCCCCCTGCCGGGAATAGGGTTAAGCATGCCAAGGAAGGAAAAGAAGACTGGCGAAACAGCAGAACAGCAAAACATTGGACAGCAGGCAGCCATTGCCCATGTACGTGCGACAACTGACACCTGCATTGTTCCTCGTGCTCCCATTTGTTTTTCGTTTCTCATGAGTATCCGCTTTTTCCAGGGATTATGTGTTGCCGTGGGCATGATCAGCATGGGACAGCGGCCGGCACTTACGTCCATGGGCAGGTCTATGTTGACGTTAAACTTCTCCCTCGCCTTTTGCCGGGCTGACCGTGCGATGCGATCGGCATAAGGAAATTATCTTTGAAACGTTACAGTACCTAGAACTCCTCTGTGATGACACTAGGAATCTTTTTTCTCCATTTTCCAATCATTTTTGGAACAACCTGTTGCGTCAAATACCTTACCGTTACCACATTCCTCGGTAAAGTACGCATTTCTTGTTCCAAAAACATTCTTTCCAGGGCGTTTCTCAATGTAGGCAGCTCCGTCTGCGGGAGGGAAGCCGATCACTCCGTCACTGGAGAAACTGACAGACATCTTGCTTTCGTCCCGACTTTTGGCGTGTTCTCTGCGGTCCTCAGTCACGCGTCTCCTTCTCAGGACTGTGCCCACTACGCAGCTCTCCGCACCATATGCGTCGTCAACCCTGTCCACCCTCCACCGACAGCGAACAATGTCCGCAGACAGCTCCGCGCGCCACCTTTCGTCTGCGGTGGCGGCGGCAGGCCTTTGTTGGCAGTAAAGGGAGAGCTGAAGGAAAAAAGTCTTGGGGTTGGCAGTGGGATGCAGGTTCTTAGCTCTTCGCCAATGACATGACATTTTTTGGTGTATATTGATCACCAAGTCACTTCACCTAGATATCAGACGTAAAAGCTGCATACAGCGTATTTTAGCTTCCCCAATACAAAACCGAGGTTCCTAAATCCAAATAAATGGATGAGGCTGCATTTTTCACATCATGACAAGTCTATTTGTGCCCCTACATTATCCATTTGGAGTCGTACTGAATCGTTGTAGGGGGCTCTGGGCCTCGTTTACATGCATTATTGGACAGCGTCTAGGTCAAAATAAACAAGCCATAAACCTTCCAAATGACACATTTTTTGAAAAATGTAAAATCATGTTTTACAGCATTCCAGATGCGGATTATATTGGAGAAATATGTAGGTTTATGAAATTCCAAAACACATTTTTTTCACTCCACCTTACTGCACAGTCGAAGCTGCCGCCGGGGTACGCCGCCAGATCGATGCAGGTTCCTTCTGGCACGCCGCCAGACGCGCGTAGCTCTTTCCATAAGACGACTGGTGCACTGATCAGTTTTTTGTATTTTTTAACTAAAAACCTAAAGATCCGTTTTCGAGGCTCATGCCCACTTGTACCAACTCGCAGTCCAAAACCACCGGAAAGAAATAAGCACAAGGTCGAGATGAGGACATGTCAAGAAAACACAGGAAATCGCTTCACGACAGGAACAGATGGAGACGGTGCTGTGCTTGCCCTTTCACTGTTTGCGTTCTTACAAAAACAGCTCAGGAGTGTTGACATTAACCCGTATCTCCCCCAGGTTTCTGAGACCGTGGATTCGTCCCTGCGCGGCTGGGAGTCGACACGGGAATCCGTGAGGGACACGACCGCCGTGCACGGCAGTTAGGTCATGCTGCTGATGAAATCACCACTCGGCGCGCTGCGGAATCAGACGCTGGATCAGACGAGGGATCAGGCGCGTGCTGGCCGGCGTGATCCCGCCGATCGTTGCGGTATCCCCTCGGTAGATGGCAGCATCAGCGGCTTGTTCAGGGACTCCGCCGTGGTACGCTGCGCCACCGACCGTGGCTCTGTGTACCGGCGACTGGACGCTGTACCGAGGGACAGGGACGTTGTACGGCGAGACCGGGACGTTGTGCGGCGAGACCGGGACGTTGTACGGCGAGACCGGGACGTTGTACGGCGAGACCGGGACGTTGTACGGCGAGACTGGGACGTTGTACGGCGAGACCGGAACGTTGTACGGCGTATCTGCGGCTCGGTGCGGAGAAGCCAGAGCGCCGTACTCGGAGGGCAGAACGCCGTACCTCCCTGCCGGCACGTGGTACGTCGAGAGCGCGAGTCTCCGTTCCGGGGCCGCTGCGGAGTACGCCGCCGCCGCCGCCGCCAGCGCGCCACCGCCGCGCCCGTCCTCTCCGCCCAACGCGGCGACGGGCCCGGCCGGCCGCCAGACCGGGTGCAAGAGGGTGCGCGCAGCACCTCCAGCAGCCTTCTGGAAGGACAGAGCCGGCCCAGCGCCGAGCCGCCGGCCGCCCGCCAGCGGACGGCGCACCACCGTCGCACGGAAGCCGTGCCCGTCGTCGGCGACGTAGTCGACGACGCGTTCGCTGCCGTCGGCGTCGACGAGCCGGTACTGGCCGCGGACGGCGCCGCCGTCGCGCCGCTCCGCCTGCAGCTTGTGGTCGCCGGTGGTCGGGTCGGTGACGCCGTACTGGAACGCGTAGGTGGCGCTAGTGGCATCGTCGGCGGCCGCAGACGCCGCCCCGGCCGCTGTTTGGTGGCGCTCGCTCACCGCGCCGGCAGCCAGCGCCAGTAGAGGTAGAGCCAGCGCCGTCTGGGGGCGGACAGAGAAGTGCTACTGAAAAAGGTAGCGTTGTTTAGGGCGGACAGACCGCGAGACATTACCGGCACAGGTATCGCTATCTGAGGGTGGACAGAGAGGTGTTACCTATGCGGGGAACGTTGTCTGGGGATGGACGAACATCGGAGCGTTACCTGCAAAGGCAGCGCCGTCTGGGGGTGGACAGAGATATTACCGGTACAGGTGGCGTCGTATCAGGGCCCCGATATTAAGATGGTGAATGTGAGGGAGGCTCCTGTTCTGCAGCGATAAACGATGATCCTCATCTGTCAGATTCCGTTTCTGTCAGATTTGTATAAATGGAGGCGGCAATCCGCTTCCACTTATTCCGCTCTAAGCAGACGTCACTCTCGCTGTATGTGGGCGTACCTGTGCTAAGAAGTGTACGCATTGTGCCTTTAGTTTTTCATTTTGATCCAACATCGCCTTACTTAACATGTCTTTCGGAAATTCTGTTAAATTCACAGAAAAATATGGATATCCACAACCGCGAAGAATTAAAACGCGCAGTGGAAGGGGGTTTCGCACTAAAGCGCACTGGAAGGGTGGCACAAGAGTACCCCCTCCGATCTCGGAAACGGAAAGAGCTAGAAACATGAAATTTTGTAGGTACGGTAGGGCTATAAAAGTTTACATAGGGCGGAGTTTTCACGACTCTAGGTCAATATCTTCAACGTCAAATAAAGTCGAAAAGGTCAACTTTGGACACTCTCGGCCCGTACAGATAATGCCGTACGGCTTTTCGAACGAAACGAGAAAAGGGTGCATGTCTGAGTGTTAAAACGTAGAACATGACCATTTCCATTCATTCGGCGTCTTGGCAGGGGATTTCGGGTCGAGATCATGTCACGTCATTGATTAATGGCGTCATTTTTTATTTTTTGCAGATCAGATTTCGAGCAACATGGTATACTGGTGTAGCTTGAGTGTAAATAATAGCGCTAAACGCATCTTTTGGCGTATTTTCAGTGTAGATAGCCAACATCGGCGCATTTGATCACTTTTAGAGCTTACTAACCCCCCAAGGTCAGAAGAAATGAGGCGAGGTCATTGACCTTGGATGGAGTTTTTGACCTAAAGTAAGTTTTATGTCAAATGTTTACGCTAAAGTCGTTATGACTCTGGCTCTGGCACATATAAACGTATCAATGTGCCAAACGTGTTTTTATTAAGGTCTTTGAATGCATATTCCGTACAAATCGACATGCTGCAAAGCTAATCTGGACCAGGTCGCAAAAAGTTGACCTTGACCTTTGATGACCTTAACCCTCACTGACCCTGGTATAGATAAGCGTATTTATGTGCACATACGTGTTTCATAGCGGTCTTAAATGCATATTTCATACAAATCGACATGTTGCAAAGTAAATTTGGACCAAGCCGCAAGATAGTTGATCTTAGCCTTACTACATGTAAGCGTATCAATGTGCGCACACGTGTTTTCATTAGGGTCTTTGAATGCATTTTTCATACAAACCGACATGTTGCAAAGCAAAGCTGAATCATCTTACAAGCTGGTTGACCTTGGCCCTCGATGACCTTGACCCTTACTGACCTTGGCTTTGGTCCTGGTACATCCATCACTTATGTCCGAATGATGTCGGTTGATTATGTCCAAACGGTAATCTTATTTAGAAGGCCAATACTTTCGCAGAGTTTCCACTTGCCAGCGACAACCGTTATTTTCGTTATGTTTGACTTAAAATGCTTCAAACTTCGAAAAATTTTCGCTAATTTTCAATCTTGGGTCAATCGACGAGTTCTTCAATTGCGATAGATGTCACAAAGTAGCAGCGACCAGCTCCAATCCGTTCTCTGGATGACTCTGGATGGTTCTCTGGATTTTCAGGGAAAACAGGTGGTTTTTCACAAACAAAAAAACTTCCACCGCGCGTGTTAAGGCAAGACTTACCTTGAACGCCATTCTGTGGAGTGAACGCTGCACTTCTGCCGAGTCTGGAGCCGGAGTCTACAGCTGTTCTGTGTATCCGGATCATGCGTGCCGGACTTTTATATGTGGCGGTGGCCCTCTGCCAAGGGCAGCCGCCACATTGTACTGCCTCGGGTGGGCGTGAGCTTGCAGGAACGAGCTCGATTTTATCTAAAGCACTTCATCTAGCTGCGGGAAGAACCGGACCTGCGACACCGTATTGGTCCGTGGTCGGCGATTGTCCGGCTGGTCTGTAGCCATTGATCGTCGGGATGGCCTGAGGCCGGTGATTGTCGGGCTGGGCCGTGGCCGGTGATTGTCGGGCTGGTCCGTGGTCGGTGATTGTCGGGCTGGGCCGTGGCCGGTGATTGTCGGGCTGGGTCGTGGACAGTGATTGTCGGGCTGGTCCGTGGTCGACATGGAGACAGGTCAATTGACGTGACGTCAGGGGTAACTGACTCCGCACGAAGAATGCCGATGTTTGCCTGTTTTGTGCCATTTATTTGTTTCAGCCATTTACACATTTATACCACCGGTGAACCGGAACACAGTACGCCAGGGGCTCCATCTACAGCGGGAAGATTTAGAGATAAAGATCGTGTTAACCAATGAGAGACGAAGATGTCACGTGCTGGCATCGCACATGCCGTTGAACGCAGATGCTTGAATTTTCGACAGGTGGCTGTGGCCACGATCATCCGCATGATATGAACTGAAATGGCAAAGCAGTCATTTCAGCTTTGAAACGAAAACCAAGGGAGCTTACCATGAATAGTGCTAATGATGACCGAGAACAGACAGAATAATGACGTCATACGTAGACCCTCCATAACGGATGTTAGTACGAGTTATCGTTTGACAATTAGGACCAGCTGCAGCGTCGACTCTCACTTAGCACAGCACTATAAATCCACGTTCAAGGCCGTTTCCAGTGGCAGCTTTGTAAACGAAACGTGACCTGCTCCCGAAATGTGTCGACTTTGCCGTTTCAAGGTCGCGTCGGAGGTGTCACAGGCTTTCTAGGTATGACTCCATCATCATTATCTCTAGACGACCGACCGTAAGTATGCCATTGGCCGATGAGAAGAAGGCACAAGCCACCGGATTTTGGCAGGCATACTGGAGAAAGTATGCGTAATTCTGGATTACGAAAGTTCTTCCGCAGGACGTTTCGGCGTATCAGCAGAGGCCTTATATCTCACGAGCCTACCAACGAGGTCAGTGGTAAAAATTATTCCGAAACCATCGTCATCTGGTGACACAGATCACGGATCGGTCACCAGCTGACAAATGTCACTGCAACATTTAAACCAGTTATGTCAGGTCGAACTCGCGGCAGTGAACATTATACAAATGTGATTGGATTGGTTCAACTGTGGTGACTTTCGCCTAATCAGAATTAAGCGTTTGCGTCTCCTGAGCAATGATTTGGCCAGATCCAAAAACAGTAATGGTATCCATTACGTATGACAGAGACAAAAGACTTCTAGCCAATCCAGACCTGTTCCATGACAATTCGCTGTGAAATATTCAACGAACAACTTGTTACTGTTTATGGGAGCCATGCCATAAGTGCTTCAGCTATGCGGAAACAGAAACGGGAGTTTAAAGACGGGAGAGAGAGCGTTCAAGACCTACGACTTGCAGAGAGGCCGATGGCCAGGGACTCTAATGCCTCTCAGGTGGAGGAGATGATGATGGCCAACCGCCGCAGTGTTATTAATGAAACAGCGGAGCGTCTCAACATTAGCTTTGATACAATTCACACCATCTTCCAAGATCACTTGAACATGACGGCAACATCACGCTGGGTCCAAAAAAAACTCGCAGATAAACAAAAAGCGGCCAGAGCCAGGACTTCTCAAAGCTGCGTTCAGCGGTATGAAGCACAAGGCGACGCTTTCCTGGACTGCATCGTGACGGAGGACGAGAGCTGGTTTCCAGTCCTCAGCCCCGAGAGCAAGACGCAGTCCATGCAATGCAAGCGCAAAGACTCGCCGCCCTCCCCCCCCCCCACCCCCAGGAAGTGGCGCGCTCTGGATTGTGAAAAAAGATGTTGTATGCTGTATTCTGGCACACCAAATAGATCATTCTGGCATATCCTGTCCCAAAAGGTGCCACAGTCACTGCCGAGACCTGCAAAAAAAAAATCGTCAAGGATCATCTTCTTCCAGCTATCGCCCAGCGCTGTCCGAGGAAGCACAAAGTCGATTCGTCCTCCTCCGTCACAAGGTGCCTCGCCACGACAACGCGCCTCCCCGTCGTGCCCTGTTCTTGACGGTCACCCTTGACGAAAACGGCATCGAACTGCCCCAGCACCTTCCCTACTCGCCTGATCTGGCGCCCAGCGACTATTGGCTGTTTTCGGTCATGAAGAATCACCTACGAGGACGAAAGTTCGTCTCGCGGTCGGAACTGGAGTCCGCCGTCTACCATCATTGTGAAAGGATTCCTGCTCATAGCTCCGAGCTGCTTCCCAAAATCCCATCAAGCGATGAGAGCGGTGTGTTCGGCTGCAGGGCGAGATTGTCGAAGCGTGAGCCGTGTCTGATGGATATAGCGTGAGCCGAGTCTTATGGATATAGCGTGGGCCGAGTCTGTTGACAAATAAACCAGTTGCAGTCAAACGGAACCTGCTTATTGAACGCATTGATAGGTTGTGCCCCCAGACAAGACTGACGCCTGGCACGACACAAGACTCGACACAAGATTCTGGACGTATGACCCCAAGATGCTGTGTGTCCTAACTCACGAACAAACAAACAAATCATCCCCATGGCTGGTGAAAGGTACAGGACTGGCTAGTCCAGATGGCACACGTGCACTTGTAAGGAACACACGTGACGTTCTCTCTCTCTCTCTCTCTCTCTCTCTCTCTCTCCACCCTTTCCACTAGCGCTGCAAACATCCGTTCACCCTAAGCCTTCGATAAAAAGTCGGCATACAGGCAGCCCAAGCAGCCATTAGTGACGTTAGCGCCCTCGGCCGTGCTGCCAACGTCGTCAGCGTCGGCCACCACCGTCGTGGGCGGCGGACGGTACCGACCGGGCTCTCCTTTAATAGCGTCGCCAACTGCGCACTGCATCGGGAGACGCGGATGTGCGCTGCGTTGGTTTTCCCCACTCCGCGTCTAGGGCCAGGCACGGATCGACGGAGCGCTCCTGTCGTGCCTCAGCGACGCCAGGCCGGGGCTGCACGGAACAGGAATAACTCGGCCGGACAAAACGCAGGAACGTCCCCGCTCTGTGACGTCAGAGTCGCGTCATCAGCTCGCTCGGAGCTAATTGGGTCGCGACCCGGCCGCGGTCGACCGGTGATTGACGAAATGCGGCACCTAAACGCGAGTTCTGAATTGAGATTGCCTAGTTGCAGCCTGTAGTCTCACATGTCGATTTTCGATATAGTTTGTCTCGCAGCTCTACACTTAAGTTTGAACTTAATCTGATAATTAATAGACACATAATGGTACGCAGGCGAATTCTTGAAATGCCGACGTGTTCAGTTTCGGACAAAGAAGTTTTCTGGCAAATTTAGAATTGTCACAAAAGTTCAACATGCACCTAATGTCTGCACTAATATTTAAAAGGGCGTCGCCCACAGAGCGGATAACCGCACTAGCAGTACAAAGACCCAGACGTCCCTCGGCAGCCGGGGCTTTTGCCGAACTGAACTGAACTGATCTGAACTTGTTGGCTGAAGCTGAACAAAGCCACTCGGACGGCCCAATTGGCATTCAAAAAATTACTGGCGATAAAAAAATGCATGCAGAGGAACAAAAGTTCAACAGACATTGCGTACATACTTCGATCTAAATAATTCATAGTTGTTGCCAGGTGCGTTTACAATCAATCATGATACAACCAACGATGTAGAATTAGGTCAGCTACAATCTGAAGTGTTATGTCGCATTTTGCCAACAAACAGGGTTTTAAACCCGTATAGAACTAGAGACACAAATGAATGCAGACGATGTCCAACACACGTACGTGAAAACAATTCAGCTTCTCTTTTGGCAATACCCGAATGCAAGACGGTTTTGGACCATAGTAGAATGTAGTAGCAGAACCAAAATAGAATGTATACACCCGGGATTAGAACTTCACACAAAGCTCATAATTTTCGGGAGCAATAATACCAGAAAAGGGGGATGGGACGACAATCAGCAAATGTGCTAATTTTGTTGGGCCGGAGATTTGTGTGCGGCTCCCGAGCTCAGGGTCAACGCATATGTGTTCACTTTAAGCATTTCTTGGCAGGCTGAAGTACAACAGAAAATCTTCTGGGAAGTATGAACGCCTTTGGAGCCCAAGTTTGAACCCAAGACACCCTGCATGACGTGCAACGACAATTCGCAAAGTAAGAATGTGGAAAGATACGGCCGCTTCCAAAATGCCATTTAGGATGTATTTACGCTGTCGTGAAATGCAAAGCACTATAATGAATTCAGAGAAGGAGGGAATATAAAATTGCTAAAAAATTTAGCACTTTCAGCGTTACAAGGCGACTCTAGAGGTTTTATCACGTGTCCTGTTTTGTCGTCTCTTATTTTCAGCTATCGTTTGACAACCTCAACTGACGCACTCCAACAAACGTTGACGTTAACAGAGACGCTCAGCGCACATTGCGGCTCGATAGCACGTCAACAGCAGTAATCAGCCGCTGAATAGGGCTATTTAACGACTTTTAACTTCATAAATCATAGCCATGTGAGTTGTAGAGCATGCCGGCAAAACGTTGTTATAAAGCGCTGACCAAGACCATGTGCTAGGGGAGGCAAATCTCCTTTTGTGTATCCTAACCTAGTCCTAAATGTTGACTAATCCCTGGATTTTGGCCACTTTGCTTCGCCATTTTAGGAAATAAGCATGAATTAAAAATTGTCACGAAAACACTACACATTACACTTTTCCGTTCGAAAACGGAGCGACAAGACATATTGGCTTCCTTTCCCGACGCATGGGAGGGGCATGACCCCTATGGCCCCCACCTGGATCCGCCAGTCAGGCACGTTGTCAGAAATCAGCCAGGGGGAGGGGCGGATCCTTAGAACTTGGGGTCTCCTCACCCTCAATGCGGGAACCTCCATCAAAAAGTGCTGAGATGGCCCCTCATGGTCTAAATCGGACCTGATCATTTGCGAGTGGCTCCATAAAGCACAAGGGGGCCTCCTATAGCTTCAAGAGGTCTCCTACGGCCTCCCGTGCCAACATGCAACACGTCGTGAACGATAGCTCAGATGGTAGAGCGCTGGTCTCTTGGTCAGGCCAAGATGGGTTTGAGGCGCCCCGGCGCTCGATATTTGGCCCGCAGGTCAGCAGCTGGCAACTGTCCAATATGGGGCCACGCTGACTACCACATCCTCGTGTCGCACTCTTAGCGGCACGTTAGACTTTTACCACCAAACCAGCCGTTACCGAACCTGCGTGATCGGTTGCAGAGTCTGGAGTCTATCCGACGCCAGTCTCTATACGTCATGTTTGTACTGAGACATTGCAGGTGAGACGATGCCCAGATGCTGCGTTAACGTCGATTCTGCAAAGATGCATGTAGGGCCGTTTGCATAGTGTGATCATGCCTTAATATTGCGTCATGGTCACCAGATTACAGCGGTAGGTAGCTTATTTGTCAAATGCATGGATTTTTCAGCAAAATAACTGCTGAAAATGTTGTTAGCGATATTACATTTCGGACAAACCTAATCGCCTTTGGAAACCAAGATGGAACATTCTCTTTAACTTCGCCGGGCCAGGGTGGCGTGGATGAGCACCCTTTCCGACTTTTTTGAGGATAGATGAAAAAGAAAAGCGCAAAGATACGAAACTTTGGGCACCTTGTCGCGAGTCATTTTCACGCCTTGTGTCAATGTTTAAGTTCAGGGTCCCCTCGGGTTACTGACCCAGGACATGTCAAGTAAGACAATGTTCCAAAACATGAAACTGACGTACAGCTTTGTGAAATGTACCGATTGACGTGAACCTGTCCACATTGATGGAACGTGACATATGGAACAATTCTGCTATCTCGATTTTTCGGAAATAGCCAAGTTATTGAGCTGATGTCAACTGAGCCTTTTACCTTTTTTACATTTGCTACTAAGACTTTGGGACTGGTTCGGCGGCTTTTAAGCTTGGGTATACACCCCGGTGCTCGTCACGTCATTTTCAGACGTAATCGTATCCCTTGACCCGTGACCTAGGATTAAGTCATGTTTCATGCCGAATTTTTAGGCCCACAACCGAGTACACTTCATTGGTTTACAGTCTTGGAATGTTTATTGGTGGTCTGTGCTTCAAATCCATGAATATATGATAAGAAGCTTGTGCCAAGGGCGACCCAATCCCATTTGACCCAGGCTGACCTGATTTCACCTTCTGAGATATTATGCCTCCTTTCATTGCGAACACACTTTGTATCACCACCAATAATAACGGTACTCATGTGTTCTCTCTACACGGTTCGAACTGCCCAAATTCTCTAATTTTTGGCCGCCAAAATAAAAACTTTTGACGCCGCTAAAATAACTTCCCGAAAAGTTATATTGCAACCACGTACACTGCCCGGTGTCTGTGTGACTTGCGTGAACAAATGCTCTGCAGCTTGACGCTTTTGATGTACAACGGATATTGCATGAACCGAAGTTGTAGGATTTTATGCCATGTCGTGTCTGCTCAATGGAAATGCGACAGATGACACGACAGATACCAGAAACCCCGACTTATATGCGTCAAAAGTTTGGCCTAGTTATGACCTTGTTTGAACTTAATATGATAGTTGCATTCTTGATATGCATCCTAAACACATTTTTGGCATGATCTAGCCAAAACACAGTCTTCTGCAACAAGAAAACGCGACCGTTGCGCCTAAAGACAGAGGGGATTTTTCCTTTGCGTTGAGTCTAGTATGAAATGGTTAGTTTGTCCTCGAGCTATCTTCCACTGCATTAAATAAATTAATCAGGCCTTTTTTACGTCTATGCCTTTGAAGACAAGTAAATTACTTGATAATTACAGTTTGCTGTCCACAGTGTCAATAGGTATTTCACTTCAGATAGCCTCTGGTGACCCCAGTATTGACCTGATTAGACTAAATCTGGATGTTTTCTGCTAATTGCGACAGGGGCTTTTCAATGGTATTTTTACTTTTTCTGTGGGACCTATATTTCTGGAGGTCTTGGAAGCGGGGTTGCTCATGTACCCCCGGACTGGTGAAGGCAGATCCGGAGGCCGACCCGGCGAGGGTTAGACATAAGTGTTAAGGTCGGAAACAGTCACGATCTATGACTCCGTTGGAGCTTAGTTGTCCGAAAACTTTCCAAATTCGTAACATATTTAGATTTTCAGCTTATTTGCCATGTATTGCTAAATATGACCATCGAAATAACGAAGTATTTACAACACTGGATTGCATGTTCAAGTTGCGACAAGGAAGTCTGCGTTCTTCGATGTTTTTTTAGGCATGGATGCATTACCGACTTCTAGCGTACCGCGCCTACGGACGTGCGTGGCAGGAAATCGTTCCATTATAGCGTTGTTTTGGTTCTAATTTTGATAACACTCAGCGCCAATGAATATTTCTGACGCCCAAAAGTGTCACTTTGATTAAAGGAAAGTTTGGTTCTCTTATCATGTGCAGCTCAGACACAATCAGCAGAGAGAACAAAGGGGGACGATATTAGCTTCCCAGGTGGCTACGGGTTAAAGAATTGAGCTATCTTGTGGTGAAAATGGCGTGATTCCCTGCCGAATGGTTCTGAAGTTATTAGCCGCAACCGATATGACCACGCGGGGCCGGACGCTGAATTTGTTTTTTTTTTGTCCGAGTCTAAGCCAAGTTTCCCATTTCCGGTACAAGGGTATCAGTAAATGAATGCGACCCCTGCTGGAACAGGAAAAGCGAAAACAGTAATGCCACGACTGATTTACCACTTGCTGAAACATAGACATGCATTGAGGACGATTTAGGAACTCAGTTTTACCATCCTAAGACCCAAAAGCAGGGATGCACCCGATATCCGGTCCGGCCAGATATCCGGTCGGATACTAGAGATTACACGGTGTCCGGTATCCGGCCGGATATTGCTGGATATTTAACCTCCCGGTGTACGATCAAGACGTTGTTCTTAAGTCTGCCTACAAAGCCGTTTCAGGAGAAATGTGCCTTGTTATATTGGATTGCTGATGTAACTGGCAGTTCCAAGGTCTATTTAGAGCATCAATTTTCCTTCTTAGTTTGGGAGGGCTGACACATTTTTGCGAGAGTGGAATTCAAACTCAAAACCGTGAAACGACAGCCGGTTTGTCCTCAGCAGCCTATTTTGTAGTGTATTATCCTTCTATTTTTCAGACATTTGTTTTTCTGAAATCCTCGGATACAAATGCATTAAGGGACAATATACTTGAGACATACTTAAGTATTCGTTTGGAATGCTTATCAAGTCATGCATTCTAGTTCCACCAAGCCGCCGTAATGACATTCTGCGTATTGTGAAGCTTTTGCCAATGGGTGTAATCTCTGCGGCGGTTGGGGGAGGGTATGTCTCACATAATTTTCCAAATGTGGTGATTCGTCCCCGCAAATTTTTCAAGTAACAAATTGATACTTCCCATTGGCGACACAGTTTCTTGAACTTTGAAATCCGGCAACGGGATTTCAAACGTACGTTATCATGCAACGACCGGAAAAGGATTATTTTAACCTACCGCTTACCTATTCCTAGTGGTTTGCAGCCAGCTTGGTCCCCCCAAACTTCTGAACCGTGGTTACACACATGCTTTTACATGCAGTGAGAGACGGTGGCCTATGGTTGTTGTGTTCTTTATCTATTTTATTTTTACAAAGAGATCTATGTGAACTTCGCAGTAAGTGTAGCCACTATGATGAAAGATTGGGATCTCTCCTTTTTCAAATTAGTTTCTTTTTCGTCACATTTTCTTCAGTAAAATAGTAAATAGAAATAGGCAAGCATAATATCTGGTATCCGGTCGGATATCCACCAACCCTATTCAGCATATCCGGTATCCGACCGGATCACAAATATTCCGATCCAGTGCATCCTTACCCAAAAGGCTGCATAACTAACAGGTTTTTATGTCAACTGTGAACAAGACACAAATGGTTTGAACACTGCCACAAACCACTGACCTTGATCAATTTCGTTTCGAGACGCAGTCGTTTCGGGTTGTTAAATGTTAACAATGTTAACGATGTCAACAATGTTAACGTTAGCGACAAAACGTTTCGAGATGTTAAATTTGTTGCAATTTATTATTGCGTGGCGTGCAATGAGTTCGGTATTAATGGATTTTTGGCACAGGGAAATATGCGTACATATTTTCTTTTGCCTGTTGCCTTGATGCACATCAGGTCAACAAGTGAAGCGACTGAAGTTTAATAGTTGACTATCTTTAAGGGAAAACCAATCATTCAGTTTGCCAGTGTTTGAGATGAAGTCTTACTCTTCATTGCACCATTTATATACCCGCTGAGAAATTCTACCAGAGGGGACATATGCCCAATCTCAGGACGTCAATGTATGCCACCGTCTGACCCAGATTAAAGCCAATGCAATCCACTCTACCGCAACGAAGCAATTAATTACGCGGCCCTGTGAAATGCAAACTTCAGAGCTCCAAATCCGGACTGTCTGGGGAACACAGACGGGCTAATCGTCCTCAATGACTTCATCGACCACTCACGTTACGCAATTAGGTAATGAAGACCAGCTGGTGTACGGCCACGCTATACGGACACCACACTGATTCCACGGTCATGGTCCACCACGTACTCGACAACCTGGCACCTGGTGACCTAATTGTCTGCTCTCTCCTGTGATCCCAGTGACCGCCAGTACGCCCGGACTGCCTGATTTTGGCCCTACTGATCCATTGTTTTGTGTACATTACGGAAGTGCTTCGCAACTCAGATAATAAACAGTTGTTTTTCAGCTTCTGAGTTCACCGTCGTTGTGAGTAGACCGTGGTAATAAAAGACAATTCGTAGTAGTTCTCGCCATACTTGTCCTACCATTACCCGCATGTTTTTGTACTCTATCTGCACCGAACACATCGGAAATTTAATCTCTTTTGCCCCCAAATTTACCTCCGCTCATAATCATCTCTGCCGTGAAGATAACATTTGACCCTCCCCCCATATGCCCCAAATTGCATGTTGTGCTCAGAATCTTAAGTAGTGGACTGAAAAATCTTGTCATTTAAAATCATCAACCACCATATTTCATAGTTAGATATAACACGACCTCTACAGCATCGAGGCAGCATATAGCTGCACCTCAGCCACAAAAAAATGTGTCTGACCTCCGCGCATACTTTGTTATGGCAAAGACTTCTGCCAGCAGTTTACCTCCACGCCTAACTGTTTCTGATTTTGCAGTTCTCAGCTAGTTATCCCTCGCCGAACCGGCCTCCGAATCCACCTCCGCCAGGCCGGCGGGGATGGGATCAAGTCCCATCGAAAAAACACCGTTGGATACCCCTTGGCAAAACTAGAAGAAAACACCCAGGTTCTCTCAATGAGTTTGATATTGCTACCCTTTGTCATTTTGGTAACAAACTTTTACCCACAGGTGTTGAATTGGTGGGGAGTTGTTTTAAGCCTCCCCTTTTTGGGTTTTCTGCGATAACAGTTGACCTAGCGCAGACAAGAACTTGAAACTTTTCCCACCTTTAAATGAATAGCTCGGCTAACTTTTGCACGGAGCTCTATGTCAGGGTCATCTTAATGTCAGGGTCAGGGTCATCATGTCATAATGGCGTCACAGAATCAACAGTAGGTTTCGCTCTTTACCGTGCGAAACGCATTGCTGTCTGTTTGCAACACGAATGGTTTCAGGCGCACCGACGGGACAGTGTAAACGTAATTAGCGACTAGCTGTCAGTTTTCACCGTGCGACCTCAACAGTGTCATCTTGGGTTATATTCATAATCAATTTTTACCCAGTCTTATTCATCTTTTACGACTGAACAACCATCAAAGATTTACAACTGCAAAACTGGTACAATTGATCATTTACTACTGCATGCAAGTCTAAACAAAATTTAGGTCAAGGTCATCCCCGGTCAGATAACCGTGACGTCGCAAGTGCCATCCCACGTGCCACTCCTGTCGTACGAAACGGTGTTTTTGCGATACAGTCGGGTCCAGACGAACTGACAAATCAGTATAAATGTAGTTAGGGTCTAGAGGTCAGCTGCACTTTGTGATCCTCACGAGACCATGCTAAGTCATATGTAGCTGAAAAGGCGTTTGCTCCAAAGTAACGCAAGGACAATATTCTGTGCTATATACGACGTTTTAGACCAGCTTTTCGAGCTCCTGGTAAAAACTGAGGATAGAAACATGCATCATATTACACAGTGAACATGAATGCAAAGCTGACTCTGACCTCACGTGCCCTTTCCTTACCCCAAACCAAAAAAGAGTCAAAGTGGACATTTTCAGATACCTGCAACTACAGTTCGTGTTTTGCAAAGCAATAAGTGCCCGACTTGCGTCGAAAACATACGTCCTAGAACTCAGTGAAATCCTTCTATTTGACCTGACGTGTGACGTCATCGGTGGCCTGTAGGAACAAAAGAACACATTTTCCTCGACAAAATTGGGCTATTGGGCTATCCATCACCATTTTGAATTAATGAAATTAGCAAATCGGTTGTGAAGATAGTGGAGTTCAAATGACCCCCCCCCCCCAAGGAAGTTGCGAGGTAAAATATCTCCCAGTAACTGCCGGGTCAATAACCAAAGGCTGTAAACCTGTACGTGAACTCCATAAAGGTTATCAGTAAACAGAAGGGCTGATTGACCCATGTGGGACAGAAAAAGCGTCCGAGGTCAAAACTAATCATTTGAAACATAACTGAAAATTATAGGGAAATCTTTCTTTTTGCAAGGGCAAATGTCGCGTTCTTTTCTGAATATGTACCAATGTGTTGTGCTTTGGATACGCTGCAGATACGTCTGGTACGCAATGAAGTCTGCAGTTATCATATTAAGGTCCAGCAAGGTTAACCTAGGTCAAGGTATTGACTCCTATACGTCGGTCGTTACTGGTATCTTTTGCACCATTTGCTGCATTATCGTTGATCGCACACTATACGACATAAAATCCTTTAACATCGCTCCATGTGATATCCGTTGGACATCATGAAACCAGTGTCACATAAGCATTTTTCACGCAACATATGCCAGTCGGCGAGCATAGTCGCAATGTAAAAGGCCAATATTTGGGAACTGATTTTCGTAATGGCAAAGGTTTCTATTTCGGCGGACAAAAATAAAAGGGATGGAGAAAGACAAGCCGCACAGATAGAAGGCATGGGCATAGTTCTTATCTCTTAGAGCCATACGAAAAGCATTCACATCGGAAGCAAAAATAATATATCAAAACGTCAAATCAGCTCAGACCGGGCCAAATGGGACTTGGCCACCCTTGGTAAGTAAGGTGTCATATATTAATGGTTCCGAAGCACATATGACTACCAATAAACATTCCACGACTGCCAACCGATGAATTATAATCGACTGTAGTACGAATGGAGACCTGACTGTGCAAAGAACGCGAGAAGGACCAAGGCATATCACCATCTTAATATCAAACGTAAAAAGGGCGAAAAGTTGGCAGACCCGAGGTCAATGAGCTGGACATTTCCGCAAAAATTTAAGATAACAAAATTGTTCTACTCGTCGTGCTGTATGATTGGCGCACGTCACACTGATATCTTATATCAATCCGCATATTTTACAAATCGTTACGCCACATTGATTTTTTAGAACATATTTGTACTTTACCTGACCTAGGTCAATGGTCTGAGATGGCCTTAAGTTTAAAATCGACACACGTTTGATATTAAGATGGTGCTAAAACGATGTATAGAAAGTAACGTCAAGTTTCACGTCTCTCGGACATTTCGTTTTTTTGTGTATCCTCAGAAATCCGTAGGGGCCGTGGGGGGTCCTATGAACACCTCCATCCGGCTCAGCGAGGATTGACATTGGCTTCTTGTCCGACTCTTCCAGTACCTGTACTGATAATTCGGCATACGTTCCCTTCCGGTCATTCTATTGTTCGACTGGACCCCGCATGCTCCCTGCCTGCGCTCTTCTCTCAAATGAAACCGTCACTTCCGACCTTGGTTAAGCCATTTTTGACGACTCGTATTCACTTGCACGATTATTGGAAAGTACATTCACTGCATGCAAAGACGTCATTGAAACCATTTCTCTTATACTTGCTTCGACATTCCAATATACATTGCTCAGTGGCTTAAGTTATCCTGTTAGCCAGTTAACCCGCCCCCGACTGGGGGGGGGCTATTGACAGCCCCCCTGAGGTTTTTCTGGGATTGCAAAAAAAGGAACAAACACAGAGCCACGAAACTTTGTGCACCTTTTGCTTCGTCATTTTTACATCTTCTATCAAAATTTTGACCTGAGGTCGGGTCAGGTCAAATAGACCTATGTCCAAAAAACTTTAGCGCCCTGTAACTTTTTCGCAAAACAAAATATCTCAGTAATACTTTCAGGGATTAGTGATCTTGATAGATGCAACAAATCTCCTAGCTCAGATTTTTCTGAATTTTCCGAGTCATTGACCTAAGGTCAAGCCCATTGTTAAGACATGTCGTCGTTTGTTTCGGAAATTGACGGAATATTTTATAACATTTTTAGTGCAGAGTGAAGCAAACATTTAGTTACCGTCATTGGGAAAAGTGTCAATGACTTCCAGCCATTGACCTGAGGTTAGATCACAAATGACTGTAGTGAGCCAAAATGTACCACCGTCAAAATCGTCGATGAGTTACTCAGAATGGGTAGAAAATGGCAGAACTAGCTCGCACAGACGGAAGTAATACCAGGAACCTCAAAAAGTTTTAAAAATAGCATATTTTAGGAATAAACAGGCTCTCGCGAATAAAGCTTCGCCAGTTGTGTAGATTGGTAACTACTGAATTTTCCCAAAATCTGAGCATGGAAAACCATCACAAGAACCAGTAACATCAATAAAATTTACATGGATAGGCTTTTTTGGCGAAAATAAAGGAACGCTAAAATTAGTTCCCGTCAATTTGTTACTGCATACGGCTGCGGCGCACGCCGACAGCCGGCGCGAGAATTGCCGTGTCTTTAACTCGACGTTTCGGTGTCTTTATTTAACAAATCTGAGAAATAAGATGTGTATCGGCATTCGCGGACCTTTACTTGTGCGCTGGTGCCTTTATCTATGCGTTATTAGTCACAGCCCTTGAGATTCAGGCCATTTCTCGGTCTCATGCAGTCGGCTATGGGAAAACATATATAGGGCGTAAATTGCTTACATATTATCTAAAACTAAAAATGAGACCAGTTTCGAGCTCTACTCGTCACAAACTTTCCAACGATGCGCTTATTTTTATTGTGCAATCAACCGTTCGCGAGTTAGAAGGGGGGCGGCCAACTGCCCCCCTCCCAGTTGCGGATGATCGTAACGGACCGACGGTCGTGCGCGGGTTAACCTTTACTCTGGTCTCCTTTCCAGGTCGAAAATTCTCTAAAAGCCCTGCAGGTCTGGTTCACCATGAACTCACTTAAGATGAATTTCAGCAGAACTGGCTTCATCATCGTCGGTTTCAAAAATATTACCAAAAAAGGTAGTGAGTGCAACTTCCGCAACGACAATTCGGGCTCAAAACTGAGCTGTCTCAGCCATCTTGATCTATCAAACTTTTGGACGTGACAGTTGACCACACACTGGCATGGAGCAAGCATATTGACAAGGTGGTGACGAAATGTTCTGCAGTCTCCGTTTCGCTTAAAAGGTTCCGTCGTCACTTCGCCCCTGAGGCACTCCATTTCATCTTGCGGGTGCACGTGTTCCCGCATGTAACGTATTATTTACCTATCTTGGCCAGTGCGACAAAACAGCAGCTTGGCCGCGTCCAAAGAACTATGAATTCCGCTGCCCGTGTCATTAGCGGTACGCGGAGACGCGATCATACATCGTCTGCGCTTAGCACACTAGGATGGCAGCGGGTACGAGAGCTGGTTAAGGAGAGGGACTGCTTGAAGGTACAAGGTTGTATATATCTTATACTCTTTATTCACAGTCGTGGGGTTATCCACTTTCAAACAGTGGCTATGACGGCCCGAGTCAGGACGGAAACATAGGGATACGTGTCAAACACACAGTCACACATTTTTAAACATTAACATCGACATCGGTATGATCTGCAGTAAAAAGTAAATACATATTATTTAGTCTTTGTCTAGAAGTTACCGCTCCATTGCAGGGGTGAAACACAACTGATCTAAGGTCGTAAGTTCAACAGAAATGCGACTGTGCAAGCTGAGAACTCTGGAGCTAAAACACCTTTTCCCAGCTCCAGTCTTGGATCGAGGGATGTTTAGCACACTGTCCTGCATGGTGCTCCGCTGTCGCTTGGCACTATTCGCTTGCAGGACTGCTGCTAGGGTTTCAGCCCCTTGCATTTGGGCACGTTGTGTGCTAGGCGTATTGTACAGAACTCAGCTAACTGCTGCGACTAGAGCCAACTCAGCCTCTCTAGCAGGTCGCATACATGGTGTCTTACTCTCTACTGTTACCACGCATTCCAAATTACTTTTGCTCCAAAGATGAGAGTCTTCCGGATTTTGTCAAAGTCTTTTTCGTGCCATTTCCGTACACCGAGAGGCAGTACCCCACCTGCGAGAGAGAATTAGGGCTGTCACAAGAGTGGTAATGACATCGTCAGGTGGGTGGTGCTGCACTTGCGAGAGACCAGGTAGTGTACCCATGCATCGGCGACTGATGGGAGCCACGTGTGCATCCCACGACAAGGCACTGTCGAAAGTAAGTCCGCGATTTTCCATCTTGTTGCATGGGACAAGGGCGACGTCTCGAAAGGTGGCTTGAAAATTTTGAAGGTTGCGCAATTTTGGCGGTTTCCAGGAACCCATAGTTGAGTTTTCGCCGTGGTGACTTTGAGGACGTTCTTGCAGACTATTTGTCGAGAGATGCAAGGCTGGCTTTCATGCGTGAAATGAGCTCCGTGAAGTCACGCTTACTGCCTGAGACCACGACTTGAGTGTCAAAGACCTTTTGTACGACCATCGCTTCTTTAGAGAACAAGGCCACATCGTTCTCGAAGACACTAAATAGCAGCGGCCCAGGCCCATGAGCCCTGAAAAATATCCATGCTGTTTACTAGGGGCCGCGCGGTCTGAGATCGTCCGGTGCTGTTCTTGAGCACCATATTCTGTGTGTAGCAACGGAAGCAGACGCTAAACCACGTGAAATCGATGCCGCAAAGTCGTATTTTGCGTAGGAGGATACCGTGGTTAATTGTATCAAAACATTTCCTAAAGTCATTGAAGCATAAAAGATATATTTCACTGCTATTAATGGCGCCAAGGATGTGGTCGGTGGCCGTCTTCAGCGCAGTTTCCGTCGCGTGACGAGGACAGTCAGTGCTGAGCGGGGTGCAGAGGATGGTTGTGGGACAGGCAGTGGTGGAGCTGCCCTGAACAACTGATCGCTCCACCACTTTGCTGATGGCAGGTATGACGGATGTGGCTCGGGAGTTCAAGGGGTCGGGAGGATGACTGGTTTTAAAAATGCGATAGATTATGGAGTGTTTTTATGGATCGGGAAAATCGGACTCGGTTAAGCAGGCATTCACTATGTAAAGGATGACATCTCCGACAGCCGGGAAGCTCGTCTTTAGGACATGAACACAGTACATCAGAATCGCAAGAAGCTGAGCTCCACATGGTACACAGCACGTGACTTAGCATGGTCAGGGTGATGGGCGACACCGCGAAAGCGCGGGCTCCGACGCCGGGCAGAAGGCAACCGATCTCCGGAACTGTACGTTGGCTGGCAATTTCTGCTGCTGCCTAAGATTCAACTAAGACGAAGGATTCTTTCTGGTCGCCTAACATATCGCCCAGTACCCTCCGACACGACAGGCTGCGCATATCGAGTGCACCCCCGCCACTGATCGCTCCCTATTCGTATCACGTGCCGAGGTGTCAGTATATCAGACCTACGACCAGAGCGTGGCGTCTTGCAGGTCCCACGCTGTAACTTGGAGTGCACCAAGAAAGCGTTTCCATGTAGGGCGATCTGTGCTTGGAACGCTCTCCCACATGCAGTCTCATAACGGCTATCTGTAGGCAGTTTTGAGCCATCATCTCGACACCACGGACATTTAGACAACATTATGTTTTTAGTAATTGCTTTTAGTGCCTTTAGTAATTACTTTTAGACCAGGTCCTTTTGGCAACTGCTTTTTTGGAAACCTCTTTGACTGTGTTTTTACTTGTACTGTCTTAACTGCCTTTCTTTTCTAAGTTCTGACTTGTGGCATGTATGGCGAGATAGCCTGAAAAACCATCTACACAGAAAGCTACCAGTGAATAAATACAACACAATACAAAAAGGGAGTTATTTCTAATTGTTATAAATCCGGTGTTTATGGACCGACTTTGATCCAATGGGCATGAATCGAAAGTTAATCGATGTGCCTTTGCCCACTGGCCCATACGTCTCAAAATTTTGGGAAAATGCACAGGTTCTGAAGAGTTCATTCACAGAGCTTGGAAAATCGGAGAAGCATTTCTTCAAAAATTGGATAAGCATAGAAGTTAAAAAAATTTTACCTTTCGTTAATCACGTTATGACTAAGAAGCACAAACTGTACAGCACTGTTTGCACAATGTTGACATAGGCGGCGCCAGGAAATGAAAAAGTTGTCATGGTTGCATGTTCATCGAGTCAACTCGCGACTTTTGACCTTCAATAACGTCAAATGATCTCAAAATCACATGGAATGACTTTCAGTTCATTTTGTAGTGTTTGAGAACGTTTCCAGTCATTTGAATTGACTCTATTTCTGGAAGTCCTGTGTATGGCTGCTGTGATATGGGACACGCGCGCGGACATTATGGGTCAAAGCTCCGTGCCTGATCTGATATCAACCAGAAAGCTGAAGCACAAGAAGAGCTAGAGGATACTGTGCTAAGTCTTCTGTATTCCGGATTTTTGTTTGAAAGACTAGCGTCAAGAACATATGAGTAAAATTAAATTCTGGTCCGACCTTGATCTGACCTTGCGAAGAAACCTCAAATCAACAAATGTTTTTTCGTATGTTTACCCTGTTATTTTTCCTATGCACTCATATGAAGTCCGAAGTTCTATGAAAAAAAATCACTTTTGCGGCCAATTTTCTTTAACTTCAACAGTGACAAATACAGTCTGAGGTCCGTTCCAAAACGTGGCCCAGCACTGCTCCTGGGCAAAATGAAATTATGGAAATTTGACATAATACATAAGGTGAACAGGTAGGAAACGTAACTAAGTTTTTAAGGCCGCTTTAAAAAGCTTGGGAATGGCAACCATAAAACAGGAAACGGGGCTGCTGAAGCCCCTTCCTCCCATACGGGAATAGGGTACAAACATATCATCACACAAGCACAAGCATATCATCCTGGCGCCTGTTGTCTCCGGTCCCATACATGTAGATGATGGAATAAAGCTTTTGTTTTCTTACGCAGTGTGCTGATTCAGAGTCGTATTAATTTGAAGGAGTTGCATAACTATAAATCTGCACTTCAATCGCTCTGTGGTAGCGTCTGATTGTGATGTATGCATGCTTCCTGCACAAAGACTATTAGTTTCTGCATGCGTCGATGTCAATGTGTTGTCTTAAAAAAAATCGACTGTCCCTGAAGAGGGCCCGGCACCAGCACATACGATGAATTAGTTTTCTTTGTTTTTTTGCGGACAATGAGCCTAATGGTATATATACTTTCCCTTAATTTAAAATAAATCCGTAAGAAATCACATTTTGTAGCAATCCACCGTAATGACGCAGTACGGGTTTGCCAATGCTAATGAATGCTACTGTTTGTTGGCTTGTAAGACTACGGGCTGCAGCTGGGCTGTAGCCTGTGGTCTCAGTTCAAAACATGTGTTAACCCTATTCCCGGCACGGGGGCTGAATCCGCCCCCCATCGGGTTTTTTGCTTGCCAATTCCAGGCTTTTTGACGCAGCCTTACGAAACTTGGTGACTTTTCCTAGCTATTCTTGCTACGCGCTGTGACGAAATTTCAAAATTCTACGTTGCTCAGGGGCGGAGCCAGGCAACGTTTTTGGGAGAAACCCCACGCCATTTTTGGTCATGTTGGGGTAAAAGAAAAATGTTTGCTAAAAAATAGAGTTTTAAAGATAGAACTTAAAACTTTATATGGATGTATAGCTTAATAGGTGAGCAATGCGCACACAAAATCTTGTTTATCTGTGGTCAATTTACAAGGTCAGATTAAGGTCAAAAGTCAAAATTTGTTTTTTCGTAAGAATTTTAGCGCCGTTTTTTTCAAATGCTAAACCCGGAATATATATGACGTAGAAGGGTGTTCTCTACTTGTGTACAAAGTTTCAGCCTGATATCGGGTCGGGTCACGGAGCTATGACCTAAAATGTCAGTGCGCGTACACTATATCGCAATAGCCATAAAATGAAATTTTTGAAATAGAGTGAATTCAAATATTGAAAACGTTTACAGATAATATTAAATGCACGCGACATCATTCCAAGTGATCTCAAGGTCACTGGAGGTCATTTAAGGTCAAAGGTCACAAGTTGATCTGAAGAACGTTTGACCTTAACAGTTCCCCTTTTTTATGTCCCTGGCACCCCCTATGCTAACATTATACAAGCATTGTAATGCGATTTTTACTTCTTTAGCATAGCATGACTATCAGAAGCCAAAAAAGTGTTTTTACCTTTTTTGTTCATTCAGTTGTAAGAAAACTAATCCTCCTATTTTTGAAACCCTGTGAACGCCCTTGAATTCTCTCAAAATTTCAGGTTTGTGGACCTATGGTAAAAGCCCTATCAGTAATCTCTCGATTCATGCCAGTTTCATTGAAATTGGTCAATAAACAACGGAGTTATAAGAAGTTCAAAAGTACCCCCATTTTGACATTTTTGTCCCCCTGTATCCACACATTTCAAAATTTTCAAAATTTCTTTTTGTAAAAATGTAATTTACGTGGCGGCAAATCGATTGCCGTTTGTTGCGAC
Source organism: Capitulum mitella (assembly GCA_030062745.1). Classification (NCBI taxonomy): domain Eukaryota; kingdom Metazoa; phylum Arthropoda; class Thecostraca; order Pollicipedomorpha; family Pollicipedidae; genus Capitulum; species Capitulum mitella. The sequence continues at coordinate 7,910,818 of CP099851.1, read as the reverse complement.
GAAATCGGACAAGTAGTTCTCGAGATCTCAGGGGGGGGGGGCCGAATCCGTCCCACTGCCAGGAATCGACCATGCCGTTTAGCCCTCCGGGAATAGGGTTAAGATGGAACATTCTGTTTTAGAAACTGTCCAGTTATAACAATCGTTATATACCGTTGACATGATTGTCATGTAATTGAGAAAATATATGCTATTTCGTCAAATCGTCGTCATAAATACCAATGACAAGTGTTCATAGCAAAAATGTCAAAAACTACTTGACAACTTAAAAACACCATGTAGGCTCAAAATAAATTTGGCAGGCAAAATAGAAAAACCGGCCCACGTATCCGGCAAATGTTTTGGAATCTTCAGCACATGGCTAATAACCTCCGCCTGCCATGCCGCGGAAAGTTATGGCGTATATCCGTAAAAAAGGTGTTCCGTAGTCCCAAGAAGTAAATGTTCCGCAAAATGGATAATTAATTAATGTTTTCGCTTTTTTAAGTCATGAGTGATGCGGTACCCAAACGAAAGGAAACCAACGTCCTTTGAAGTGCTTGATTAGAAATGTGTTTTCTATTAGTCTCGAGATGAACGCCCTGCCAATGGCTGAGAGATCGAGGGTACAAAGCCCTCAGTACAAACTACTGTGTGTTTCCCGCACCAATAATTAGACGGGTGTATATGTATTTCCCGTACCCCTCACCGTTGTTCCTGCAGTGTAAGAATGGACAATACCTATCAACCTCATGTTAATATTTTGCGGGACGTACAAAATACATCAGACTGGCTACTGCACGTTTCACGTTGTGCAAGTTTCGCCCTTTGCCAAGTAGGACTGAAAAGTCAGGCATGTGGGCTAGAACACCACTGTATTGGCAATGTGGCGTCGAGAACCTAAGCGGATCCGCAGTATGCATACAGCTTCCTAGACGCAGCTTGGTAGAGTAAATTCGGCGAAATTACGCCATGCTGTTAATATCACCGATGGCTTTTCCCGGAATGCCAAATAAAGCTTCTCCTGTAACGACAATCCACGCCAGCCAAGAATATCCCGGCACAGCCCCGAGCCAAATTCATGCAACAGTGGCTTAGTAATGCACTCAAGGCATGTCATTATGCTGGGGACGTCTGATAAACCCAGTGGAGTTCCACGAAAACCGCATATGGTTCATTGCGCTCTTCATCACCTAGTCAGTGTTAACGGTATTGGTTCCACACCACAAATTACGAGATCTATGGCGCAGAGAAAGCAGTGTTGACAACCGCCCGTTCGTGTCGCTTATTTTCACCCGTGCTCTCGGGCCTTGACAGCAGATCGTATCGTGGACACTCCAGTCACGATTGACAATTCTTCACAGTCATCAAACAGAACGACCTCTTGCCCCTGTCATAAACTTTCATATTTCGTCAACCAACTGTTTAACTGGCATGGTTTTTTAAAATTAGAAGTGCAGACTTCTACGGACGTAGCAACGATGCATGCAGGCCTGAAAATAGCGAAATGATATCCCGATGACGGAAAGAAATAATAAAAGCAATCGATGTTGATTAGCAATGTGGCCAGAGTCTATTTCTCGAAATGAACACCGCCAGCATGATTTCAATGAATTTCAAACAACACATTTACTTGCAAATGACGGCACCAGTGGTGCCTCAAGTATGTAGTGTTTAATTTGAGTTTTTGTGAGTTGATCTTACTTTTGATTCATTGCTTGCAAGGTTTGATTTTATTCTGACTCGAATCGGATTTTGTAACTTTACAAACGAAATAAATGTGTTCCACAAAGAGTCGTTTCCGATCCAGTTTGACTCCGAACAGCTTTAATGATGTTCAGATTTATTCTAAGCCGTTCTCCACTTAGACTAGATTTATTGTTTATATTGCGCGCTACATGAGTCTTACATGACATACACAGAAATGCATACAGTGGGTCCTTTGACTACAGAATACGATAATTAACTGATCCACTGACAAAAGCATTTCAAGGTATGCCGAAATATGTTTTTTCGTACAATCAATCCTATACAATGGCTCGGCGGTTAAGTTTTGGACAAAAGGATAATATATATATTTGATACGGATATTTTCACTAAGAAGGGGGGAATTTGTGCGATATTTTCACTGTGAAAAGAACCAAATGCTGTGGATGTGCGCACGAAAATTTAGGTTGATACCTCATAACATTAGCTGACATTGCTCCCTCGACAAAAACGGATGTTCGCGCATTTATCGCGAAGTTCGTAAAAGAACATCCGAAGTTGCCGAAATGATGTCTTGTTTCATTTTACATTGATGGGCACAGTTAGGTCAGAACTGCATAACATCGTTAATAAGTTGGAGACCAGAGGGGATGTTAACAATGCACACCACGGCAAAAAGGCAGGCAGAAGTGTAAAATGGGGACCGAGAAGAGGGGAGTTCTAGTTCGGGCTACCACCAGCAAAGTTTGCGTGGTCCAATGTTTACTAGCTCAAAGACTCCCCATCATTCGGAGTTACATTTCAGTACTAATGAAAATACAACATGTAAATACAGAAAAACAACAAAGACGCCCAACGTAAGACACCCAAGGTAACATTCAAATAGAAAGGGACCCAAAACAGGCTTGCGCCGACCTTCCTGAAGAATCCTAATGGCGGGTGAGGGGTATAGACGTTATGATGGCTGACAAGGGATACCATTACGGAAATGATACGGCATGCGACCTAGCTCAGTACTACATCAGAGCAGGGAAGGTGTCCAAGAGGAGTGGCAATATTGCCCTAGCAACAACTTTCCTAGGGAGCTGCCAATATGGATGGCCAGCTCAGCAAGAGGAGAGACGCGACCAGTCAGATGGTGTCATATGGCCTAGTCGGAGCAATGTGAACAGGCCATCCATTCCAATAAGCGTCAGCGACGAGTATGACTACATTTCATAGTTTGGCATTACTCCAATAGCTGCTACGTCTTTTGGTTGGACTTGGCAGCTGCTCACTGCACCCGAAACACGCTATACTTTCTAGAAGAGGCAAACGCGCCTGACGTGAGCCGGGATGGTAACTCACTCAACGTGATTCGCTTGCGTCCCACTGAGAATTCCTGAGGTGTTGACGAACAAAGATATATAACGCTGATGGGGTGTTGGTCCCTGACCTGTAGCTGAAACGTTGTATCGGGATAACGATATAATCCATAAGTGAGTAAATCCGCAAAAAGTGATATCGTAATTCGGCGAGCGCGTGCGAGTTGTAGATCGTTTCGGTCTGAGCAGACTGCTCGGCTAAAAGTATGTGATGCCTGTCGTGCATTATTCACATACCCAGTATGACGGCTTGACTTTCGTGGGAAAAAGTTTTGGAGGTTTTAGTTTTGTCCAAAAACTAATCGCCTACTTGTTAATTAAGCATACCCCGAAATAAGTTCATCACCTGGCGAGCAAAAATGTTATAAAGGACAGAGGACGATATTCATTCGTTGTCTATTTCACTCAGAATGTTAGCGGAAGATAGGTTTGTTGCAGTTTCTTCACTCATGATCATAAGCTGAGCTTTTCATACTCCAAATACGAAGGTTTTAAATTTATTTTTTACAAGCCTTAAGTATTCCGACAACATTTTTCAGATATCCTTGACTGCGAGTTTTTTATGGGCCAAACGGTGACTTTCCAAAGACAACAAAAGTGTTCATGTTCATCATTGTTTCATTGTGATGTGGTATGGCATAAATAATGGTGATGCTGTGATATGAAATCATGATCAACAAAGCTGCTCAAGACTGCGTTGATACCTAAATATGCATAAATACGTCGAATGTAGAACCGCGAAATCTGGTCTTGATCTTTATTAGACCGGTTTCGGTCCTGTCTGAGGGCCTTCCTCGGGTCGTTGTCGAAAGAGATAGAAACACACAAATCGCTACCCTGAAAAATAAAATAGAAAGTTCCGCTCGTGATGTAACTGTGTGTCTCCGCGTCTGACTACTTGATGATATGTGAGTTTTGTCATGGTAGGGGTGAAAGCCGTTAATCGAAGGTAAGATCCGTCCCTGCATTTTTCTTGGTTGTTGGCTTCTGTTCTGTTTGTGTAAGAGTGATAATGATAATCTATACTAATAATACTGACTTATGTTCCTTTTTTCTGCACTTGTTGTGTGCGAGAAAATGTGTGTATTTTCCCGTATATGTTGTGCTCCGTGTCATGCTGATGTGACGCATCATCATCAACATCATATGACATGTTTTCCGTTTTGGCTTGGATTTGCGTGTCATATGTGTGCTTTGTGAGATGCATAATGGCTATTTTCTGATGTTTTTCCTCCACTCGGACATACTGCGACCACTTTCTCCAACGCAGGTTTTGGCGTGGCTAGATGGGGACTACGGTGCGAGACGTTCCGTTTTTAGCGCAAAAAACATTTTTTTGTTTAACATAACCTAGAAGGTCAGAAGTTGTCCCAAGAAGGTCAAATCGGGCACCGTTAGTTTCAGCACGCTCTTGGCAATCCGCTGGTCTCTGTCGCGAGGCTCTATCTCAGTTAGGGGACGAATGGCTCGGGGTGGCAGCCACCCCCCAAGTGCGTTCTAGGATGGCGAAATAGCAAGTGCGGGAGAGAGTTAATGTTGTCTGGCACGGATCACGACTCATCTGCTTCACAGCATGAGGTTAGACAGAACGGTTTGATGAAACCATATTCTTCGCAGCTCAACTTACCCAGCGCTCGATTTACATTAGTTATCATAGTCGATTGTTGCAGAATGCGATGGTGAGGCTAGTTGCTTGGATTCATGCATTTTCAGTCGTTCTTTTTTCAAATTACTTGCTAGTTCGATGATTGGTTTCAGACTCCGAGCTAGACATCGCCAACTTAGTGCAGTTCTGAACTCTTATCTATGTCGCGCGATTCCAGGTTATGTTGACAAGCCGCCAACGGAAGCCATGGCCACATGACAGTCAGCGTAAACCTCTGACGGCCATACGCCAGCTGCCTCGCGGGCCATGCACCGGTCACCGGGGCGATTCGAAGCCTTGTTGCCAGGACGGGAAACTGACGCTTTCCTGGCTGAGCTGCCGATCACGGCTCCTCAGTTAGGGGAAGCTTTACTCGCAGAGGGATGGACGACAACTATTGAATTCATGGTCATAGGTCATGATCTAAGCCTGGAAGTAGCAGTCTAAATAATCAGCAAACTGTGTTTGAAGGAAAGTTCCATAGTAGCATTGATAACGGCGTATTGGGTTCTTCGTACCTATGTGATAGTCAATACTGAATGATAATAAGCCATAAAGACGCTTCTTGATTTGGTCTAAGAGATAATGTGGATGTATGCTTTGAATAGCAACGCGTCCAAGACTGGCAATTAGGAGCTGAAACTAGATGGCGCCTTGCGTCAATGACTCAAACTTTTTTTGCGCAGAATTTTCCGTATGAAACGCACATAACAGAAATATTACACACACACACACACACACACACACACACATATGTATATATATATATATATATATATATATATATGTGATGCGAATAAAACATGTACAACAATAACTATTATGAGCCAAAATGCACCGCCGTCAAAATCGGCGGTGAATTACTTAAAACGGATAGAAAAAGTGGAATTGGCTCCTGCAGTTGCAAATACCAAGCACCTCAAAAACCTTCAGAAACTGCATCTTTTGGAAGTAAACAGGGTTTTCGAATAAAGCCCCTTCAGTTGTGGAGATTAATATATACTCAATTGTTCCAGAACTCAGGCACGGAAAACCATCACAAGAATCACTAGCATTAAAAGACACCATTTGGCAAGGCTTATGCCGTCAAAATAAAGGAACGCTAAAATTAGTTATCGTTAATTACATCCCGCGTTCGACACCGGAGCCCGCCGTGCAGTGGCGCGAATACTGCTGTCTCTTTGATTCAATGTTTCCGCGAATATATTAAACAAAACAAAAATAGACTTGTACCGCCATCTGCGAACCTTCGCTCATTCGTTGGTACCTTTACCTAGACTTTATTAATCATAGCCCTTGAGATCCAGGCCGTTTTTAGGTGTCGTTTAGTCGGCTGTGATAAAACGTATAGGGCATAAAAAGCTTGCATATTATCCAAAGTTAATAATGGAGCCAGTTTTGAGTTCTACTCGTCACCAGCTTTTCAACGGTGTGCTTGTTTTTACCGCGGGATCAACCGTCCGCGAGTTAGAGGTAGGGCGGTCAACCATCCCCCCCAGTCGGGCGTGCGTGGCGCCCACTGCCATTCGGGTGCGGGTTAATTACTGAGTCCAATAGCGAACTGAGTTTAAGTAAAAACTGATTATCTGGCTTGATGCTGCACGCCTTATTTCTGCGGAAGGTCACCAGACTGATGGCCTGTGCTGAAGATCCTGGCCCGCGACCGAGACCCACGACCCGTGCTGTTGGTTACGGCGAGGTATCTCTTGAATCGGGGACTCTGTTTTCAGTGACTCATCTTGACGACACGGCTTGAGAGAAATCCCCCAAGGCTGGCACATTTTTGCCCCTTTTTGTCGTTCGCGTCTCAAATGGCTTGTCTCGTATTGTCCAATGACGTTTGTCGTCTTTTCTATGTCCAGTCGCCGCGACGCACCGGGAATTCTGTCTCCTATTGCAGTCATCACTCTTCGTGCGTAAACTCGAGCCTTCGGCCCCCGTCGTGACGTCACCAATCTCCTATGGCTGACGTGACCAGTCAGCCAATCGTCACGCATGACCAACCTCTGGGCCTCCCTCGGCTCTCCTCAGTGACGTCATCTGCCGCGGGCGTTCAGCGCCGGCCGGCCGCCACGCGCCTACCCTGACACTCCGCGCGGTCATCTGTCGACCCGCGGACGGCGGGTCATAATAACGTGCGTCACGGGACCTCGTTTGTGATGCTAAATGGACGATTTCTGTCGGGCCATACTCATTTGCTTTGTTCGTTTCAATCTGCGTTGACACTCTTAAAAGGATGTGTGCTGTGATTTCTGACAAACGCCGACATTCTGCGAGCGGGAGCTTTCCAAAAAATCGACACTTCACGATTCCCGTTACTGCCAATTTCGCTTAATTTTACGGTACCGATTCCGTTCACTGGACAGATCATGAAATAAGCGCTACACAGCCAATCGGGTGCGGGGAGGGGATGGAGGATACCAAGGGATGATGACCCATCACTGACATTAAGTGGCACGGGCATGCTCCGTCACTTCCGTCGATCTGACATCTATTTTACTCAGATGTGCAACGTTTATTTTAAAAATGTGATACTGCAGAAAGGGAACTATTCCCGGTCGGAAGCGCCATTCAAGCGCCATTCCCGGTTGAAGCGCCATTTTTTTAAACAAATCCGGAACTGTAATGCCATACCATGTTAGTCGTGATAAATAATCATTCACCGGTCGAACCTGAAGCCGGCTATTACATTACGCTGGCTAATTCGGTTGCCTTAGTTTGGGCCTGTGGCGAACGTCCCTAGCAATAATTTCAGTTAATTCAATGGAATATTGTATTAAAAATATTCAGTCTTTCCACTGACGGTGTTTTAACGATCGTAGAAAATGAATATCCTTCCTTAAATCTGATAAAACCCAACAATACTGTCTTTGGCCGTGAGACGGCCCGAAATAATTATATTTTTAGCGGCCTGCTGCAGATGGAAATTCGTCAGCACCAGAGCAATTTAGTCTAATCTGCTTATAATTTACTGCACCGTAGACTGATTGTATGGACTCTAATGGGCTTACAGCCCTCCATTCATGAAAGCGTTCTTTTTACAGAGAATCCAAGTTTTTCGGCCGACCTCATTTCGGCCGCCGTCCTCAGCCACAGGCGAGACAGTGAGACAGTGCATTCATTGGAATAACCTGACGCGATCTGAACCCGCGTCAGGTTCAAATCGAGGATTCAAATCGTCAGGTTCAAATGGCAGAGGACGCTCTTACAATTCTGTTGCCTTAGGCCACGAAGAACAGCGGTAAATTAAAAACGCACATCTGATGCCTGACCAAGTCGTTAGCCGCAGCGATTTCCTGAAGTTAATACTGATCTGCTGGTAGGACGGGCCGAACATTATTTTGTGGACTTTTCATTGGGCTACTGTTAGCAGACGGAAGCGCATGCCGTCCTCGACTCGTCGTACGTCCAAAGACAAACCGCGCTAGCATTTTTGGTCTTAGCCTGCTTCTGTTGAAGGTCGTGACCGGATGCCGGGTCGGGTCTCACGATTCGAGCGATCCACTGACCGAGGACGGTTAAGGCGGACGACTTACCAACTCTGAACTGATATCTATTTGTCCATGTAAAGGCTGGATCGGATGAGAAGGACATCATCGGACTGCCGTCAGCAGACGGGGCGAATGCCGTCCTCGTCTGATGGCACGTCCAAAAACAAGCCGCGGCGGGATTTTTAGTTTCAGACCGCTCCCGCCAGAGATCGGATACGGATGCCGGATCGGACCTCACGACTCGAGTGATCCGCTCACTGTGGACGGCTAAACTGGACGACTTACTAACCCTAATTTTTTCTTCGGTTCGTCCAACTAAGCGGACCAAAAATATTTCTACGGCGACAAATCAGAGCGACAAGAATCGGATCAACGTTAGACATCAGCCTCACAGTGAGCTGAGCTCTAAACCAACATTGTCTCCGTTATTCTCGGCGCGCTTGTCTCTCATCACGAGACCTTGAGGCAATAACTTTCGTCCATTCCGAAATTTAGTAAAGTAAATATTACATCGTGTTTTCTTAACCCTTATCGTTAGTCAAACTACGACATGCCCTACACCAAGAAATAAACGCCATGATCGGTGGCCGCCGGCGATCCGACACACACGCGCTCGTCTTAACCTAAAGTACCGGCTATCCAAGAAATATTTGCACATCGTGGTGCGATAGCTACCGAGAGGCATGCACACATGTGAGAGCCGTCATATGCGCGCATTAATAACCTGTCAGCATGCCGCCATATGGAATAGCTGGCGACTCTAAGACAACTGCGACCTCCCGTGCGGCATCCGCTAGAAACACGCCCCTGGTGGGACATTACCCCCATTTATTATTCGGGATCCCGACGTGACCGGATCCGTCGGGCAGAGGGTGGGTGGGCTGGCAAGTCAGAGGGAATCCGTTAGTTGTCTTGCACTGCAACGACCTTAGGCTGGACTGGAAATCAGTCTTGGAGGTCTATGATTCACGGCGTCTCCAGTGAGGCCCTTAAAGCTCATTGTATTCAGCGATCTTCAGGGGGTGGTGACCCAGGGGCCGCCGGGCCCGGCCGCCTCCTGCCAAAAAATGCTGGCTGAATCCACGAAGACCAGACTCAGCCCAGCTCACCGCCGTTCCGCTAAGTGCAAAACAGCGGACTGCTCCCGGGCAGAACCATCCGCTCACACTGCCCGAGGCAGTTTTTTTTTGTCCTGCACCGTGCCGCCGTCTTTAAGCTCTTTCGTCTATCGCTTCTCCCTTCTCTTTGGCCCCGACTTTCTGAATCTTTTGACCGCGACCGATGCCTGCTGTTGTCCCAGAACTGATCAGGGCGCCGCTGTTAGTTTTTCCTTTGTTGCTCTCACATCATTTGCTGGTTCGCTGTAGTCGGCTTTACGTGGGAGAACGCTCTTTCTCCTTCGAGCGTGACTGGGGCTGCCAGCCGCTGACGCTAACGGAAGATCGCTATTGTAGGCTGGCGGCCTTAGCCCTGGTGATTTTTCGTCTGGCCGCTCGGCATTCTACATTCTGGCAGCTACACGACATTACCTGTCGGCCAGAGGCTGGCTCAGGACGTCCAGCGTCTTGAATGCCCCCGTGTTCATGGCCCTGGGTGGAAATGGGGTTGGGAACGGCACGGAAGACCAGCTGAACGGTCCTGGAGGCTCCGAGACTCGTGGGGCGTCGGCCGCGGCTCCGCCACGGCCACCGACCGAAAACGTAACCACGGTACAGTTTCAGTCATTCGGCGCATGATCCAGGACCGATTTCTGCGTTATGCTTAGCAGAGATACAACAAAACATTGGACGCCTATGACGCAGCAGCATTGGGGACCGAGATCACCCTATCGTTGTTTGATTACGATAAGACCACATGCAAGAGTGACATGCGTATTCCTTCACGATGCTTTGCAACGTTGGCTTTATGATCAGTTACGTAACGCATGGCACATAAGTCATATATTGGCCTTAAATCTCCACAAATCTCCACCAAAATAACACCAGCTTCTGGCTGTCGCGCACAAAGAGTTCATATGTTAATGAGACCGTTGTAATTTTGAGAAAAAGTCCGTCAACATTGCGACCACGACCCTCGATTGTCGCTGCCTGCAGCGTTCAAAACTCCCTGCGCCCTCTGCTCCCACCCGGCAGTGAGCCCGGGTGGGCGCCGACTGGCAGGCGACCCTGCAGGGCGTGTACGGAACTGAGCGGCACGCGCTGCGTGGGCAGGCCGGAGGCTCCGCGCAGGTACACGTGCGGCACCGGCTGGCGCAGGATCCGCTTGGCCGGCTTGTCGGGCTTGGCGGGCCGGCTGGCGCCGGCGGCGGCCGCGGCCAGCGTCAGCCGCTTGAGGCTCTGCGCCAGCGCCGCCAGCCGGCCGCGCGCCGCCTCGTCCTCGTCGTCCGGCAGCTGGAAGGAGACGGAACGGTGCACCCTCCTGCTGGCGGCCGGCGGCGGCAGGTCAGACGTGCGGCGGCCGCTGCCCGACGGACTCAGACCCACGGGGCCGGCGCAGGAGCGACAGCGGAGCAGCGGCGGCCGCCGCCACCCCGGCGCCGTCGCCGCGCGGCTCGGCAGTCCGCTGGCCTCGGCAGAGGTCGGCTGCAGCGGGCAGCAGGGCGCGCGGCTCATGGCGGTGGCCGAGGCCGTATCAGCTGCGTGCGCCAGAGCGGGATCAGCTCCAGGCTCGCCAGGTCACTGCTTCAGAGGACCGATGGCTAGCTGGATCCTTGCGCTTGATACTGCGGCGATTCTTGCGACTGCTGACGACGGACAAACTCAGGAATGGTCCTCTCGTAATCACAAGGTCGATGATCTCGTTCAACTCTTCCGCTTCTGTATTGTCCGGAGGGTGTTTCTCTGTAGAAAACTTCGTGTTTGCTCTTCTCGTCCCAGTTACCGACGAGATAGCTGGTGCAGCCTGCCTCCTCTATAGCCCAGGTTGGCCTGGCGCTGGTGTGCCCCAACCAGTCACGAGCCGCACCGGCCGTATGTCGCACCGCGCCTTCCGCAGGTTCTAATAAAGATCGTCCGGCACCGGTCCGTTACGGCGGCGCTGATTGGCCGAAGGTCGTGTCCGGGGCGGCGATTGGCTGCCGCCGCGATCGATCGTTGAATTTCCAGCACGACCAGGGTCGTCACGGTTTTCCCAGACCTGTTGGAGAACGATTGATGGGCGCCGTTACCCGAGGCTCTCAGCTTCGGTTCGGCGCCGGAGAACGTCATTCGCAATTAACCGTCAATGGGGTAGGCCGCTCCGTGCAGCGTTCAAGGTACGAAGGTAAATTTTGAAACTAAGCTTATGAAAGTAATTTTAACTCATCGTTACTCCTCACGGTACGAAAGGTTAAGTGGATATTTGAAATATTTCCTTCCCTTAAAAACGTCACGTGGTGACGTCGAGTTAGAGCAAGATGAAGAACTACTACAGAGCGACGATGGTAGGCACTATCATGCTCGAACTGCATAACGGTTATTTCCCTAATCAGAAGCAAGGACGGTTTTTTTCCCAGAAACTGTTAGACGCAAACACGATTTGATGTCCATTTTGTGCAGGCAACGCCATAACTGCAATATGAGAAAACAAGGGATGTAACCGCTTAGAAATTATTGCAGTTTTCCAATGTCTGGTACGCTGCTTCTCGTTACTTTAACAAATCACAGTAAAAACTATAACATACACGTAGCGTTTTCCTAAGATGTTTTTGAACGAATTGCCTGTACAAAGTTAACATTCCGCCCTCTTGTGAACAATGAAGTGTGCTTTGTAGATCTCTGTAATCTGTCTTAAACATTGTAATCACAGTTCTTAAGCTGAGTCTAGTTCAATTGCATGTCTTCTATGCATGGCTGGAGATCCTGGGAGAGGGAAAGTCTATAACCCCACTTCTAAGGGGATTTTGACATTAGGGCTATGGCAATAACTGGAAAGAAACTGTCTAAAATCGCATCTGACCCCTCTCCCTATAATTTTGGAAATACTCAGCCATGCTTTTACATGTGTCACTCTCCAAACAAATATAGGGAACTAATATCCTCTAGACAAAGCTAAAAGCTGAATACTTTTTTCTTTGTAACTCGTATTTACCAACCAAAATCAAAAAGGTGGAAGGGCCCCAGTTGCGATCAGTTCTTCTCAGACAATTTCGTTCTTTTATTTGCTTGATAAAATCCGAAATGCATCTCCCAAAATCTCTAAAGACCAATGTTAAGTGATCCTTGTCGGTAAAACTAGTTCTGACAAGAGTCCTGCAAGGCAAACTAGTTTTCACCTTGCAGGGAACCAGTTTTAACTGAGATTCTTCAAATTTCAGTTAAAATCCAGCAATCGTAGCCGGAACTTATTCTTCTAAGGCGAAATGATTTAAATCGCAACTCTTGGTTTGCGTAGCATCAGTTTCAGGCTGCTCGTGTAAAGCTGCCAGTGCAGAAAGACACAAAGTCGTGTGCGTAGCTGAAAGTGTCATAGGAGCATGTTGTGTACGGTTAAGTAGGTTACCGCGAGCAGGCGTGACTAATAAACGGAAGCGGAAAATACGTAGATGCGCCGTAGCGCCCTTCCATCATTGTAATTTCTTGACTTTTAGTTATATTCCCGTACCCACAACACCAGAACACGTTCCCTTATGGGGGGCTTATTCCCCTCAGCTCTCGAGAACTACCCGTCCGACTGGACCGCAGCAAATGTCAGTCCATCGGCCACGACACCAATAATACATCCATAGAAAAACAGGCTTTGAAACTCCTGTAAGTGGTAGACACCGGGCACACCAATTCCGAAAGAAAGGTACCATATTAATTGTTATAACGTCTGTGTTTGTGGACCCGGTTTGGTGCAAACGGCATGAATCGAGAAACATCGATGGACTTTCCCTTCAGATCTTACGTTTACAGCTGTGAGAAAATCAAAAGCGTGAATTGGTTTTGGAAAATGGGTGGATTATTTCTTTTGAAAACTGAATCGGCCAAAAATTAAAAACCTTTGTCCTAGCTTTATATAGCTTTATACTTAGGAGGTACAAATCGTATTACAATGTGCGTATTATTTTGACTCAGGTGATGCAATGCGTATGAAAAAACCGTCATGGTCACATGTTCATCCAGTCAAGTCACGGCGACCTTTGATTTTCATCCTTCATCCAGTACAGTCAAGGCAGCCTTTGAAATTAAATGACCTCAGATGACCGTAAAATCAAATAGGAATGGACTTGGATTCATTTCATAATGCTTTAAAACGATTTCAGTCGTCTGAATTGACCACATTCCTAAAAGCCCTGTCTTTGAATATTGCGATCAGATCCCAAATCCTTAGCACGAAAACGAATGCAATCCAATTCCAAATCCCACAAAACCGAAATGATTGGAATCCAATCCTCAACCCCTTTTTCAGTTGTTCCTTCGAATAGTTCACCCTGTCCCCTGCTGAATGGGAGGGGGGGGTAGATTCTTGCCCCTTCCGATTTTTCGCTCGGCACTCCTGGGCTTTTGGGAGCTGCTTAACGAAAATTGGTGACTTCTTCTTATATGTTTTTGACATGTTGCGAAAAAACAGAAATTTGCCTTCTCCAGGGGCGGTTCCAGAAAACGTTTTTGGGAGGCATGTTTGACGAATATCGCGCTTTCCTGAGATCGCGCACATATTTGGCATATTTAAACATGGTCTTATACTATTTTGATGCTCTTTATAATGCCACGGACAGTTCAAAGGATCGGAATATTTGTAATCTGCCCATTTTCAAATACTTTTAAGGAAAAAATCCTGGTCATTAGAGGATTCAAAGGCATGTTACAGAAGGTGTTTATATTTTCTCAATTCTAAGAATGTACAACTCAGTGTATGAATACAACAAAGCTTGCTTGTGTTGGAGACGTCTTTGTCTTAATTTACGCATATAATTCACATAGATGTACACTGGCGGCTTTCCCAAGCACTGGTTTTTGGGTGCATGTTTCGTCCAATAACCTTTTCAGGGGCCTCATAGACATTTGTATCTGTGAGACCGGTTTTGTTAGCTCCACATATACTACGATCAAATGCGACATGGTTCTTCGTATTGTGCATTTGAATTCACTTGCACGCACGAATCCGTGGATATTCTCCAACATATGGGTATGGATACCCGCTTTCCTTGCACATACATGTGTTCTTGTGTTATGAAAGAGTCCAGGCACTGTTTTTGAGTCATTAACTGATTTTTTGTGCGTTAGCAAATCTGTTTTTTAGGGACATGTAGGGCCACGGAGATATAAAGTTACAACCCTGGTATCGTGCCAGTTTTGCAGTATTTCTATTCATCATAATGTCGCATGTCTCATGACGGCCAGTTACCAAGAGTGCATTTATTCGCGTCTTCACTGATTTAGGCTGCTGCGGTGTTGCTGAGTCAGCAATTCTTTTCTCTTGATGCGTCTCGCTGCAGCAAACTTTCCATTGCTGCATTGCTTCTGCAGCTGTGTATTGTTTAAGAAAATTGCTTCTCCGTGTCAGGCCACAATGAAAGTAAAGAGATAAAGTCGGCCACCTGGCTTTTGCCGTCAGCGCCATAGCGGCGAGTTTTGGAACTAATCGGTTTAGAACGGCGGCCAGTGCAGGACGCCATCTGGCAAGAATGAAATATCGTATTTGTGTAGCGAAGGCGGAAAAATAAAAGGAGTCTTACCATTTGCACAGTCAGACAAAATGCCTTCATGATTTATCTACCCGACCAAAGTATTCCGTCAGCTGTATGAAGAAAATGTTCAAGTCGCTTTGGGGTTTTGTCCGATATTGTTGGCTAACTGACCAATGCGTTCGCCATTAGGCGCGCGGCAGTGGTGCGTCAACTCATCGAAATCAAGTGTGCATAAAAAACACGTTCAGTGGCAAAATACGTGAAGAAGTTTTCTGGAACCGAAACGTGTGCGGTTTCACGCGGAAGGTTTTTTTTTGCATACTGAGAGGAAAACTCAACCCTTGACGTCATTTATGGTTGAAATCAAGGATACCAAATGAGTAATGTGTTCATGCGAGTTGAATGCTATGTTGCTTTTTCCGAGATGCAGCTAAGTATCCCAGGGTCCACGTCATAGGTAATGCTGGGTTTTGCACTGCCGTGCAAAAACTTTTGCACGGCAAAATAGCTAGCACACTCAGGGACTCTGAGCTTATATGAGGTGCAAGCCCTGGCTGCGTCAGCAGGAGATATGTCATGGAACGACGTTTTAGGTACGTTGATGCTTTTCGTTAGATTTCCGAAGACACGGCCCATTGCCGCAAACGTTGAAGAAATTCGCTGCAGTCTTAGGTCTTGTAAAAACCAATGATTTGTTTTCCTCCTGCTGGTTGACAAAAAGTTAAGGATGGATTACATGGTCTTGCTTCATTCCTAATTCATGCTTCTTCATTAATAAATGGCCTTACTCAGTCCCCGAACATGACATGGCTTATTTAATTACGTTTTATAACCAAAACAAACCCAACGTTTTAAAACACATTTGGAGTCTGCACGTTACCCCAGCCAAAAGACTACCGTGCGATGCAAATAAATAAGTCGTCACTTGAATGGTGCCGTGGTGCGCGCTGGATCAGCTAAGCAGTTTCCCTAATACACGTCTTTTTAGTACGTCTTGGCTTTCATCCGCCCCGACTGGAGGGGGCGGTTGACCGACCCCTTGAGATTTTTCCAGGACTGCGAGAGAACGAACAAACGCAGCGCCACGAAAATTGGTGTACCTTTTGCACGATTATTTTTACACACTTGAGTCAAAGTTTTGAACCCGCGTCAGGTCAGGTGTCTGACTTAGGTCAGGTCAAACGGATCTATGTCCAAAAATGTTCAGCGCCTTGTAACTTTTTCGGAAAACAAGATATCACAATAATACTTTCAGGGATTAGAAATTTTGATAGATGCAACAAATCTGATATCTCAGATTCTTCGGAATTTTCGGAAATATTGACCTAATGTCAAGCTCATTTTTAGCACATGTCGTTTTTTCGGAAAATTCGCAGAATTTTTCATAACATTTTTAGTGTGGGGTGATGCAGACATCTAGTTACCGTCAATGGGCTGAGTATAAATGATTTCCAGCCATTGACCTGAGGTCAGGTCACGAATAGCTGTTGTGAGCCAAAATGTACCACCATCAAAATCATCGATGAATTACTCAAACTGGTTAGAAAATGGCAGAACTGGTTTGGACATTCGCAAGTAATACCTTGAACCTCAAAAAGTTCCAAGAAAATCATATTTTCGAAATAAACGGGCCGTTGCGAATGAAGCTCCGCCAGTTGTGTAGATTGAAAACTGATGAATTTTTCCAAAATTTAAGGCATGAGAAACCATCGCAAGAAACACTAAGATAAAAAAAAACACAATTGGAAAGGCACATTTCGCGAAGATAAAAGAGTACTAAAATTAGTTCCCCTTAATTTCATACCGCGCTCGCCTATGGCACCCGCTGTGCAGAGGTGCGAAAATCGCCGTGTCTTTAACTCAACATTTCCGTGTACATATGAAACAAATAAGAGAAACTTGACATGCATCGGCATCTGCGGATCTTTACCTGTCCGCTGGTGTCTTTATCCAGACTCTATTAGTCACAGCCCTCGAGATCCAAGCCGTTTCTCGATCTCATGCAGGCGGCTAAGAGAAAACATATATAGAGTGTAAATGGCTTACATATTATACGAAACTAAAATGACATCAGATTCGAACTCTACTTGTCACGGACTTTCCAACGGTACGCTTATTTTTATCGTGCGACCAACCGTTCATGAGTTAGAGGGCGCGGTCAACGCCCCCCCCCCGACTAGGCGTGCGTGATCGCCACCGACCGCCAGGCGGGCGGGGATTGTTGTTACTAAAACTGAAGACAAATGATTGAATCCCAGTAAGTGTTTTTTTTTCTCGCAGCGCATAATTTAATATATCGCCGTAAATAGTCGTAGTCATAGCTATAGTCGTTTATTAGGATTCATCCATGCAGTGGTTATTACGAATCCAGTCAATGGTACATACAGTCAATAAGGTAATAAAACACACATGTTAGGGGCATTGATAAAAACCCGGAAATGTTTCCGAGAGACAAAATGAAGTGGTAGATGAAATCCACACAACAACCACACAGAGGCCACCACTTCAGCGACACGCAGTTACATGATGGCTGCGCAGAGGGACCGGCACCAGGAGGCAGAGCGGTCCAAGATGATGCCGCTCTGAACGCGAGTGCTCGCTGGGTGCCTGCTAGCCTGCACCTAGTGAACTTCAGCCCTTCCAGCGGCCACGACACTGATCTCTCCGAGCGACACCTAGGCACGCCTGGCAAATATAGCCTTAACTGAAGGGGCACAGCTTTTTGTACAGGGCTCTTTGCACCTGAATGAGGTCGTGCTGGCGCACCATCTGCATTCTACGTCTGCCTAACGATTCCAGAATAGGTGAAATATGCTCAGAGCAATTCAGGTGTATTAAAGACGTTCGTCTGACCATTCCAAGTCCAGTTCCAAACATTGGCTTCCATTTGTCGCTACTGCGGCGCGAACACCACACTTGGAAAATGTTGTTGATGTAGAAAGAAATCATTCTTGATGCAGTGGTAGCCGGCCGACCACTGGCTGTAGGCCGTATTGATGTACGTTTCATCCAGACATACTGTAAAATTATCGGATGTTTTTTTGTCTTCATCTGTCTTCATCTTCATTCTATCAAAACATATCGTAAAATTGTGTGATATTCTTTTTATCCTCATCTATCTTCATCTTCATCCCATCAATACATATCGTAAACTTGTCTAATATCCTTTTTATCTTCATAGCGCTGATGATGCTGAATCCATTGCTTGGCTAAAAAGTAATTTGTCTTCTTTACGAAATGTTTTCAGGCATAAAGAACTGACTTGAATCCGTCCCTTCATAAAAATAATGAAACTGATCTTTGTATGTGAAGCATCAAGAGGCGAAAATATTACATTTTACTTATTGTGGTACGTACTACCCTTTTTCGTTACAGTTCAAGACTTGTTAGTCTCTGGTGTTTTGGTAATTTGTTACCTTGGTGCACTTAGGCAGGACAATAAATAACATCAGTAATAAATTCCGCTCTATGTAATATTTGTCACTATTCTTGAATGTCATGCTGTGAATAAGCAAAATGATGCTTTCCCCGTATATACCTTGCAATGCCCTGCAATACAAAACTAGCTCCTTGAGCTAGTACCGCACGGTGGGCGACAACATGATATACTGATGAACCACGTTTAGACAGCTGAATTTAACATGGTTAATTAAATACACTATGGTTTGACATAAGAACGCGGTGGAAAAGGCAAACTCGTGGAGAGAGGTGGCCATTGGCATTGGACCAATCATTTACTTGTACTTTTTCACAGTGAGGATATGAAAAGTTATGTAATTGTTAATATTCGAATATGAATGTTACATCATATTTTCGTTATTTTCGAATTTATCAACGATGTTCGAATATATTAATTCAAATATTCGAATTAATAATTCAAATATTCGAATTCAAATATGCCAGTTCAAGTTTTCCTAATTTGTTGCTTTTCATTCTTGCAGTTTAACAAAAAGCAAGATGCGGGTTTTTGCCACATTTTCTTCACGTCCTGTATTGACCATGTTTTTACACAGCTGTGCTGCCTGAACTATATGGCGTGTACTGAAACACATTGTTCCCAGATACTTCATTGTGAAAATAACGACTGGTTTTCGATGACTTCACGCTAATGTTTCAGGTGGCGTCACTGGACGGCGGCTGGCCCACCTCAAGGACGGCCGGCGGGAACAGCGCCACCAACTCAGTTAAACAAGCCAGTTCCGAGCGGTTCTGGCAGAACAGTAAAGTGCAACAAAATTCAGTTTACGGCTCTAAATTTCCGTATCTGAGAAACCTTCATATTTTGATGCTTTCTTAATCTCTATATTTTGGATTTTTTTAATATTTCAGAAGACTTTCTAAAGCTACCAAATGTCTTCAACTCTAGTTCTCGGAGTCTTCACTTCAGAGAATGATACAGAGACGTCTGAAAGCCTTTTAACGCCTCAAGTGGATGAATCGTGCAGCCGTGCTATTTGGCATTTTACATCAGTAATGTGTAGCATACTTGCTTTTTCTTACCTTAAAATGTCATTCAGCAAAAACAAAAATGAGCTCTTATATCAGCCTTACATCAGCCCAGCCAATTCTGGAATTCCGTGTTTTCTCCATTGGTTAAAACCTAGTCTTTCCAGAATATCTTAGATTAGAAAACGCCTCCTAATTGATTGGATATGCTGTCATAATTACACCATCCTATTTCACCAGCTCTATTTGTAGGGCACCACTTAAGGCGAATCGTTCCAAACAACAATAAACTGCTCTCGATTCGGCTCAACTTGTGCGTGGACCCCGTGACGCTCGTGACGCTGTGAAGTTTATTTTCGGTGCTGGCCATTTTCAAGTAAATCTAATTTTGACACCAAAAGTCCATTAGCGAATTCCCTATGCGGATCGGATTGGGATATGATTTTCCTTTCAGTGCTAATGGGGCCTCGATATTGCTGCAGTGGAACGGATAAGGATTGTACCGCATTGTGAAAATACGACGGAGGTTATGTTTTACTGAGTACTTGTAGAACCAGCGTTGGAACCAAATCATGACTGACCATGTGACATTCTTTGTTAACATAAGTGTACCTGTATATCAGCAGTGAGTCGAAGGCATAGGAAACTGAGATCATTACGAGGAAAAAAGATGCGCTTTTGCTCAAAACCGAAGCACTAAACACTCAACAATATTTTGTCGCGCGCAGCTAGATTTATTGTAAGCACAGGCAGGCACTGATCCAGGGTGAGTGGTGATGGGTAATTGCATTTCATTTGAAAAGCTTGAAGGGCCTCCGCTGCGTTTGAAAACAGGACTAAAGCATACCAAATATGTAAACAAAATACAAGAAAACAGTGAAGGATGAAGGGTCTCGTCAGCTTTCGAAGATGGCCTCCACTGTCCTATTTCCCATCTCCTGCAATATTTCTTGATCCGACCCCGAGTACAACACAAGATGTGAAGGCGTTCCGTCTACACAAAGAATGCGCCTCCCAGTGGTTCCACACGCACCTCGCGCACGGCTCGGCAGCCACGGCGCCCGCTGCTGCGTTAGTCATTGGGCTAATGAGAGCAACGTGTACTGTCTGTCGCCGCCGGCTCCGATAGGGCCGGACGGCCCCAGAGACAGGCTCATGTCTTCACGCCCTGTCCCGGCCAGACGGAGTTCACAGAACACGGTCCTATTCTCACAGACTGCTGGCCGTAGGTGGTCCATAGTCTGGGGTTACGACCTCACAGGCCGCATCAGCAAGAGAGGCTCTGACATTCGTAGGTGGGCGCCAGCCTGCAAACAGAAAAGACCTGCTGGTACTGTCGAAGAGAAGGATTGTGATCCATGTGACTCTGGCCCGAACAGTGGAGCACGCAGACCCCTAGACATCCAGCTTACTCTTAGCGCCATCCAGTTCGATCAAGACTTGACGACCTTTGGTTGGTCTACGGACCAATCTATTTCTTTCCTTTTGTTGCCAATTCCTAGAGATTTTAAAGCTTGTTATGAAATAGCTATTTCAAATACCACGATGGAGTTGTGGCTAAGCCAGTATTGCAGTGCCGGAGGTCAAACAAAAGCCCGGATTGTTACCCACTAAGTCGCAGAAGCGTCACCTTGTTACCTGAGCTTTCTGGTCGCTTAAAACGGATTGACGAGCAACGTGCCACAGAAAAGTTACTGTGTTGCTGGGGTCTTCTATTTCTTTGCTACATATCTATGATGGTGATGCAGCAGCGGTCTTAAACCCTTCTTCATAAGAGAAAAATGTGTGCTGCAAATGCATTTTCAGGTTTGACATCGCCGATGATGACAGTTTTCAAAGAATGTTTAACTATTCTTAAAGTTTGTCAACACAGTTGCAAGAGATGCATAATGTGTCCCCAAATACTGCCCCTATTTTGTCACCCAATGACTGGTTTTGTAAAATGAAGAATACAACGCCACCAAGGATATCAAAATGCTCTATCTCCTCGGAATTCGGTCATTTCATTTTCGGTGCTGATGTAAATCATTTGTTGTTTTCTTTACTTTTGTTCCTTTTGTTTATTTTTTCCTTTTTTTTATTTCTTTTTCCTTTTGTTTATTTTCTCCGTGAAAGTGAAAAGTGGTCCATAGGGATGAAGTCTGGGCCCTCTTGAGTGCAACAGCGAGAAGAAACGTTTTAATCTCAGCCAAAGGGCGTCACCGGGGAGGTTGTGTCTGTGTGTGCGTTTAAAGGGCTGCTTACCTTCCACTGGAGGGGTAGTTCAACGTCCACTACGCGCTCACGCCTACAAACACACAGGTATCTGACATGTTATTAGCTCTCTCTGACTGCAGGTAAAATAGCCACACCGGCCACTGTTAGGAATCGCTTTGACGCCCACTTCCGTATCTCGCAAGCTGCGTACGGGAAAAAATAAAGAATATTGCGGGCCTACTAACCCTCCTTACCATAAGCAAAGAAACAGAGAGGGGGAGAACAGAGATGCGAGGGGCCATGGCCTCTCACACTTTTTCGGAAGTTCATTGCTGACCTGATGGGAAACGCCTTTGGTCTCCGTATCGTGGGATGTTCCTGCGCTCCCA
Organism: Capitulum mitella; assembly: GCA_030062745.1. Taxonomy (NCBI): domain Eukaryota; kingdom Metazoa; phylum Arthropoda; class Thecostraca; order Pollicipedomorpha; family Pollicipedidae; genus Capitulum; species Capitulum mitella. The sequence goes on along the minus strand of CP099851.1, from coordinate 7,889,009 downwards.
CTCCGCGCGCATTGCGGCGGCTTGGCGCTGTTCGTGCCGCTCACTCGCACCCGGGGCGTAGCTTTATGCTCCGCCTTGCGGGTGGCAAACTCCGAATTAGAGACAGATTCGTCGCTGTTGACCGCTAGGGCTTCTGCCGGGTACGCCGTGCCGTCTTGAGCTATCCAGTTCATCCAGATTCATTTTTTTTTGCTGTTAGTAGGGGCGTACTCAGGCAGTACCTTAAAGCAGACCCAGGCCCGATAGGTGTCTTAGTGAACTGATGACAGGAAGCACGGATACAGCAACGGCCCAGATGCTAAAAGAACATGCATCGTAGCCGCCTAGGTGTAGCCAAATGATTCGTTTCTTCAAGACTAGTGCAAGGGTGTCGATTTGTTTTAGTTTGAGATGGACCGGCCCCTTCCCCCAATGCTGATTTGGTCCCCCAATATTTTGTGCCGGTTCTTAAGGGAAATGGACAATAATACTGAAAGGAACGACCGAGATAGATAAGAGATAAGCTGAAAGTATAAAATAAAGTAAATATAAAGTCATGTCCCAATCTTTCTATATTTTTGTTTATCTGTTTATCTTTGTTATCTGTTTCTGTGTATGTATATTTATGTGTGTGTGTGTGCGTGTGTGCGTGCATGTGTGTGTGTGCCCGCACATACGTGCGCTCTCGAGGTTTACACTATTCCTGCTGGGTTAATCTGGCACCGTCTATGGGTTGTCAAATAGGGTAATTCCCTCGGTTTTTCGTGAATAACTTCGGAGCCGTTGAAGTCAGCCGAACCAAACTTTCAGTACCTCCACCCCCTTCAGTTTTACACATTTTGATATTAACACCATCTCCATGCTAGGTCAGGTCAAGGAGATGTGACGCCATAAGTGAGCCTTTGCATGGATGTATTTTTTTGCCTCTTCGAGCTGCAGTGCGGACATACTTTTTTTTGTTAATATTTGCGAATAAAAAACATTCATTATTTGGATTTACATGGAACACGGTCGCCAGAAAATATATATAACGGTGACGCGCCAACATGGGATGTCATGTTAGGCAACATAGACATATATTTTTTTTGTGGGTGATAGAACTGGCCGCCGCGACCTGCCCATCGTTTAAGCCAGACAGGCAAATCTATCGCCTCTTAGCAAACTTCGCCAAACGAAACGTGAGCTCATGTCAGGCCACGTCATAGGTAGATGTCAAAACAAAGTATAATACAACTTTGCCTGTGGAAGATCGGTCAGTAGCAGCGAATGGCAATTTTTGTTCCTGGTCAAAAAAGGAAAAATTGCAATCTATCCTGACATGGCTTGACCCTATAAGGAGCAGATAGAGCATATTCAATTATCATGAGACGCCATTCCAGTTTTGCTCTTGGCGCAGTTAAGAATCCCAAACGAGTAATTATTGTTCCTTGGGAAGAAGAGTAATGCAGCCTCATCAGACGTGACGTAGACTGACCTTGACTGGATGAAAAGCGGGTAATGTAAAACCGGGCTCTTCAAGATCCAAACCTCAAGCCAAATACACAGTGACTCCGTCATTGAATTTCGAAGGGGGGGGGGCGTAAAGCAAAGGAGGCCGATCCAGTGGCACGGTTTGGGGGAGTCAAACCGGACTTTGCTGGGTATGGATGGTAGGTCAGCGAGCCAGCAACCGGGGGGAGGAAGGGTGGAAGACCCTGGCCGTGGATTGGGAGTGTCTGGCGACTTCAGATTATAGCTGTGTAATAATAGCCATGTTTTCGCGGGGCCAAATGGCCATTTGCCCCCCCCCCCCCTATCGCGGTCGGGGAAGGGCATGACCGAGATGGCCCTCTCTGGACCCGTCAGTAGCTCGAGAAACCAATCGAGCAAATTCGAAAAGCGCGGATTCTCGGCCAAAACGTATTGGATTTGTATTTTTGCAGACACCAGGTCTTTTTTACAAAAAAAAAACACGGATAAAATGCGCTATATTTCAATATATATGCAATGTGGCTTCCGTTTTACTTCATAATCATACCTTGTGGTCGAGGACCGGAACTTGATACATATATACATGTGCATACATATATGCATATATATATATATATATATATATACCAAATATAGGCAGCCGCTCTGGGTCTCGAACCTAGTTCCTACCACGCACCAGATCTGTTGTCCGAGTCCGAGTCCGAGTCCGTCAAGCTACCGTGGCGCTTGGTCCAGTCCGACGCCAAAGGATAACTGGATTTGGGGGTGACTCCGATAAGGTTATGCGCCTCCCAATCCGATGTAGGAAATATGCAGATTAAACGACTTTCCTGATGTCATGCACGTATTCGTCTTGCGTCATCTGTACAACGGAAACGATAGAATATCGCACAGTTCCATCTCATCACAAAATGCCAAGAACTGTCTGCGGATCTCGAACGTCCAATCCCAACTGCTTACGTCTTCCACCGTTGTCCCAACGTGATTTCACCCAAATCTGTCACAGTCAGAGTCTGGGGTCATGCTGCGGGCAAATGTCATGCTGGGTAAGCTACATCTCCTGGTGTGGATGTCAACGTTTCCGCTTTTCAACATTATCTTCCACCATGAAGTGAAATGTGAATTTGATGGGTTCACAGATTTTGGGCTTAATTAAAAAAAGAAACATTTATCGCACTTTATTCCGCTTTGTTCCATCTGTCCCGGGAGGTGCTATTTTTATGACCCATTACTAGAACCACTGGCCTTTGGACAACCTATGCGAGTTAGGCAGGTCACGTCGAGACCTGAGTGGCCCACAAACTGACTGGTTTTATCTCGATTCTCTTGGCGCATACTGGATGTCTCATGACCTGGCTTGGGGGGAGGCAAACCAGAGTTTCCTGAGCATGTATGGTAGATTACTGAGTCGTTTACCGGGGGGAGGGAGGATGGGAGATGCTGGCCGTGGGTTCGGAGTGTACTACTTCAGCGACTGGATATGGATGGTAGGTCAGAGAATCAGCGCAACAGGGGGAAGGGGAAGGGGTTGAAGACGCTGGCCGTGGATTTTGTTTGAAGTGCCCAGCAACTTCAAACTCTGCTTGTGTACTTATAGTCATGTGTTTTTCCTGGGAGGGGGGGCAAATGGCTATTTGCCCCCCCCCCCCAATCGCGGTACGAGGACATGGCCGAGATGCCCCTGGATCCGCTAGTGTTATTAATGCACGACAAATCTGCAGACAGTCTTTATCAGTCCCGACAATGACTACTACGAACAAGCCTCTGCATGCTTGCCCCGCATCATGGATGCACCTGAAAAAAAACGTTTTGCTCTAGCACACGTGGTTGCTCATATTCCTGGGCAAAATGATTCTGAAGGCGTCGCTAGCGATAGCTTTTTGCTAATCCTTCGTGAACACAACGTTTTTGTGCGGTCACTTCATATATTGTATGGTTTTTGACAATGCTGTCAAGGAAGAGTATAGCCTGATAGCAGACGCGCCGCTTCAGGTTAACCAAGCTCAGTGCTCAACGACGAAAGCCCACAAAGCTGAATCTTGGCGCTAATATTATTCTCAAACACTGTTCATGTTCCCCGGCTTCTGTTATTGCCAACATTGCCAACGTTTTCTGGTTAACATTTGTTTTATTCTCATCTCCAGGGGCATTATTTGTTACAAAACGTTTCAGCCGTTACTGTGTTACGGATCTTCAATCGTCGCCAGGTGTCGATGCAGTCTCTTTGTTGTCTTCCGAGTTTAATTTTTCCCGACGGTGATGCTGGGCGCAGGTATTGCGCTAATTTCTTAAATTGTTTTTTTTGTACCGCCAAATGGCAACCATCCCCTCCCTTGTAGGGTCTGCTGTAACAGCAAGGGATGTCGGAGATTCAGTTATTGGTTATTGATGTCCTGCTTTGAAGTGGGTGATCGGACTTTGGTTAAAGGCGTGTGTAAATTTATGTTGCTTTCGAAGAAAGCTCTGTTATCATGCCCCTCCCCGGCAGATTCACATGCTCTTTTCAGGCGGGCCCCTACTGCACAAGAGGGACACAGTTGGTCATGGCTGATCTTTTTGCCTCCGTCTCTCCAGCTCTTCGTGGTGACATTGGTATCATGAAACATTCTGGGAATCCGTTCTTCTTCTCGCGCTCGTTTTGCCTTTTCGTCACAGCTGATCACTTGTGCTCGGTCCTACAAGCATATGACTTTCTTGACGCACATATGAAACTCTATCCGTTATACGAAAAAGACTGGAATGTCCCTGAAAAAAACGGGCATCGCAGTGGACAACATAATGGGAGGTTTGCTCTGCTCTGAATCAACACACAACAATCGTCAATGCTCTGCATTAACACAAAATACTTCCCGCTGGATGGGAGACTCTACCAACAAAAGGATGGGATGGCCATGGACCCACTTTCGACATCCATACTTGCGAACATCTACATGGGACAATTTGAAGACACGACATGACGAAGCACAGCCCTCTGTGGCTGTGTGCTGCGATATGCCGATGAACAATCGTCTTCCGGCAACACCAGGACGATGTCTCATCCCTCCTTTATCATTTGAACAGCCATCCGATTCGCCATGGGACGTGAAGAGAGCACTTGGTGAAGTTCGGTTCACACGTCCACCGGCCAAGAACGGACACGAAAGGAGTCGCCGGTTTTGGTCGTTTTTAGCGACTTTTTCCACACGTGACATCCTCTAGATCTGGCAACACGGTTCGCCGCCTGCTGGCATGTAGTAACGGACGGACCAGCACTGACTGATAATTTTTCGCCCGTCAATGAAGTGAGCGAACAATGATAACAGACGAAGACAAAAAGCAGTCAATAATCGACACAAAGAATAAATGATTTGATGAAATGCAACGCAGGTACAATGCAAATGATAGCAGAATAACAACTAAAAGAATGAACTGGTTTCATTCACCGTCAGTAAGCAGTGATATGCTGATATGACAGAGCGCTCAGCATAGTGTGCAGTGGCCACTTCCGTGCCCTGGGGGCCTCCGCAATCCCCAGTCTATTTGACCATCCTTTTTTCGAATAATTGATTTTCGCAGAAACGGCCATAGCAACACGCACCACGGTGTTCCTTTCCCTTTTGTGACTGGGATCGAGCGTCACCCGTTGTACCACAGACTGACCCGTTTATGAATTTGTACTTCGTGAGAAGACGATAGGTAACAAACATAGGGAAATGTCCCTTGTTGCCCGGTTCTAAAGAGACTTCTAAAACATGAGGATATACGGCATCGCAAGTCCATGGACTTAATTCCAGGCTTATAAGGTTTTGTCGGGAAAAGTCTGTTTTAAGTAACAGTTTCAAGATGTGTAGCGGATATGAGCAATAAAGTGCTGACGTTTGAACAAAAACAATCAAAGCTGATCGAGCTGCTTAAAAACGGCGAGCGTCGTCCTTGACGTGTTCCGGGCGACAGGGAAGGGTCGGGAAGAGGAAGAGCTCTAAATGGAGTGCATCGCTCGACGATACCTGAACTGCTCCCCACAGGTGCTGTCGACAGATGCGCGCTTCCCCTGGGCCGGCGGCAGGCGGCGCCACCGACCGCGCGGCCGGGCGCTGCTGTCGCTGTGTTCCGGGGACGTCGCACACATTCGTCATGAGGATGACGTCCATACGCGTGTGGGGTTTTTCCGTATCTGCGCGACCACGTGTGGCCCATTTTCACGTCATCGGGACGAAGTGTGCCGCCAGTCCCCGCGCGTTCTTCTGTTCACCGGGATTCTCCGGATTTCTTTTAAGACGTCAGACGTTTGCATTACCCGCCTTCATCGAAAAAAACTTCATTTGTCGAAAAAGGCCCGCAGATTGTCTGACTGCATATCTGCATGTGTTCATAAACGATCATGTTATCAAAAAAGCATCCGTCCATGTCACATCGCATCATGTATCATATCTTAAGTTCCAGTTGTTTCTCGGAAAACCCACTGGGGTAAGAGATCTAAGTCCGGAATCTAGATACGGAGCGTGTAGAGAAATGCATCGCCCAGAAAAGCGACCGCCGAGAATCAAACTCAGGCGCCATGTATTTTCTGCACATACCGACAAAAGAATCGGTCACGGAGCCCACGACGCCAAGCCCGAAACAAAATGTCATCGAGCCGACCAGCACAGTCAAGCTCAACCTCTGCTGTGACGTGCGACAACCCAACAACTCCACTCCGGGTATCTTATGGGGAAAATAAGTCCATCGCAAGACTGGCGTTAGTCTGCAAATACGCCAATGCTTACGAGTAAAACAATGTCGACAAAAGCAATGCGTAAAATGGGCAAATCGTCCCAAATATCCTTCAACGAATAACGCTCGGTCGTTTTACGAAACCACTCCCCACTGGCAGGAGGCACTCGTTTAATTTGCTAAAGTCAATCATGGCCCTGGCCACCAGAGAACGTAGACCACGCCAAAGAACCGCCCAGGCCATGCACTGTTCTCGTTACAGCATTACGAGGGCCACATTACAGCCACGCCTTCCCGCCTGAAACTTGATCAGTAGTCCACTCCGCTTCACTTCACAGACCTACCACGGTCAAGCGACAGTCACAAAGCAGAACCGCACGAGTCCGGCGACAGTCATTCCGTAACGGAACCGACAAGGCCGGGTCAGATCCCGCCAGAGCCGCTAAGGCCGGCCACGTCACGCCGGCGCCGGGTCCGCCAGGCCAAACAGCCGCAGCTTGCCGTCGTCCATGGCGGCCAGCAGGGTGGCGCCGTCGTCCGCCACGGCCAGGTCCAGTACGCTGCTGCTGACCGAGGTCAGCTGGCGCAGGACGCGGCCGGCCAGCGCGTCCACCTCGAGCACGGCGCCGGCCAGCGTGGCGGCGTACAGCCGGGCGGCGGCCGGCGCCCAGCGCAGGCGGCTCAGTCCGGGCAGGCCGGTCAGCTGATGGCGCGCCCGCTGCGCCGTCACGTCCCACACGGTCAGCACGCCGCCCACGGTGGCCGTGGCCAGCAGGCCGGGGTCGCTCGGACAGAAGGCGGCCGCCTCGACACTGCGCGGCCCGCCGTCGGCGGCGCCCTCCGCTCCGTCCGCTGGCTCCTCCTCCTGCAGGGCGTCGTCGTCCGGCGAGCACGGCAGCGACGCCAGCAGCTTGCCGGAGGCGGCGCTGTACAGCCTGGCCCAGCCGTCCAGGCCGGCGGTGAGCAGCAGTACGCCGTCCGGGTGGGCGGCCGCGCAGGTGACGGCCGCCGCGTGCGCCGCCGCGCCGCTGAAGTGGTGTAGCGTCAGGCCGGAGCGCAGCTGGAACAGCCGCGCCGAGCCGTCGTCGTAGCCGGCCAGCAGCCGGGCGCCGTCCGGCAGCAGGGCGGCGCACGTCCAGCCGCTGCCGTGGCCGCCCAGCGGACGCGCGTCTCCGCGCGGCACGCGCCACATCCAGCCGTCGCCGTCCTGCGTGCCGGCCAGCAGCGCCGGCGCGGCCCGGTGCCACTCGAGCCAGGTGACGTCGGAGCCGCAGTCGAACTCCCAGCACTTGTCGCCGCCCGGCAGCCGGTACACCTGCACCAGGCCGGCCATGTCGGCCGCCGCCAGCAGCCGGCCGTCGGCGCTGAACGCCACCTGCGTCACCGAGTCCCGGTGGCCGGCCGTGGTCAGCTGCAGCGCGCCGGAGTCGGTCCGCCAGACGCGCGCGCAGTCGTCCTCGCCGCCCGAGGCGGCCAGCGCGCCGCCGGCCGGCGACAAGGCGCAGCAGAACGCCGAGCCTCGGTGCCCGTCCAGCGTCAGCCGCGACAGGTCCACCTCCTCCTCCTCAGCCAGCGCGCCGACCTCCTCCATCGCCGCGTCGTCGTCGTCGTCGTCGTCGTCGTCGTCGTCGGGCGGCGGGCCGTCGTCCAGTGCGATCACCTCCTCCAGCACCAGGCCGTCGTCGTCGACGAGCACGTCATCTGGCAGGTCGTCGTCGGAGCCGTTCCTGCGCGGAGACGGCGGCGGGGTGTTCCGCTGCCTGCCCCAGCCGCCCATGACTGGATGTCTGCCGGCGGGACTAGGGTTACCACAGGCAGGCACCACACTGCTGGGGAAGAAAAATGTTCATCATGCATAGGGGCCACAAGACCTAGCCTTGTACTTGTTAAGCCATGCTTTGGACAGACATTACTGTCTGTCCAAAGCATGGCAGGACTTCCCATTGGCCTTACCATACATCAGCCATGCCATGGGTCCAGGAGACATACCATGGCTGATGCATTCAGTCAACAGGTCCAGGAAAAAATCCTCTAGAATGGTGACTGAAAACATTCAATTATGAGCCTTGTTCCAAACTCAAGTTCTGACCCCAGTTTGGACCAAGTATGTACTTGGTCTAGATCACAAAGATAATGTAATTCTTTTCTCTTTGAAATAAATCATTATTCATATACCAACCTAATGCTCTGTGTACTCCCTAAGGCATGGCATAACAAACTTTGAAGTTGATACAAAATTAGACCTGCCTCTCCTGTGTAGGTTGAAAAGCAAGGGTCATGGTACTTTTATGCCATAAAGGGTTGTATGAATTCTAGGCAAGGAGCATGAATTTACTTAAATTGTTTTTAAATATGAAGGGAGATTTAACACCTTTGCTTAATTCCTAGTACCTCTATCCTTGATGGCCTGTCAAAATATCCACTGGAATGGGAGGACACCTCCAACAGATTTCCTGCTTCTGGTGGGACCAGTTCAGACCAAACAATCTGGTTAACACAGGAAATATGGGGCTGTGGGGATTTCTTCCTTATGACAGCTAGCCTGCTCTTTGATTTAACCATTAGAACATATCCCACCCCCAGACCAAAGAAAACTTGACCACAAGGCATGTTACAAAACTGTGCTAGCCCAACTGCAATGCCTGTTCAATGCCATTCAGAAATGGCAGTTTGCTTACAATCCTGAACAAATGACTATACCTTCCAGCCCTAGTACATTATATTCATGATGGATTAAACTGTTCAAAGAATACTTAACCCATGTTAAACATATAATATAATGAAATAATGAAAACAATATGTAACATATGCAAATTACTATTACATGGCCAGCCCAGCACATGATACCTATTTAGATATAACCTAATACCACAGTCCACATGAACTAACCACTGTCAGATAGCACCAAGTCTGATCACACCCTTTATTTGCCTGCAACCTTTTGTATTGTGTACCACACCTTTGACACAGGGTTGTGCCTGCTGCACAAAATAGCTGACCTTAGGTCAGGTATACAGCCAAGTACTCTGTTTACCTTCTAATAAGGACCAAAAGAACCCCTCACACCTCCTAGCCAGTGATGGCCAGAGGCAGCCTGTGGATTTGATGCACCATTGTGGAATCATGATAATGTGTGGTGGTACAGGAGTCTCCTTTTCTGTGCCAATTATCACTGATTGATCAGAAGAAGCTCTTTCCAGCTGCAGTGCTTTTGAGCAAAACAAAATTGTCCTGAGGTACAGTCCTCCAGTACTGCTGCATTTTTCTATAATACCAATTTTAACCACCACTTACAATGAAGTGTTAAATAAGAATCACTGGCATATCCAGGGGGAGGATCTCAACCATGCCTCCCAAACCAAAATTAGGGTGACCTAACCGGTCATTTGGCCCCCAAAAGACACAGGCCATACAACCACACTTTAAAGTTGCTGGAACTCCAAATCCAACCTCTGACCATCATCTTCCCTCCCACTGCCCAGTCAACAACTCAACCTACACAGTTCTCCATCCAGATGCAGGAGATTCTGGTTTAACCCCCCAAAGAGAGCTGCTGTTCTAGCAGCTAGGCATGATGATGGGCATTCATTAATGATGGGCATGTACCATATGGTCCCTACTTTAAGTGCTCACTTACAAATTTCTGACAGAGTATGCAGCCTGTCCCATAAAACCACCAAACAATACGACAACATCAATGGGTCTTTACAAATAGAGCAGACTGCAACCCACCTGTTCAACCCAACAAAACCTCTGAAGAGCAATGATACCAAATAATCTGCGTCTGGCAATGAGCGCACTAAATATGACATGCATAAGATCAATCCAGAGTCATGTCAAGCCAGGCAGCAGCAATCAAAGTAAGGATGACTTGCAAAACGAGCCGGTTTACTCACTTCTTTTTATCTGACGACACGACACCTACAGCCTAAGTCAACTTGAAACTCCTTTAACACGAAACCATGGATAAGAAACATCAAACGAAACGTGGGTAGCACACACCCTTGGATTACACAAACCAACAACGTGAGGGGATGCTAATTTCGCCGCACATGCTGCATTTTGTCGCATGTCATGGCCGTCGCCATATTGGTTTTGTCTAGTGTTTTAAATAAATGATTGTATTCCAGTTGGAATCTCTTATCATGTCAGTACTCCACAAAAAATGATTGTGTGACCACAAAAGCCTAGATAAGTTTGGAAGCAACAGAGGTAAATCACATTTGAGTGGCGTTTTACCATATTTTCCGACTTTGGCGAGGCGTAGCGGCCGGCAATATAGTTGCAGTTACCCAACTGCTCCCTAGATGTCTCTATGGAAAAACGCTGCTTCAGCTGCTAATGGCAGCTGCACTATGGTGGAGGAGAAACCTACCACCGTAGCCTAATAAACCATGGGCTTATGAACTCATGAACAGGCTTATGAACTGGTGTGACTTAAGGGGGCCAGCGGGCCATGGTCCCCATTTCTGCGGAGAATTTAACATGAACCCTACGAGAAAAAAACGTCTTCGGCCCCCACTCTTTTGGATGTTCCTACATCCTTGGACTAAGCAAAAGCAAAAGGGCAATTCACCCTGAGAAAGAATGGACAGGAAAACCGCCCTCAGATTTAGTGAACTTGCGTCGCCGCGTATTGCAAGAGAATAAACACAGCAGAAACTTCAACATCCATGCCAATAAGCAGTCGTGTAACTTTTTTGATTTTCAGTGGGATTATACTTATGGCTTCCTTTGATAATCTTTCTCTCTCTCTCTCTCTCTCTCTCTCTCTCTCTCTCTCTCTCTCTCTCTCTCTCTCTCTCTCTCTCTTATATATATATATATATATATATATATATATATATATATATATATATATATAAACGGATTTGGTTTTTGGAAAATGATTCCGGGTGACTAAAAGGCACATGGGGACATCCATAGAGTGCATATTGAGGGAAGGAGGTCGTATACGCAAAATGCAAACACAATACTAAAGAGAAGAGCCAATCAGAGAGCAGAAAATACGTAGGTAAACCTTGGGCGGACCCGGTGCGTACCCAATACTCTGCCTTGCTGTACCAGACACAGTCATAAACGGTAGCAACGACTATTTTCACAAATAACACCAACGTATTTCGGCCTATTCATGTAATGCATACCCTGGAGGAAACTCGTGGGACTGCAGCGAAACTTGCTTGAATCCATGATGGCTGCCTTCATAATTCCGATGTTCGTCCTCTGCTGTCAGCTTCGACATCGCTGAGGCTCACGGTACGCTAACACGTTTTATCGGTGGTTTTAGTGGTGAAAAGAAACCAGAGTAAATAAATTGAACTTGAGCTGTCAGCCAGCCTACTTACACCTGGAAAATATGAGCTAAGAGCGAGTTGGCAAGAAGGAATGGTACCTACGTTTTGATTCATAAGAATGTTCTCTTCAATCGAATGCGTACAGTTAAAATCACGATTTGAGTGGGTGCGCTCCCTGTAACACGCACACTGGCAGGGGGATCTTTTTGTGTCCACCCACTTGATTTTCTTGAATATTTCGAGATCGGATCGGAGCTGGTTGCTGCTACTTTGTGACATTTATGGCAATTGAATAACTCGTCGACTGACGCAGAAAAACTGGAAATCGGCCGCAAATTTTTGAAGTTTCAAGCATCTGAAGTCAGGCAGACATAACGAAAACGACGGTTGCTGATGACAAATGGAAGCTTTGTAAAAGGACCAGCGCTCTGTCTAAGATTACCGTTTGAACACATTCACGCAACGCTATTCGGGCACAAGACCAAAGTCAGGGTCAATACGGGTCGAGGTTATCAAAGATCAAAGCCAGCCAGCTTGTGACCTGGTCCAGATTTGTTTTGCAGCATGTCGGTTTGTATGAAATATTCATTCAGAGACCCTAATAAAAACACGTGTGCGCACACTGATACGTTTACATATACCAGGATTAGTAAAGGTCAACGTCGTCAAAGGTCAAGGTCAAATATCTTGTGAACTGGCCCAGATTTGCTTTGCGACATGTCGATTTCTATGAATTATGCATTCAAAGACCCTAATAAAAACGCGTGTGCGCGCGTGGATACGCTTGTATATACCGGGGTCATTTCAGGTCAAGGTCATCAAAGGTCAAGGGCGACTATTTTTTGACTGGGTCGAGATTTGCTTTGCAATATGTCGATTTCTATGAAATATGCATTCAAAGACCGTAATAAAAAGACGTTTGGCACATCGATACTGACATGTATATACATATATACATGTACATACATACATAAATACAAACAAAGATAAAAACAAAAAAGTAAAAAATGGAAGCGATCGAATGTACCGCTGTTGGCAACCTTCACTGAAAATACGCCAAAAGGTGCGTGTAGGGCCCTTATTTACACTCAAGCTATTCCGTGTTGCTCCAAATCTGATCTGCAAAGGTGACAAAAAGGACGCCATAGGTCAATGGCCTGGCATGACATCCGCCCGAAATCTTCAGTGAAGACGTACAATTAATTACGTGTTATATGTTGTTTACGTGTTGTATGTTAATACAGTTAGTTACGTGTTATCGTAAATTGTACAAGAACGATGAATGATTTACGTATAAAACGCTAGCAGGAATGTTCTCCGATGCCTGAAAAAGTAAACGACACATCTTACGCCAAATATAGAGGATTATATTATGACCCAGATCAGGTAAAAGAGTTGACCTCAAGCCGCACGATCAAGAAATACTGCCTAACTTCGGTTTCATGTTCGTCAACACAAAACTGGACGCTGAACTAGAACTGGGCAACCGAAGGCAACGATGTAGCAGTAGCTAACTCCATTTTCAAAACAGTCATAAAACATCAGCGTTCATATAAAGCCCATGATTTCGAATGACCTAAAACATTTAAATTACTTATATCGCCATGTTTCTCAGGTTCTAAATTACACCAAATTCTCTATCAGGGGCTATCAACATAGCACATCTGTCTGAATGCGGAAATCCGTCATGTTGTGAAACGATGACCGCGTGTGTAAGGCTTGTGATGTCATAGCTCCAAGAACTGGCATGGCAACGGTTTTATTTCAACAACGGCTGTAGATCCAAGCATGTGCCGTGGGCCGTGAGGTGAATATGCACAGTTACAAACCGCAGATGATGATCATCTGGACGGAACAGAAATCGAAGCAGGGTTCCACTTTGACAACAGCCATCCTGGCGAGGTCCTTCTTGCTGTAGTTAGTGCGCATCAGCTGCCTGCTGGGCACTCCGGCCCTGACGAAGCCGTACCCCTTCGCCGCCCCGAACACGTTCTCTCACGCTCTCCTCACTTGCTTTCCACACCTCTCCATCGACTGGCCGTAGGACGAAGGAGGTCCTCCATGATCTCGTCCGTGAATCACTTGATCTCTTCCTTGGTGAGGTAGAAAGTCAACAGCGGTCTGTAAACGCTCCGTCAAACATGTCCCCTCACAGCAGGAGGATCTGCTCCATAGTAAACCTCCTTTCGTCCAAGTGGCGGTTGCACAAGAGAGTTTGTAGAACGGTTTCATTTGGAAGGACGCCAAAGTCTTGAGCCAGAATCTTGCTAGGGTCGCGGAAAGGCAGGGTGCGTAAGGCAGATTATGCAAGGCTTTCGACTTACACAAATAATGTTTTGAACTTGACGTCAGGTCACAGTCTGGGATACTATACAGTATCCCAGACTGTGTTTCGCCCTGATTCCAGCTTTCAAAAAACGACGCGACCAATTCATATCAAAACCAGAACGGCAAATAAAAATCAAGCATTTGTTTTCGGCCGACACAGACATACTTTACTTTGACAGCGGGTAGAAATCTTTACCAGCGGCTTTTTGCGGCGATAGCAGCGTTTCAGCCCTATTCCTGGCAGGGGGGCTGAATCCGCCCCTCTTGGGTTTTTTGCTTACCAATTCTAGACTTTTTAACGCAGCTTCACGAGACTTGGTGACGTTTCCTATCTATTCTTTCTACGTGATGTGACAAAATTTCTAAATTCTATTTTGCTCAGGGGCGGAGTCACGCAACGTTTTTGGGAGGCACCTCAGGCCATTTTTGGCCATGTTGAGGGTAAAAGGAAAATGACTGCCAAAAACAGAGTTTTTAAGATAGAACTTAAAACTTTATATGGATGTATAGCTAAATAGTTGGGCAATGTGCGGATGTAATTTTGTTTATCCGAGATTATTTTACAAGGTCAGGTCAAGGTCAAAAGTCAAAATTTGTTTTTTCGCTATGACTTCGGTGCCGCCTCTTCAAATGCCAAACCCAGAAGATACATGACGTAGAAGAATGCCTTCTACTTGTGTACCAAGTTTCAGTTTGATATCAGGTTGGGTCACGGAGCTATGACCTAAAATGTCAGTGCGCATACCCTATATCGCATAAGCCATAAAATACAATTTTTGCAATAGAGTGAATTCAAATGATTGAAAGCGTTTACAGATAATATTAAGCGCGCACGAGATCATTCCAAGTGACCCCAAGGTCACTGGAGGTCATTTAAGGTCAAAGGTCACAAGTTGATCTGAGAAACGTGTGACCATGACAGTTTCCCCTTTTTCATGTCTCTGGCACCGCCTATGCTAACATTATACAAACATTGTAATGCGCTTTGTACTTCTTTAGTATAACATGACTAGCAGAAGCCAAAAAAGGGTGTTTGCCTCTTTTGTTCATTTAGTTGTTAGAAAACTAATCCTCCTATTTTTGAAACCCTGTGAACGCCCATGAATTTTCTCAAAATTTCAGATTTGCGGACCCATGGTAAAAGCCCTATCCATAATCTCTTGATTCATGCCAGTTTCATCGAAATCGGTCCATAAACAACGGAGTTATAAGAAGTCCAAAGGTACCCCTCATTTTGATATTTTTGCTCTCTGTATCCACAAATTTCAAAATTTTCTAAAATTTCTTTTTATAAAAGTGTAGTTCACGTCACGGCAAATCGATTGCCGTTAGTTGCGATGAAATCGGACAAGTAGTTCTCGAGATCTCAGGGGGCGCCGAATCCGCCCCCCCTGCCGGGAATCGACCATACCGTCTAGCCCTCCGGGAATAGGGTTAAATGGGTCATAATTTTTTGCATAAAAGGAAGAATTCGGAATTCTTTGTACAATCATGCATGTTTTAGGAAGGAAAAAATTAAGTTGCATCCTTTACCTGACAACCCTTGTGTACAGGGACGCAGCTAGAGGAGGAGGCATGGGGCCATGCCCTCCTGAGACAAGCGGTCTACACTGGATATTTAGCGATTTCGCAGGAATACGGTATAGTGATAATATATAGGTACAAGATAATATATATGTACAAGAGACATTATGTTTTTTCTTTGCATGAAATATGAGGCCAGTTACATAGAACTGACGTTTTTCGTTATAGATTCCGTCATATGTGCCAGTAGCATATGATAAAATTCGACATTCCCCCACCCCTCATTGAAGAAAATACTACCTACGTGCCTGGCCCTGACTTTGATATCAACGGGTCGCGACGAATGACAGACGTCGTGATCATGACGGAAAAAGATAAAAAAGGTCGGCCAAAACCCCTTGCTTACGGTGTCTTTGACGTCCTGGCTTTCATACGAATGGGTCACAACGCTTCTCAAAAGTCGTGATCAGGACCAAGACCGGCAGCCCAGGTTTTGGCCTGAGGCCACGTTCAAACAGCGGCCCGGAACGAAATGTGATCCAAACCGAACGCTCCATTTTGACAAGGGATTTTGTACGAATATTGAGTTAAGTCTGTGAATTGAGTTGGTCCTGGTTCCGCAGCTATTTGTCCCGTGAGTTCTCGTAAGTTACTCCTCTGCCGTGAGTTACTCCTCGCGCAGTGGCGGTGCATCATATTTTTGGATCGGGGCAAGCAACTTTTTAGGATACCTTCAAACGGCGTGGGACATTTCGCAAATAAGGTAACGCGCTTGGACTTTTTCGGCTATTTGGCATGGCAAAACAAAAAACAAGAAAAAATACATCAAATATTTCAGCCTGAACCTGAGTATGTCAACGTTTTTGCATGTCTGAAAAGCAAAAAATGGAGGAGCCCAGCCGGGAGAGGTGTCCCGCGCTGACCAAGCATCCCCTCGCCCCTGGCAAAATCCTGGATCCGCTCGTTCCCACACGCATCAGGCTAAAGCTATTAACGCCAAAAAACAGGCATATGTTCATCGACTGCCACGCATCACGTTCTTTTACCTGCCAAATTTTAGCACCGCCAGGAAGTAGTTTTTGCAGCTATGAAGGAGGGGTACGAATCTTGGACGTATCGCGCTTTACGTGCAAGCTGGACCCCCGTTTCGGCCTGATTTCATCGAAACTGGTCGTCCAGCTGCCCCTCCGCCTTTCCAAGCCCATCATCGAACCCACCTGCGTCGTTTGCGTCCCGGCCATCGGCCCGTAAGAAACAGAGGGTGTAAAAGAGGCGCATGCGCGCTGCACGTGACCTGTTGCACCCTGTCCATCATATGGGGTACCGTCGAATAGCCCTGCTGCTGGTCTATATACCCACTAAATCGCAGCCGCCTAGTCGATCGCCACGTGGATCGCACGTGCGTCCCGACCACAAAAGCGAATCCCCCAAGTGAGGCCCATGATGTCACCGTGTGTTGAGTGAACAGCACCCACCGTTTGACCTGTGCCCGCGATTTAAAAAATATGCAGAGGTCCTGCTCGCGTCACATGTCGCGTACCACACACTACGAATCGCTTCGAAACCTAAAGCATTGTTTGTCCGCCGAGTCGGTGCACCCGATGGTGCCACCTGTGTCGCGATCGACCGACTCATTTGCGAGCTAGAGGCACCGAAGCTTGGACGCACTTACAAACACCTCGATCTGAACTTTTCCGAGCGACCGCCATGTATTAAGTATCACTCGCTAAAAGCGTGCAAAACACTCTCTCAGCTCCTTCGATTTTGAGCTAAGGCTATGTCCGTTTCCAGATGATGTTTGTCCTTTATTTTGCGATCTCGGCACCTCCTGGACGACGTTCTGGGTACGCCACTCCAGGGGCCCCAGTGTGTCTTGGAGTCCATTGAAAGTCAGGAGTCCCTGTATCCGATTCTGAAGGTCCATTCAGGACTCTGGATTTCAGATAGCAGGTCCTTGAACTTGCCCAGGAGCTCTGGGTATATCTGGGCATTTGAATGAGGTCAGGGCCCATGGCTAGGAATAGGGGCCCATGTATTTGGGTGACTGAACACTGACACACTGACATTCAGTGGCCTCTGCGGCTTCTGAATTTCGCTCTCCTTAATCAGGAGTCCTTTGGTGCACTGACTTTCAAGTGACCTTGGCGACACCAGAGGCCCCCAACCCTGGTCAGGTCCAGAGACCCTAGGTACGTACATATTGTTCTGAAGAGGGCCAGGTATTTGGGAGCCTATCCTTGTGAAGAGGGCCTTGTGTATTTGGGGGCCTATCAAAAGGCAGGCGTTCCTGTGGCTGTTAGGGGTCCATTGGTTCCCCTGAATTTCAAAGAGCCCCAGACACACCGAGGGCCCCTGTCCCTCTTTGGAATGCTCACTACATATGTAGAGACTCTTATCTTGGCCAGGGACTCTTGGTGCGTTTGGGGGCCTATGAAAGTCAGAGCTTCCGGCCAGGCCAAGAAGCCTAATGTATTCAAGGACCACTGGCAATTACGGGGCCATCTGAGCTGTGACCGCTATGGAGTCGTGTTGTGGTCCGTGACTTTCAAAGGGCGCAGAATATATAAAGGGCCCCTGGTCGGTGGTCAGGTCCAGATATCTCCTAGGGATGTACATTATTTCCTTTGGCAGGCATCCTCTGGTGACGACGTTTGAGCCTTTTATATAACTATTACGTATTTACTATATAACCCATTACATATTATATAACTATTACGCATTTATATAACTAATACGTACGCTAACGCATTTATCTGCATTCCATTTGGGGAGCCCTCACCAAGCTTAGGGCCCCATCAGAATTTTTGGAGGAGCAAAATCATGTTTGTCCAGCAGTTTTTCGAATGGGGTAGGGGCAGCTGCCCCTACTGCCCTCCCTCCCCCTAACCGCAAAATAAAGTCGTCTCGAAATAGACAGCTTTATTATCTACTGAGGGAGGGATATGCTTCCTTTGCCTTGTTCCGTACTTCGCCACTGTTAAGATTCTTCTTCCCAGGATCTGGAAATTATGCGTAAATTATTCCTTGCCTTTAGCTCGCAAAAGGACTATTTGTATTTTGGTGATGTCCGGCCACGTAGCCCACATTTGCTCATTGGGGAAGGGCAAATGTCAGTTTTGTCACATGCCACTGGCATATGACGAAATTTATAGGAAAGAGCAGCAATTTTATATCACTGGCGTCATATTTCATCCACAGGAATACATATAATGTTTGTTTTTGCAACATATACATGATCACTATTCCGTATCTCTGCAAAATCGCTGTATATCTAGTGTAGACCGCTTGGCTCATGGCTCAGGCCCCCATGGCCCACCCCCTTGGCTGAGTCTTTGGTGACGTCATGAAATGTATGACAGCCCTGATTTCCGACGTCAAGAACGAAGGTAGAGAAGTAAATATCATTGGTGATAGTGACGGCCATGGCTGGTGAGCCCGGGGTTTCGGGGTTCTGGACCCCCAGTATTCAGGGATCTTAACATGAGATATATGAGAATGACTGGAAAATAGCGGTCTGAAATCCATGTAGATCCCTCCCGCCAATAATTCTCGGAAATCTCCAGCCATGATGGTAGCAAAGTGAAAATCGGCGTTATGACCGGGTTTCAGTAGATAGTCTTGGTGCACTTAGGCTTCGGGATTCATGTCAGGATTATAGTATGAAGCTCCTGCTGACGTGGATGCTTTACCAGTCCAGTAGCCAGAGGGATCACGCACCGACACTGCAGTTCAACTTGCACGACCTCTTCAGCGTTGGGATCTTTGAAAATATGTCACAAGCCTCGTATTTAAAGCTTTATGCGGAGTATATCCGGACTTACCTGTTACCATACACATCATACAATATTATTCTCGGTGATCATGTGATTGCCCTCCGTGCTGAATTTGCCTGTCAAGGTCGCAAACCTGAAAAGACGAGACCCTACGAAGAATTTGTTTGATATTGACTGAAAGCTGCTAGCATTGTATTTGGGCGATGATAATCTTTTGTAAATTGCAAATTATCATCGAAATCAATCTGAGTCCGGCATGGCGTTTTTACTCAGCTGATGGCTTATTAACCTGCACACGACTGCCGGTCGGCGCCCTGTGCGTTCGAGTGGGGGGTTGGCCGCCCTCCTCTAACTCACAAACAGTTGGTCGCTTGATAAAAATAAGTACACTGTTGGAAAGCTCGTGAGAGTGGAACTCAAACCGACCTTATTTTTAGTTTCGGATAATATGGTAGCCATTTACACCCCATATATCTTCTATCATGGCCGCTTGCATCAAACCTAGGAACGGTCTGGATCTCAAGGCCTGTGACTTATAAAAATTAGATAAAGGCAGCAGCACACAGGTAAAAGTTTGCAGATGCCGATACACGTTTAATTTCTCTGATTTGTTCAATATGTACACGGAAACGTTGAGTTACAGACAAGGCGATTTTCGCAACGCTGCACGGCGAGCGCCGCCGACGAAGACAGAATGAAATTAACATGAACTCATTTTAGTGTTCATTTATTTTCACATATTTATTATTAACACACATATTAACACATATGCCTTTCTAAGTACAATTTCTTATTCCTAGTGGTTCACGTGATGATTTCCCGCGCTCAGATTTTGAACAAAAATCGGTAGTTATGAATTTAAACAATTGGTGGAGCTTTACTCTCGAGGACACATTTATTTCCAAAATATGCAATTTTTCAAAACTTTTTGAACTTAGTGGTAAAATTTGCAAATGTACGAGTCAGTGTTGCTATTTTCTAAGCGATCTGAGTCATTCATCGCCGACTTTGATGGCAGTGCGTATTGACTCATAAAAGTTATTCGTGAACTTACCTCAGGTCATTGGTCGTAGGTCATTGAAACTTTGCCCATTGACGGTGAATGCCTGTCTGGATCTCCCGATACTCCAATTCTTATAAACAATTCCGTCAATTTTCGAAAAAACGGCGACATGTGTTGAAAACGGGCCTGAACTAAGGTCAATGACCCCGACATTTCCGAAAAATCTGAGATAGTAGATTTGTTGCATTTGTCAGAACCCCTAACCCTTGAAAGTTTTATTGCGATGTCATGTTTTGCAAAAAATACGAGGTGCTAAGCTTTTTGGACATAGGTCAACTTCGCCCAACCTAGATCAGACACCCTACTTGACCTGAAGTCAGAAATTTGGTACAAGGCGTAAAAATGATCAAGCAAAAAGTTCGCAAAGTGTGGTGTCGCTATGTTCGTTTGTTCTCTCATAATCTCCGGAAAACCTCAGGGGGCGGCCAACCGTCCCCCTCCCAGTCGGGGCAGGCTGAGTTTTTCAAAGTATGCCTACATGATCAAAATATACATAGCTGTCATGCTTGTCGCTGATCCCGCTGACGAATGCATGCCAAGTTATGCTTCAGTCTTCTGAGTGATTATAGCATAAAACGATCCTTTTGTTCACACGTATTCCAGAAAACGTAAGCCACGTTGAAAACAACTGAAAAACATCCTAAGTTTATTAACAAATCACGCAAACTGTAATATAGCTCCAAAACAGTGCGACATGTGCACCATTTCATTATACTGGAATGTGGGTAGCGCTTTTAATATATATATATATATATACATATAACTTCAGAGATATGTATATATATATATATATATATATATATATATATATATATATATATCTCTCTCTCTCTCTCTCTGAGCTTATCGGTATGTTATCGGTATGTTCGGTATTCTCTGAGTTATTTCACGGTATGCCAGATAATGTTGTCGAGGAACACTATCTCCAATACTTTTGGAGTTGCCAGTGCAACACCAATAATCGGGATACATTATTTTGTGTTACAGTGAAAGATAGCGGAAGGTTGCGGCAAGGATTGTAATACATAGATAAAACAAATATGTATATATATATATGTGTGTAGAATTGTAATACATAGATAAAACATATATATATATATATATATATATATATACAAATATATATACATATTTGTTTTATCTATGTATTACAATCCTTGCCGCAACCTTCCGCTGTCTTTCACTGTAACACAAAATAATGTATCCCGATTATTGGTGTTGCACTGGCAACTCCAAAAGTATTGGAGATAGTGTTCCTCGACAACATCATCTGGCATGCCGTAAAATAATGAAAACTTCAGATTTGGCATTCCCACCAGGATGAACTGCCAAACGATGAAATTAATAGGTCTTCTGCGAAGCACATTGTGAAATAATAACTCATCTTGATCCGCGGCTTTGGACCGGATAACAAAGAGATCCATCAGCCTGAGATTTAGGACGACCACTGATGTTTGGACTGCTGGACGACACCTCGCCACGGTCACAATGAAGATGGGGCCTCTATAAATAACGCCGGATTATTTTGCCTGCCGCCGGGATCTAGGGTTCAGGGAGTCATAGCCATCAGTCGGTGGTTCTGACGTACGAGGGACGGCCTGCCAACGTCTGCGGACGAGGTGCAGCGCTCCGTCCAGAAGGCGCGGCAACGGGGCGGCAGAAACGGCACCAAGTGAACGGCGGCCTGGCTGCCTCCCCCCCCCCTCCCCGACGTCCCAGAGATGCCTTTTCGGAAAGAGCGGCGCGCCAAAAGCGCCAAGAGCGGCGCGTCTTTTTGCTCGGAAAGAATCCGCTTTGTCCGGTCTCGCCTCCTTGAACAGAATTCTGCCCATAGGGAAGACTGCTGCTCAGTCGTGAACTTCTGCCTGATCCTGCCTTTCAGCAGTCCTCATAGCAGAAGGAAAGCGGCTGCTTCGCACAAACACTGTATATACGGTTACAGAAGTCCTGGCCAAGACAGCTCGAGATACTTGTGTCTCTCATGGAAGAACAAGTGCCGAAAACAGTTCGATCGTACGAAGAAAGACCAGTAGGGTCTACGGGCGAAATTTAATTTGGGACGTGGACTGCTGAATTTTCGGACTTAAGACGTTTTGGTCAGAGTTTACAGGCTCATATCATCAGATAGACTGGCACCCAAAATGCACCCTCTTCACACGATGCCTTTTGCATTGTTTCCGATTCTGATTGGCATCCTGATTGGATTCCAGAAATGACACCCATTGTCACCCAGTCAGTGGTGTTTCCAGCTGGGTGAGTGCTGTGAGTTTCCAACAGCTTTGACAGCGATTCGCCTTTAAAGAGGCCGCACGGGGAACAGCGGAGCGTCCACTCCACTGAGCGCACCAAAACCTCCGCGGCCCCCGAATCGGTCTGGACCGTCCCGGCGTAGTTTGAGGCCTCGGGCTCGGCTGACACGCCTGTTTGTCGGACGGCAGATAAGTCTGGTTATCTTCCCCGATGTCAGCTGGACGAGCCCTCCTCACTCGCCGGGGAGCCGCGGCTGCGACAGAGACCTGAACACGCGGCGGAGGTCAGTGGGCAGTGTCGCGTTATCTTCCCCGGGCTCCTCCCCGAACGTAGAGCGAGCGTGAGCCAAGGTTCCAGTCGCAGCAGGGATCGTGACATCTTCCCCCACAGGCTGCGGCGCTGCCGAGGATCCGCATGGAAATGTCGCTCCAGAGGGCAAATTCGTAGCATTGCATGATGAAGCAAGTCTGGCTGATTATTCCCAACACACATCTCATATTAGTGTTATTTGTGTGGATCTTACCGTTGTATGACGGAGCTGACGCATGATTACGGAACGTCAGGCCACTCAGACACGCATAAAAAGTATTCATTAACAGCTTTATGGCCTCACACTATCGTGCTCCATTCGCACAGCCGACATACCTCTCGCAACTGCACGGTTACCGAAATGACCCACGTTTGTTCTGGATCCGTGACCGTTTTGCCTGTTCCGCACACGCCTGCCTGCAGCTGGCGGAATCGGCCTCCTCTGAGAGAACTAGCCAGAATGGACCGGCACCAGGCACGTGGCACGCCTCTGTGCCGCCGGCTCCACCGAGTTGGACGGAAGAAGCACTGATTTAGACCGGGTCTGAGGGCAACGCCAGCCCCGCTGAGGACCGCGACCAGGTGCCGCCAGTCGTCCCGGAGTCTCCGGCACAGCTAGCATCCGGCACAGCCACTGCGGCATTTCCTCAGCCCTCTCTCCCTCTCCCCCCCTCTCTCTCTCTCCGTCCCGCTATGCAGTCCTGAGACGTTCTCCAGTTTGTTGGCCATTACCCCGAAATAGCCGGCGGCAGCGTCGGAAGCGGTGCGTCGACCCCGGGGGAGCTGGCTGCCCTTCTGGCCCGTTTTGGAACCACCGCTTCCGCGTCCCACTTGGTCACCCGACCCTCGGCAGGCGGCAGGAGACAGAGAATGGGCGCACATCAAGTGCCGATGACTCCTGATGATTCCTCATACTAGGACCACTGCCAGGAGAAAACAGGCTTCATTGATGTTCATGTGATTATGATTATTTTTAGTTGGTGCTGTGTTCCGCATCACCTGGGTCTCGGAGTCGAACGAGTTTTGTGCGCTCAAAGCCCGGACAAACGGGTGAGCATCAGCACGTAGAATGCTTTTTGGAGCGGAACCCAATGCCCAAGGCATAAATAATGGCTGCCGTTCTGAAGATGCCATGTCTCGTGATAGACCACACCTACTTCTTATACCTGCCAGAGTTCAGTAGAGGCGTTTGAGGTTATTTATGCTTGACATTTCCCTCATCACCTCTCGCCGACATGCATAATAACACATTTTCCGGCCGGGAAAATCACTCTGTGTCAGCTGAGAGTGACAGTCAGGGGTGCGATTGGCAGCGCACGTGACGCACCTGTCACTGGCGTCACCGGGTGACGGCTCCGTTACGACCAGCCGGCCTGACGCAGAAGTGGCGCACCAGCGACAAACAGCATATGCTTGGGACCAGTTGAAATATTGGCTGTCTGGGGTCCCACATGTTTTTCACGACTCCCGACGTTGCTGAGACCGAGCAGAGAGTTAAAAATGTTAAGTGTCGTTTTGGATTACACCGCGCCACCGTGACAGAGGTTCAAGGTCTGAGATATGTTCATCTCTCTCCACTGCAGTTCACCACCAGCATGGATTACCCATAAGAGGCAGACAGACAGCAAGACGGGACAGACAGACGGACGAGTAGACAGATAGAGGGCGGGAGGCGCGGTGTACTGCGCACATAAAAGGAAGATCGAGCGGGTCGCCTCGTCCGGGCCTTCCTGCACCACCTGCGTCAGCTGCGCGCAAAAAGCCAGACGCCGTTGTTCCGGCCTGTGCCGACCGTACACAAGTGGCTGGCTGGCCGGCTGGATCCGTCTATCTCGGGACGGACGGCGACGCCGCGCGGCGCCAACTGCGCTGCACACGTGCAGACGGCGCCCTCCGAAACAGCGGCCGCCGCTGCCGGCTGTCAGTTGTTGACGCCAGGCGAGGCCGGAATACTGCCGCCTGAAACGACGCGATCCTGCCGTGATCACACCGTTAACACGCCGTCCGCACTCTGCATATACCGCACGACGTGGAGTATCACTTGTGTTATAGCGCGACGGCATCATTTAAACAACGCTCCACAAAGTGCTGTCACCAGTTCTGCGGACTCTTAGCACTTGTCCGTTGGGAGCGCTGTGAGCGGTGGGGAACAGTAACAAGTGGTGCGAGTAATTCGGAGTCTGGCGACGTTTGTTTCCATTGCGGAGCTGGAGGAGTATCCCCTGTTCTCCCTCCGGAAAGGGACGTGGTGATGCTGTAGAGGGCGTGTCATCACTGAGTATCGTCAGTGGTTGTGAAGTTAGAGCTGAGACGTCAGTTATTCTGCTGTGAGTGGCAGTGTGGCACAGTGACTGGGTATGCGGTGATTGTGAAGCTCAATCGATATGGGTATTAATGTACGTGTCGTTAGTGGCAATGGCGGCAATGAGTTTAGGTTTGTCAGCCGGTGTTTGCATGAAACCTACCTGCAGCTACCGTCGCCAATGCCTCAGCCCTGAATGCGAATGGTGTTTGCTGAAAATGGTGTATGTGCGTGCCATTTTTGCAGACGTGTATACTTTCGACAGTGAATCCCCTGTGTTTTATGTCCTGATAGCTATGGACGAAACTGACTAACCGCTAACGCGAAAGGATATTTTCGTTAAGAAAAATCCGGAAATGTTTCTCCCATCAGTATATCTTGGCATCGTCGACGCGCTGCTGGCATCTGTGACGCCGGGGATGGGTGACGTCCAATGGCATCAGTAGTCAGCAGGTGACGCAGAGACTGGTGCGAGGGCACGTAACGCCTGATACCTCCTGACCCGGCACCTGCAGCCGCTGCCCAACGGCCATATCTGAGGGCCTGCCAGGCGTCCACCTGGGCGACGGAAAAGAAAAATACCGCGTGAAATATCTTATAAGGTGTTTACTACGCCTGCATAAGTTACACCCACAAGTTTTCCAGGATGCCAGAGGAGTAAGAAAGTTTACGTCGAGAAAGTTTCTCCGGTTTTTGGCCGGTGTTTGTGCGATCTGTTGCCCCACGCTGGGCGGTGCGGGCGATCGCCGGCGGTGAATCAGTGGCCAGTGCGAGGATCGATGCTCCAGACCAGGGAGCCGCGGCACACGCAGGCCAGGCTCCGCTCCACCAATGGGCGGGCGGCTGGGAGGCCGAGCTGGCGGTGGGCGGAGCTTCACTTACCGTTCAGCTGCCGACTTAGAATTACACCCGACTGGGGAATGCACGGACCGTCGTCGGACTTTCTGTCTACGCCATCCCCAAGCCGGTCTTCTCTTTGTGGTTCGTGAAGACGAAGTCTGAACATACGGATCTGCTGAAGTTGTTTTTTCCGGTGCTGTTCGCGTCATTTAACCGGTTCGCTCAAGAACTATCTTAATAGCCCTCCGTCGATCCACATTCATCATCAAACAATCTGCCGTTAGGGTTTGCGTGACTCTTGCAGCTGCGACACGCGCTGAGCACAATTTAAATGCGTTTATATTCTGCAACGAACAGTGTAATGGCATGAGTGGCGAGGTAATGCGCAGTGTGACCTGAGGGGGCGGGAGGGGGGGGGGGCTGTGGGTGTGTGAAGGGTGCAGGGCTTGGGGCCGATCCAGACCAGGAGCGGGGCCTGCATTACAAAACGTCCTCGGGAAAAGCAGAGGGAACCCTCCCTTATAAACTGCTGCGAACAAACCCGTATAAACGGTTACGAGGACCGAAGCTGTGGAAAAATCTTAATGCCGTTCTTATACAGCTGCGTGCATTCATGGACCACCCAGCGGTCTCTCATGGACGATATTTCGAAAACATGCCATCGTACCGCATGTCCCTCTTGCCAACTAATCGGTGCTCATCGGTACCAATCTCGCTACTAATCCGTAGCGTACTCAGCACATTCTTTCCGTGCACGATACAGAACGAACAGCGACGGGTACACACGATACAACCGACAGGAATTCCAGAATGTCTTTGCAAATGCATATGCCTTTTAGCGACTGTTGCGTTGTTCCTCATAAGCAATGCATCTAAAGAATTTTCGTCCTAACATGGCCGCAGGATGGCTGAAGTCTTATAAGTTATGTGCTTGGCACTAGATGTAAGCACGCATACACTTTCTATGCTGTGTAAGTACGTTGGTTTGGGGAAACTGAAACCGAATGGCGTTTACTACTGAGTTACCGAGTTATAAATGTGGCTCGAACAGTATCGAACCCTTCGCTCGACCTTGCTTTACGACTAGCTGCAGGACGAGGGCCCATGTCACGCGACCCTGATGTACTACGGACGGAATTCCTACCGAACACTACCAGAATCCACCGTCGGTCTGCACGTGGGCACTGTTGTGGCCTGTGATGTGTGGCGCAAGGTAACCCTCGCCCGGCAAAAAAAGGATGCAAGAAACCTTCCTTCGTGTTTTTCGTCCACGATTTTTTGGCTTTCTGAGTTATGTTTTGAAAAAAATTTATTCATTTTTTTGCTTCACTTTCATTGTTTTCTTGACTTTTTTCTTTGACTGATCTGAAACACTACCAGTACGAACTGAAACTGCACATTTTTGCAGCATATGCTTGAATTTGGAAAATATCTACCCTGCCGTTTTTGAAAAACTACCTGTTTGTCAAGTGCACGCATACGTGGGCTTCGCAGAATCCACAAATGACCCAATGCAAAATGTTTTATCTTCAAAAACTTAAGGTTTTTCATATATCCTAGCCTCCAAAACATGCCTGCCTGAAACATGAACATTTTCATTTTTCATTGTTTACCTTTGGCAGTTCTGATTTCACGAGTGAGACCAGGTCCTTCGTTTACTTTTCCAAGCATGAAACCCTCAACTAAGGATGCACCGGATATCCGGTCCGGCCGGATATCCGTCCGAATATCTGAGATTGTCCGGTATCCGGTATCCGGCCGGATATTTCTTTGATCTGGCAGGATACTGCCGGATATTTGGCCTCCCGGTGTAAGATGGAGACGTTCTAATGTCTGCATACAAAACCGTTTCAGGAACAACGTGCCTTGCTATATTAGATTGTCGATGTAACGGGCAACTGCAAGGTCTGTCTGGAGCACTACTTTTTCCTCTTAGTTTCATTTTTTAGTTAGTTTCTTCGGGAGGGTTGAGACATATTTTGCAAAGGTGGGACAAGCTCAAAGCAGTGAAACAACAGCTAGCATATGATCAACACCCCATTTTGTGGGTTAGGTATAGTAGGTATTTTTTCAAACATTTTTTGTCTCTCTCATATACTTGGTTACAAATGCATTAAAGGAAAATATTCTATGATGAACAATAGACCGGTTCGATTTTAGATTTCTTCAGGGGAGCATTCCATTGCACATCGTAGCTTGCATTGGACCTTTAAACAACGAAAAACGTAAAATGAAAAAAAATAAAAACTCCCAAAAATACTTCTTCGAGTGCCAGCTTGTCGTTGAAAACGTCATACTTTTCGCTACCGAGACATTAAAGTCTACGTTGGCATTAACATGCAAAACAGGAAGATGACATCGATCCTTGTCATCTTTTGTGTTACGGGGAAACTTGAACTTGTGTGAATGATAGGGCATTGCTTATTAAGTTTATTGAATGTTAACATTTAGAATGTTTTACGAAGGATGCAAATGTTTTATATGCAACCTGATAAATGTCAGTGCAGTGAAAACGGACGAGCCATTGCCGGACATTCCTCTGGTGACATATCGATGCAATGATGATTTCCAGGGAAAGTTCAGTTGCTTTTGTTGTCGTGTTAATGACGAGAATTCGCCATTTCTGACAACGACGGGCACTGGACACATACGTGTGAAGTGGACAGAATGGTCTTAGGCATCCGGTGACAAACGCTGTCTCGTCGCTGCACTCGGATCGCGTGACACATACGGCTTGCATTTGGCGGAGTACGTATTAATACACAAAGTCGTTTATGTGTATTTTGCATAAAGTCGAGAACAGTGGCATTCATGTAGCAAACGCAGATAGTGATTTTATGCTGTGTTTGGCTTATTAATGCCATTGTTCTCGACTTTATGTGTACTACAGTCATCGTTTACGTGAATTACACATAAATTCGAGAACAGCGGGATTCAAAAAGTAAAAACACAACATAGAAAAATTACAGGTTGTTTGACAGCCCACATGCCGTATCAGAAGGTGGCGCCTGGAAAGAGCTGGGGATGTTGCAGTCGTTTCGGCCAAGGGCCTTCCTTGGTGCGTCAGGACGTCCAGTCCCGGCGACTTCCGACACTAGACTGTGGATACAGGCCGGACTGTAGCTACGTGGATGTGGCTGAGGTCCATTTTCGGCAGCCGCCGAGACTGGACGTCCTGACGCGCCGAAGAACATCCAAGGCCGAAACGACTGCAAAATACCCGGCTCTTTTTGGAGCCACCGATTACGCTGTACCATCCAATACGAAAATGCCTAACATCACCATCCAGCGGGCTCTATGAAAACTCAGACTGAAGAGAAATCTTAAAATGGAACATGCCGATCATACTAGCGTACTGACATGACATTAAAACACGAAAATAGCTGCGCTTTTCAGCCTGCGCCATATTCAGTTGCCGCTCAAGCTGTTCAGTTCAAGCTCAAGCTGCGCAGCTGCCGGCACCAGACACCAGTGACTTCCCCGTCCTGAACTGAGCGTCTCGGAAACGGATAACGTTAAGTGCTTTGACGGTACCCCTCTGGTAACCGCCAATGTGCAGTTCTTCCTTCTCCCCCATGGCGAACCGTATGTGTCACGCGATCCGAGAGCATCGACAAGATTGCATTTGCCATTGAATACTCAAGATTGTTCTGTCTTCTCGAGACGTGCCTGCCCAGTGCCAGTGCTTGTGAGAAACGGCGAGTTCTCGTCATAAACGCGATAGCAAAGGTGACTGAAATTTTTGTGGGAATCATCATTGAATGTCATCATCGTGTCATCATCGACGTGTCATTAAAGGGGAGATGGTAGTCCGGCAATGATCCATCCCTTTTCACTGTAATGCATTGCCATTCGTCAAGTTTCAAATGCATCATTCAAATTTTTCGTGGCACGTATCAAATGTTGTCAATGCACTTGACAAGCAATGTCCTATTATTCTGAAAACTTCTAGTTTCCGCACGACACAAACGATGAAAATGTTGGATGTTACCTTCCTGTTTTGAATGCTAAGGTCAGTAGAGACTTGAATGTCTTTGGAACGCAAAACATGACCTTTTGAACAAAAATGTGGCACTCCCATAATATTTTTTGGAATGTTTATTTCAAAGTTTTCCGTTGTTTAAAAGTCTAATGCAAGCTGTGGTGCGTGGGGAATGAACCCCGGAACAAAATTTTAAAATCGATCCGGTCTAATGGACTTACCTTACTTTTCGTTTGGAGTGCTTATCAAGCAGTCAGGTACTCTGTGTCTACCCGGGCGATATAATGGCATTCTGGATATTCTGGAACCTTTGCTTTTTGCCTAAAGTCAGAGTGGGTGAGCTCCGCTATGACCGTTTCGTTCTTTATTCTTTTTTTATAACGAGACCTGTATGGAAACCTCACAGTACAAAGCGCTAGGGGGAATGATTTACATTTTCTTTTGCATATTTTCCATTTTTCACACAAGAGAGTAAATAAGGATAGGTAACCATAACATCCGGTATCCGGCTGGATATTCGGCCAGATATCCGGCGCCCCTATCCGGCATATCCGGTATCCGGCCGGATCACAAAAATCCCGATCCGGTGCATCCCTGCCCTCAACACTGTAATGCTTGCAACATTTTGCCACATGCCACAGCGTCACAGCACCAGCTGTTTTGGTATTTCCAACCATCGGAAACATGGCGAGCATTAGTTAACATCCACTGCCTTCATAGGGGCGTCCATCCGTAAGTTCTAACCTATTTTGAGTTTAATAACAAGAGTGCAGAGTTATAATTTTACACAAAGGAAGAAACAACAAAAACTAATAGGGGTGGAGCGTAAAATGAAGGATAAATGCTGGGCGCCGTGGAGGAAATTGGGTGTTCTGAGGTCGCGCCACACTACGCGGGGGGCGATCAAAAGCATGTTCGGCAGTGGTTTGAACACTGATGTCTGGAGAAAGAAACAGAGAGATGGTATATAACGCATTAGCACACACGCACGCAGATACATCCGAACAGGGAAAGGGTTTTAGCAGTGCAGAAATGTATACAACAGTCTGGCCAATCACCAAACGCGAGCGCCGATCGCCAGGGATCGAAACGTTTTCTGTATTGTATTGTACTGTATTGTATTGCGTTGTATTGTATTGTATTACAAGGCACCAGAAATTTCACTTTTGCAAAGGAAACGTGTGGCTATTACATTCCCAGGCTAAAAAGTTACATTTAAAGTTAAAGCTGTTTTTGACGTCATGGGTAATTAATGCGTTAAAGTAAAACCACTGTAAAACTGGCGTAAAGCTGGCATAAAAACGGCGTTAAACGAAACGCTCAAAGACCAACATTTTGGCGGCGCCCTAAAAGGTATAGACAATGCATTCGAAACGCAGGTGGATCAAACTGTGATGATTGTTTTTCGGGGGAACACTTTACGACTGGCGCCTAACTGGACTGAACGCCGGAGCGCAACTGGTTGTGCACCTAAACACACAATAAACATTGATGTAGTTGGCAAAGGTGATGCCTAATGGCAAAGGGATCTTTCGCAGTCGGTTCGTTTCAGCACTTCAGAAGGGGTGTTCAATACACAGCACAGTACAATGAGTGAACGAACTTTTTTGCATTTATTTGCTCCCACGTAACGGACAAGTGCGCTGCAGAAAAGAACTACATTAGAATAGAACGTGATATACAAAAAACTCCATCGTTCCTTTTGGAGATCGCAGCCATAGCTTTCATTCATAAGCCACAGTTTTTATTCCTGTTCTAACATCCCTATTAGTTGGGGAAGGGAACCAGAAATCTCCCATCTCTTATATTTTGAGCTGCATTTAAATTCCTTCGTAATGAGGTACAACGCTGGAGGTCATCCTTTTCCGTCTGAGGTTTTGAGATTGGTCGAGAGTGTTTTTCACCGCCGTCTAGAGGAGTCAGAAGACCGGTCGGCTGGCCGATCCGCGTCGGCGGCGGACGGCCGCGCGCGTGTCGAGCTGTGGGACGGGCACTGTGGAATAGATTGGGTTTTGCCGGTGAACCAGCCGCGAAAAACTGGATTTAGGCTATGATGAATCTACAGGCGGAAGGTACAGATAGCCTGATTCACGTCCATCAAGGCAAACCAAAACCCCGATAATGAGCATACAGCATTCTGTTTTGTTTTTTTTCTTGCAGATTTATTTATGCGATCAGAGCGAAACTTTGTGAAAGTTAACTTATTTACTGAATGTACCTACCCAAAGCACAGCTGACTAGGTCGGGTCAATCGAGGTCATTAAAGTACAGGTGGCAAAAATACCGGATTTTATGACGAGGTCATAGGGGAATTTGGTTTGAAATTTGACAGCAAGATGAATGCATGCACTTCCAGCCATAGCAAATCGACAGACAGCTAAACTGATTGCATCCAAGGTCACTGAGCGGAGAGGCGGCCTTATTTACTTTTTCACAGATCCACCAGAACGGTACTTATATGATGTGATGATGTATTTTGTTGGTTTCGGATGACCTTGGATCACCTCAGGTGACCTAAATAAGACACTTGACACGCGAATGTATAAAGATGTCATACCTATCAATAACCAGAAGCGGTCACTATTAAAATATGACTGTATGCGAATAGTTCTCATGGTCTAAAATGTTTCTTTTTTGTTTTCATTTTCAATTTGTTGCCTTTAATGCATTTCGCGGTATATTAAAGTATTATGTATATACTCGTGGTTTGATTAAACATAGCTCTAAACAGTTTTCGAATAAAAAACCATTCATTTATCAAAATGTCAAGCACAGGAAATTTCCCAACATGTGGCATAGTTAGAACTACGCTCCTGACTCAGTCGAGGTGTGTGTAGAATGAAGTACTTCGTGACAATATGTTTCTGTCTCGTCTTTGTCCCGTTTCATTGCAAAACTCTCCTGACGTCGAAAACCGGATTTCCACTGACGTGGCTTGCCAGAGGTCTTCATGGTTCCAAGCAGGTGCCCTCCTAAGCCAAGAGGTGTAAGTGATGACGATGTCCTCGTCTTGGTTTGGGATTTTCCCTCCTCAATGAAAATCAACTCTGAATGATGGCCCTAGACATGGCCACCTCTGACAAATCTTGACTGGTGTCCAACCACACCCGATTCGGCGACGACCGCCTAGTAATGTTAACCCTTGACAGACGGGAGGGGTGAGTTGCCGCGCCCCATGAGGTTTTCGTAAACTGCCGGTAAGCAGATTACGGCAAGAAAATGAAATTTACGGTATCGGCCTTGCCTTTTTTACGCATATTTTGCAACAACTTTTGTCTAAATCGTGTCAGGGCTCTGAGCTCCATCGTCATTAGCAAGGGCTTTAAAGTCCTTTTCTAGATCAAAGTTACATTTTGTGTTTCCCTTAACAGCATGACGAGATATGGAGTCAGTTTTTTATGTACAACTCAACGTTTATAAGAGTGGAAATGTTTTTCGTGTTTTGCAAATCAGTGACCTCCTTGAGTCCAAGTAAGGTTTCTGACATTGAGGTCAGAACGCTATATAAATAAAATAAGTCGGAGTGGTTTAACTAGTTTCAAGAGCTCGTTTTTTTACTTCACTGATCGAAATTATTTAACGCTTCAGAGCATGGTTTCTTAGCCGGAGTGCAAAAAAGCGCGACGTTAACAGGGAGTGGGACCAACAATATCCCAGTAAGTTGAGTGCTCACAGTTGGACTTGAAATGAGGTGTGCATGTAATGCGAAGGACGCGGATTACACATTCGTCTTTGTTCCTCAGCCTCATCTTGACTCCGGGAAAACGGGCAGGGGTGGCAACCACCCTTCTCGACAGGCGATAGGTGAAGAGTCTCACGTCCGGCGAGAGTTAAGACAAAGAGAGAAAGGACCTGACTGGGGGGGGGGGGAGGAAGAACGGGGCTGACAGCCTAGCTTGTGGGTGATCCCCATGTATTATGTTAAGGGATGTCCTTGGCCTATCATTCCTCTCCTTTTCCTCTTCAGCCTTGGACTTTAACAGGAAATAAGCAGGAACTGGGAGAAGATGAAGACGGCAACCTTATGAAGGAATTACCGTTCGAAGTACCTGGAAGGAAGAGTGAAGGAGACAGTCTGTTCACTACTATATTGCAGGCGAAAATTTTAAACTCTAGATAAATAAGTTTGACTGAAGAAAAAAACGCTTCAGTTTTTTCAGGGGCGTCCTCCCAACCGCATTGACCTGTAGAGATCTACAGGTCCACAAAGATTTTTCTGCCAACTGCATTCAACAGATCAGAAGTACCCAGAGACCAAACCATGCCGGCACATATCACGCAGAGCAGACAGGTCTGCTGAGGGGTGGGATTCAAAACATATTTCAAAAGGTGGTGCAAAAGCCTGCTGTAATTTCCGCGTACGTTTGTCATTCCCCCACAACACGCACACGCTTTTCTCTGGCTAACGAGCTCCAGGCACTTGGAACGGTAACTCCCTCATGAGGCTGCCATCCATAATGGACTGTTACATGTAAAACAATTTGTTTACAAAAGTGGTGCAAGAAATGGTATTACAGACGTTAAAAGTTTCGTAGTTTTTCCCAGCAGAAGCAGAAAGCGGGATTTCTCCACGAAAGACGTGGATCCTGTTTCTATGTAAATCTTCGTAAACTGAGTTTGGTTCTCATTGCTGCATAATGTTAAAATCTTTGTATAGAAATATGTTGATGTGGATAAAATAAGTCGCCTGGCCAAAAAACTCGCTGATAACGTAACCACGATTACTTTATTAATCATCCAAATTAAACGTTGTGCATCATGTGCTGTCCCGACCTTATGTGTTGATGGTTCGCCATGAGATGGCGCTCATATCTTAGATGATTGGGTTGGAAATCTGACCTAACGTTGTTACTAAAGCTGGCATGATCGATCTGAGAAGCAGTGCTTTTTCCATAACAATCGGCAAAACTAGCGACTTCATTTGCAATGAAGAGCAAGGCGGCGAATGCTAAAGCAGAATGAGGTGTCGCCTATCGGGCATTGGGTAGGGTAACTACCTTCACCCACCAGTAATGGCTCCGCCGCCGCTGTACTATGCTCCACTCTTCTCTCGACTCCATTCGACTCCCAGCCTTCGAATCCACCTCGTCAGAAGCATGGACATTATTTTGATTACCAAGTACAGCACATAACTAGAGGTCTGCATTATCCACCTTCCGGCAGTGAACGGAGAAAAAAGGAGTTCAGCGGTATCTACCTCGCATTGCCTGTTTCTGATACACAGATCTGTAAGCTGATAACGGTTCTGCATTATCTCGCTTACACTCTATCACAAAACCATTTAGATATAAACTGATATTTAAATGGCTTTGGAGCGCGACTATTTTATTCGGTAATTAAGTAGTCGACGAGTCTGAATATTTTACATGCTGTTTAATGACTAAGGACAATTCTTAGCCCGACTCTAGTTTGCGTCATTTTGGAAAAATACAGTATTTTCAAATATTTAACCGGCCGGACGGCAATTGCCCTCATCTAGTACACCTTCACTTTTCGAAATGTAAGTTCGTCGTACAAATTAAAATTGTTTTTGGTTGCAAATGATTTTGCAGATGTGGAGAAAGGAGGGGTGCTAATTACTCAACGTTGGACCGCGTTTATACTCAACAAACTTGATCTAGATCATTTATTTCTTTCGGGCTGTAAGATACTTTGAATAAATCCCTTTACATAACAATGCGTCCAATCCGTTGAATGGATGGGAGACAGAGAAGGGTAGAATATCTCCCCCACCAGTGTTTGTAATTCTCAGAGGGCCATCAGCGCGCTTGTTAAAAGAAATATCCATGTTTCATAGCTAAAGGATGACGAATATATGATGCTGTTTTAGATTATCGACAACGGACCGCACTCGCTATACGAATATGCCGCCATTCGATTTTGAAGTTCCTAGTGAATTTCAGTTTATTCATTAACGAGAGGACCGCAGTGCACCTCACTGTTTTTATTGGATTCCCTCTGCAAGAATTTGGTACAGGTTTGCGCTCTGTGGGCAGGCAAGTCAATGACCAAAATATCATCTAGTCAAGATTCGTGTCTTACGTGGGAGCCGCAAGTCAACAGCGTTGTTTCAGAGAGTAACGGCATACTCATTGGTCTACTGCACGCAAGGAACGTCCTCCCACCACACTTCCTACGTCGTCTCATCGACACTCTGGTGCTGTCTCACATCAGATATTGTTTACCAGTCTATGGGAAGGCATCCGCATCCCAGTTAGCCTAAATTCGAAAAGTTTTGAATTTCGCCGCTCGCGTGATTTCGGGGCGACGCCAATTCCAGCATACATCGGATGTGATTTGGTCACTCAAGTGGCTAACTGCCAAAGACCTAGCCACTGTTGCTGACGTCAACATGTTGCACACCATTTTAAGATCGCAGCAGCCTGCGCATCTGTTTAAAAGTTTGTCTAACAATAAGGACCACGTCTGTCGCGTCACCAGACTGTCAAACATGTTGCATGTGCCTCGTGCCATCAGCATCTTCGGCCAGCGCACTTTTGTATACCGAGCTTGTACCTACTATAACACCCATGTCATACGTCACAGTTTACAACATTCCTCCTTACCGGCATTAAAGCGTACCTTAAAACACAACATGCGATCTTTGTGGTCGAGCCGATGGTGCTGATTTCTTTCCGTGTATGTATGTTCTCATTATGACTTGCGAGTAGTGTAGTGCTCAGGTTTCCACATATTACATTTCTTTCATTCTTTTTATGTGCGTACCATTCCTTGTCTGACAAAGGCCGCAGAACAGCCTTTTTAGTGGATATGGCCGGCTATTTGTAAATACAATACAATACAATCTTCTGCAAACCCACCGAGCGCAGGAAATGTTTAAGTATCAGTATGAGATATCCTGAGCACTTCAGAAATATAATTCGATGCGAAGTATGCCGCTTTGTTCTTTCATTTAATATAAGGGTCCACGGTTCACAGGAAATGAAAAGGATCCAGTTTGTTCTCGAAGCCTTTTAGTGATCGAAAAACTCGGATTAAAGTCGATTTTTCCGTGTCAGAGCAGACCGGTACACACGGCAGTAAACCCGTTAGTTTTCTCCAAGATCTGCATTTACACTGCTATACATGAGCAACATGTGCTACTTTCCATATATCAACTTCAGGCCCATTCTGGCAGCTGTTGTTCCCTTGGTGCAGTTCATTTCTTCAGACTAAAGTCGGGCGTTTTACCAAATTGCCGCACGCAAACCGTCATCGGAAAATGGCATACCAAATGTGTTAGGTGTCATCCCAGTGTTGCGGTTTTTCTCAAATAATCGAGAATCTTTATAAGATCTGAAACCTTGTAAGAAACTGCAAAGTTTCACACTGCACTGAACGATGTCGCAAAACAAGATGACACAAAGACGCGCATTTAGAGTACTTAACAAAGACCGTGGTCGT
Organism: Capitulum mitella; assembly: GCA_030062745.1. Taxonomy (NCBI): domain Eukaryota; kingdom Metazoa; phylum Arthropoda; class Thecostraca; order Pollicipedomorpha; family Pollicipedidae; genus Capitulum; species Capitulum mitella. The sequence continues at coordinate 7,851,799 of CP099851.1, read as the reverse complement.
ACTAAGTAGTTAATTCACGAAAGTTGCAACTGTTACAACTGTAAGAGCAGTTTTGCGAGGCCTGATTGCAGTTCGATAAATTGTGTCGTATTCAAAACGCCATGAAAAGCGAGGGAAAAATTATTGATTCCGGTCAAGTGACAGAAGTTGACACGTCAAAAATCTTAGAATCGAATTTTGAATTCTTGCTGACCATCTGAACCATTGTTGTTGAAGGCATTTTTTCTGATTTTCTTTCTCAGCTTTCATTTCCGAGATAAGAAACCCTGTGAGGTTCCTCGTCCAGCGAAGAAAGAAAAGACCTCTGGCCTTGTGAGGTTTGAAAAAGTTGGAACGGTGCTACCAGTGAGGTTAGAAATAGGCTCTTTTTCTAAAAAACAGGAAAAACCACCCTGAGGTTTTCCAGATTTTTCGGCGATGACATACAACGAGTTTGGGGCTTTTCCATTGACTGCATGTAAAGCGCTCGAATGCAGCTAACGCGTATGGTTAGGATGTTCGGCTTAGTATTCGAAAATGAAGCGTAATGTTGGCAGGCATAACATTTTGGGAGAAAAAAAACACGAGAGTGATACAAATGTGTTCGTCTTGGGATCACAAAGTCCAGGCTCAATCCTCTGAACAATGTAAAACTCAATAGCCACAGTGCAACGGTCGGTTGCGACACCAGTGGCCACGTTATTTAAAGGCACCGTAAAAAGAGAAAAAAACGGAAGGGGGCTGCGGAAGAGCTTATGAGCACGATAACATTGCACTGCGAAACTGCTAAAGGTCATAAATGCTATCAAAATAAGACGTAACAGTCACAAGAAACCCTAATGCAAATGAACTTACAAAATGGAGCTATGACGAAGGGAATGCAGGTTATCTTGCTGTACGTCGATGACATTTATGGAATCACAGACATACCGAGGCCTGTTGTAACACGCTGAGTGCCCATTCAGCAGCCGAACTGTCGGCCGCCCTCCTCCATGTTATCAATTAATAAACAGCCACGCCGCTCGTTTGCTGCTACTTAAGCTAATGACTCTAGTCCAGTAACGACATTGGCTCGCTTCGCCCCGCCCGAACGCTCTGCTATGGAGGTCTCGCTAACTGCGGCCAAATCGGCGCTGTAAAAGGGGGTTTTACCCCAGGGAAAATCCCGGCAAGCCGTACAGATCACATTAAAACTTCTGCTAGCCCGCAGGAGCCCCTGTGCGAATCATGATACAGTAAAACCCGAAATGAAAAAGCAGCTTGCAGCACAAGTGGTATTGTATGGGCTCCAGAAAGGAGCCGGGGATTCCGAGGGGTTGTTTAAAAAATTGCGCAGACCATGTAGTGACTGATAATATCTTGGCCGTCGTCAGAAGCGGATTAGGGTTTGTGCAACACAAGGCACAAAACATGCTGAGAGTATCTTTTCTTTAACCTGCACACGACCGTCGGTCCGTTTCGAACATCGGCGACTGGGGGGGGGGGCAGTTGGCTGCCACTCTAACTCACGAACGGTTGGTCCCACGATAAAAATAAGCACACCGTTGGAAAGCTTGTGACGAGTAGAGCTCGAAACTGGTCTCATTTTTAGTTTTAGATAACATGTAAGCCAATTTACGCCCTATATATTTTTTTCCCATTGCCGACTGCATGAGACCGAGAAATGGCCTGAACCTCAAGGGCTGTGACTAATAACGCATAGGTAAAGGCACCAGCGCACAAGTTGAGGTCTGCGGATGCCGATACACGTCTAATATCCCCAGATTTGTTTAATATATACGCCGAAACGTTGAGTTAAAGACACGGCAATTCTCCCGCCAGCTGTCGGTGTGCGCCGCTGCCGTATGCGGTACCAAATTGGCGGGAACTAATTTTAGCGTTCCTTTATTTTCACGGAAAAAGACGATCTACGTATATTTTATTGATCTTTGTGGTTCTTGTAATGGTTCCTCCTGCTTAAATTTTGGAAAAATTGATTAGTAGTTGATTACCAATCTGCAAAACTGGCGGAACTTTATTCGCGAGAGCCTGTTTGTTTCCAAAATATGCTACTTTTTCAATTTTTTTGAGGTTCCTGGTATTACTTACGTCTGTGCAAGCTAGTTCTACCATTTTCTACCCATTCTGAGTAATTCATCGTCGATTTTGACGGCGGTACATTTTGGCTCACTACAGTTATTCGTGGCCTGACCTCAGGACAATGGCTGGAAGTCATTGATACTTTGCCTAACGACGGTAACTAGATGTCTGCTTCACTCCACACTTCTTGCTTCACTCCAACACGCGACATGTGTTAAAAATGGGCTTGACCTTAGGTCAATGACCCGGAAAATTCCGAAAAATCTGAGATAGGAGATTTGTTGCATCTATCACGACCACTAATCCCTGAAAGTATTACTGAGATATCTTGTTTTGCGAAAAGTTAGAGGGCGCTAAACTTTTTTTGACATAGGTCCATTTGGCCTGACCTAGGTCAGGCACGTGACCTGACCTGAGATCAAAATTTTGACACGAGATGTCAAATTGATAAAGTAAAAGGTACACGAAGTTTCGTGACCCTGTGTTTGTTGGTTCTCTCACAATCCCAGAAAAACCTTAGGGGGGGCAGTCAACTGCCCCCAGTCGGGGACGGGGTAATGAGGCCCCTGTCCTATCCAATACCAGCACCGCCATCGGATTTGGTCATGTGTTTTTTACACTCGCAAATTTACCTTCCCAACACAGGTTTCAGGACAGCTTTTGTGCAGATCTCGTGGTTCAGGGATCAGGCCAAAAACTCAAAAGACGGAGGCTTGCGTTACCGAATTTCGTCGTACAGTTTCGTATGCCACAAGCTTGTGCGATATATTGGCAATGCAAAGTACTCGTACGATATATAGCTGGTACTGGAAAATTCATATGCATGATTCTCGTAAACCATAGTTCTTGTATGACGCCAACCTCGCTATGCAAAATTCTCGTGCAGCATAATGTTCGGAATAACAAACTCGCATGTTTAGATTTTCGTGCAACATTTTTTCCTATCGGACCGATTCTCGCACTGACTAGATGCTGGTATACAAAGACTGGTAAAAGCACATTTTCTGTCGCCGACCAAATTCGACACAGGTGAAATTGTCGCCAGCAGTATAACACGATGTCATATGACTTAAAATGGCAATGAAGTTCACGCTCAGCAGCGCAGTCAGGTTCTGGCTTCTGACGTCATCATCAAAAGCCTCCCTCATGATCGCAATTTTCGATGCAACTCTCACACAGCGGAAACGCTCAGTTATCAACTAAAATTTGATTAATGCTAGGAATAACTGCCACCACTAAGAATGCAGGAACACTAGTCACAGATTCTGATGACAATGAATTATAAATTGTTTGGATGAGTGCAAAAGAAAAACTCACTGGGTGAATAACAAAATCCATAACACCCGGATGGTGCACATGAAATGTCCTTGATCTTCACGATGGTCAGTGGATAGCCTCCATAGAATGATGGCCAACAAGATGTGTACTTCTGTAATAATGTGTTAATGCTGAAATGAAGAAACACTTTAGAGCTCGCAAGCTACGGGACATCACTTGTAAAATCAGTTGTGGGGTCAACTGGAAATTTTGTGGGGTCCCCCACAGACCCCTTTCCCTAAATCTTCCTGAATCTCAGCCACTTTTGTGACTGTCTGGTACCTTACTCTTTCCATCTTATAATGATTAATTCCAATTTTACCTGGCAATACCAGAAAGTGTTAGGACATCATCTTGGCCAGGTGGAATGCAAACTCTGATTACAGTAACTACATTTCACCATAAAATGACATTGTCATAACCGTTGCTACTGATGGGACCACGTTTGTTGAAATCGGCTGACTTTAGCACAGTCAGCTCCGGGCATATCAGGTGAACTCAGTCGACTGCCATTAAACTGGTCCATAAATGTTTTTTTTTAAGGATGAGTGAGCAAAATCGATTTATTTATTTCTTTGTTGTCAAGCTTGGTGGCATCCCGTCGACACAGGATTTTACATCAGATGCAATACATAACATAGTACAGATAAAATGCAGGGTACCTAAAGTCCAGCCATAAACAATGAGGGGTAAAATCAAAGCTAATAACATGGACAGGATGATTAAATATTGATACATCATCTGCCAAGAAACACGAAGAAAACACTTGAGTATTAAGAGATTTCACACTAGTCTACAACTTTTTGGGAGCAACATATATATTTGATAAGCATATGCGCATGACATCTGATATTGATATGTATGTGATATGTATATACAACATATAAATTTAAGAACAGCATATCTAAAAATCTGTGTCAATCATCCGTTTTTTATCTAACAGATAGTGCTGCAGGAAAACTGCATTTAAGCTCATGGAACAAATCAGTTGGAGCTCCAGAAAGGCCACTTTCATCACCAAAATACATATCCTGGTCACCAGTTGAATCAGCAAGCCAAATCAGCAAGTTTGCTCATTTCATCGCCAACAAATCTTAGGGTCATCAGAGATAATGGTTATGAGGCCACCACCAGAGAAATGATACCGATTTCCACCAGTCAACATTCATACAAGCAGAGCAGTGTAGATCATGGCCTGGAATCCTATCAGCAAACCAAGCAAGGACATTTACAGCACGTTTGAGGTAGCCTGAATCCTCCCCTGTATGGGGCAGCAAGCAGTCCATTGCGTGCAGCTTTTGCTAACCTAACTTACCTCCAAACATGATTTTTTGCTGTATTTAGACCGCACGTATCATGTGCTGCCACAAATTAAAATGAGCTGCCCAATCCAGAAATTTCTGCCTCAGAATTTCAAGAAAGATTCCCCAAGTTTTATTTGCTGCCCCAACTGTGCAGCAACAAGATCTCGTTGAGATCTGCCGCATTTTGCAAACGGGCCTAGAGTTCACAGTTTCATGCATATGAATGGCAACCCCATTTTGTTACTGTTCTGGAAGGTACCTGGGGTGGGGGCGAGTGTGATAACGTTTAATGTTCCATTGGGAATAAACGTCATTTCCATGCTAACAAAAAATTGATGAAATGTATTGCACTCCAGGATCTGTAGAACTGGTGCACCCGAAGAGGTGCAAAGAAAATATGATACCAATAAGCGCTGTAGAACTATCCTGACCTCCAGAGCCACGGCCATCTCTGCCCTTTGAAAAGGCAGTCTGGATAACCGCAAGCCACATTCTGCCTCCATCAGGCCACCTTGCCGCCTCTCCTTGACACGCCCATGCCTCTCGTTGGTGCAAACAAGACACCCAATCGTGGTATAGTGAAAGAAGTCAACAAGGCATATACCTAATCATGGAACCTTAAGATGACTGTCGCTTAAAAGCTGCAGGGCATTGAAAGTCGCCCCGCGCTGCAGATTAATCGCAACGGTCGCATTCTGCTCTTGCAGTCATATAATTTGCAACATCTAGATTCTTTTAGTATCTTCTACTGTCTCGTATAGTACATCCAGCTTCGCCTGACAAAAACAGCGGATCCGCTGACTTGGCGGGCCATTGGAAATACACTTATTTTTTGCCGGCCTGCCACCGAGTCCGCTGACCAACTAAAAAAAACTCTGCCATATTTTTGTCCCCGAGCTGGGGGGAAACCTGGAAAACATACCATTGTGCCAGATGGCACGGTAAAGATTCTTTACAAAAAGGTCTGCTAGCGTTGTGTAATGGAATGCATTACCATGAAAGCTTCATTTTGGATTGTACAATGTGCACTGCAATATTTTGTTATGGACGTGAAAAACGATTTTTGGTTAAAAGCATTTTTGGCACCAAGCGTCAAGTGAAAATACCCATTTTTGTTGAAGACTTTATTCATTAAGTCAGGGTGTTTTACCACGCCTGCTCTCATAATCAGATTCTGGTAATGTTTAATTCCGGTAATCGGTTTTCTTGTAGGCCAGATGCTCTCAATAAACAATTGTCGTATAGACAATAATATTTTCTCGTAGGACAGCTCCTCTTGTGACAATTTTTGCGATGCATACATATGGATATTCTAATATGCATGTCATATGCGTCCAGATTCTTCGTGGGAACAGTCTCGCGAGGCATGATTCTAATAACGCTACATTCCCTTTGAACCATATATTCTGGTGTGGACTACATCTCCCGGCATTTGTTCGGGACGACACGGAATGCGTGTACAGATATGATCCATGGCTTCAGACCACTCTAACATCTGATGGTGAACATCCGCGCTCTTTCCTTACGTTGTTTCCGTTCCCTTCCGCAAATATGGGAACAAGAAAGCCGTACGAGTTTCTGTGCGGGAGATGTATGCCATACGAGAATACATGGCTCCTCGGCAATCATTTAGCCTTGCTAACATTATGTCTTACCAACATTTGCCTCCACCAATCCCTAACATCGCCGTATCAAGCCACACGGATCAAATTTAAAAAGGCACGGAACACCACGGGAATATCTCTTATGAAAAAATGTACGATCATTTTTCATCACGAGCTTCTGTCTTGCGAGAAAACGACCTTACGAGATTTCAAAACCACCAGAATTTGGTTATACGAGCATCCAGTCGGTACGAGGATGGGTCCAGCAAAAAAATGTACGGAAATCTAACCGTAAGAGATTTCAGTTTACGAGAATTATATTGCACGAGGATTTTACATTACGAGAATTGCGTCAGACGAGAACTTTGTCTTACGATAACTGTACGATATGAAACTTAGCATAGCGTCCTTTATGTTGATTGAACGTTGTAACTATCACTCGAGCTCTTTGCAGTACGTGTATCAGATCGAATCAAATCGAATCAGTCTTTCCTTTTGCCGTTTTCCGTTCTTTTCCGCACCATGTGACTTAGAGATGTATGCCTCACAAGAATATATGGTTCCACATATTGCGTTGCTAAGATTATGCTTAACGAGAATCTGCCACGACAAAGATATGTCTTACGAGGACTGAGTCGAACGAAAATCTGTCCTACGAGAAAATGGTTGAACAAAATTCTTCATTACGAGCATCTATCCTACCAGAAAACGGTTGGACGACAATTAAACATTATCCAAATCCGGCTATACGAAGAGAATCAAGTCGGTGCCAAAATTGGTCCGACGAGAAAAATTCCACACAAAAACTAACCATACGCGCTTGTCGGTCATGAATTATGACTGAATTATGGTATATAAAAGTTTTGCATGGTGAGATTTGCGTCGTACAAGAGCTTTGTTTTACGAGAATTATGCCATACAAAAATCCCACACTACAAACTTTGTGTAGCAGGAATATTTTGCAATACGAGAATTGTGTCTCGTGAGTTTTTTGCATTACGACACATATGCGACAGGATTCAGTCCTGCGAGCTCCGCCTTACGGTCCTTTATCTCGGAATCCCGAGTACACGGCATGAAATATGATGAAATATTAGTTGGCAATTTGCACGTGAGTTACATATCATTTTACGTCGGCAGTGTAATAGTCGTCATACCTTTCTACACGTATGGAAAATATACCTGCGTGCACAAAAAGTCCCCGACTAGCAATGACCATGACGGACCTGCACTCACGTGACCTAAGGGACAGTTGTCACCCATAGTGCGGTTTTTCTTAGATCGGCGGTGAACAGCCAGTCAAAAGGCTCAAAAGGAACATGCATTAGCTGGTTTTAAGGCCTTTCAGATCTTGAACAGAGAATAGTGTCTGGTCATGCAAGGTCAGCAAATCATGACGTCATTTTTTTCAGGCATGCAAGCAGTTTTTCAAGCAGATCTGAGCCACATTTTGGCATCTTCCTCAGGAGTCTAACAAAAATAGAACCATTTTCGATACAAGACTGCATGGAGATATGCTTTTGGAGTTTAAAAGGTCACCAACCTTTCGAAGGTGAAGTAAAGTCAATCCTGAAAATGTTTTCAACTTACCACAAGGTGTTTTGGTATCTTGATTTATTTAAATTTCCGTGATGACAGTTACGTCAATTTAATGCTTCCCAGTGATCATTATTCTTGCTTGTGACAGTCCAGACATGATTCCCGGCGCTGGCAGCAAAATTAAGGCTGACATTTATATGCTTCCTTTCATTGACCAGAACTCGGCCCCAGGAGATTGCTGACTACAATGGCTGATTAATTATTGAAATCAGGCGGCTATAAAAGCGTGAATTGCCGGACAAAAATGTTCTTCAATTACTACAGTGGCAGCAGAGTTGGTAAGTGGTACGGTACCACTTTCACTGTAATCTGAGAGGCCACTTGGTGACTGGAAGTGGTGAAATCAAGTATCATTCGAATGCAGCAGAAGCGCTACATGCTCTCATTTCTTCACTGCTCTATCCTGATTAAAACAGACATAGGATGGGGTGGTGGTAACTATTCCTCGTTGTCCAGAGTGTGGGAAAAAGTCTTTACGTCCGGCTAGAGCTAATTCACAGGGCAATTCCTATAATTGTACATTAATTTGATTGAAACTTGGCATATAGTTACCTGAGGGCTTCAGGGCCAACTTTTCCTTATTCCTATTCCCGGATACAGAGGGCTACGGAGCATTCCTATATAAAAAGAAGTTTTGCACGCTAGGGCCCGTTTTTATATCAAATAAAAAAATAAAAATTAAAAGAGGTTTGTTATTGGGGTGGGTGGGGGGAGGGGGCAAAGAAGTCAGCATGGGTGGTATTTTTTGTGTGTTATAACTCTGATGTTTATGTACCGATTTCGATGCAATTGGCATGAATAGTGAGCTACTTGATGAGATTTTCTGGAATAGTAGATGCGTCTAGAGTTTTAAGAATACTGAGAGGCGTTCACAGGGCTTGGTAAATGTGAAAATAGGCCTTTTTTCAAACATGAATTAACATAAAAGTTAGAATACTTTTTAACGTTTACTATTCATGTCATACTTCACAAGTACAAACTGTACTACACTGTACAATGTTGCCATAGGCGGCGTCAAAAATAGGAAAAAGAGAGAACTGTCGTGGTGTCATGTTCACTGGTTCAACTCACGACCTTTGACCTTACCTGACCTCAAAGGACTTCAGCTTCACATGGAATGACCTTGGGCTTGTTTCAGTGTTTAGAACGTTTCCAGTCGTTGAACTGTCTGCATTTTCAAAGTTCTGTTTTTGGCCATTGTGATAAGGGGTACGCGCGCTAGCATTTTAAGTGATCACTCCATTGCCCGACCTGATATCAACCTGAAACCTGAAACACAAAGGAAACTCCGCTTATTTGTATATGGATCGCATGCTTTATTTTGAATATTAAGGTCAAAAATACTTACATAAAACCGAAATTTTAACTTTTGCGCTTGACCTTCCTTTGTAAAATGACTTCAGCTTTTAACTTTTGACTTTTAAGAACAAAAATACTTGTTATGTTTGCCCAGCTATTTGTTTATACTCCCATATATTTTTTTAAGTTTTGTCTTAAGAATTCTAAGTCGCGCAACTATATTCTTTTACTTCCAACAGTGACAAAAATGCCTTGAGATCCCTCCCAAGAATGTGATCTGGCTCGGCCCGGAAAAATGAAATTTGGAAAATTTGACATAATACATAGGACAAATGAGTAGGAAGCCAAATTTTGTGAAGCTTTCCAAAAATCTTGGAAACGACGCACACTTAACCAGAGGGGAGTTTCTGAAGCCCCTATCCCTTCGTATGTGAAAAGAGCTAAAGACATGTTCTGTTAAATTCGGACAAAGAAATAAGGGCAAAAAATCCGTAGACTCTGTACTTGCCGAGAACGGTAGTGCCATAATGCCTTAAGTACAAGTCAAATCACTTAATGCCTGTCCGTGAGTTGCAAGTTTTCACGAAGAAGGCTAACTTTTCATTCATTTTCTGGACTTCATGGCGTTTTGCTTGCGATTTCCATGAATTGGAGCGAAGGGTTTCGGAAACTAGTAAACCCTTCCGTTGACTATTTTGTTTCTTTCCTTGGCCCCAAAAAACTAAAAACATGCCGTCTGTATTTGATGTCTAGAACGAGACATTCTGAGGCACAGCATTGCTCTGTTTTACTTACAGTCGTAAACACATATAACAAGCAACAAACGAAGCTGTCGAAAGTAAGAGTCTTTTGGTAAAGTAAAATAATGGGTCCTCAGGTGTAAAGGGGCTTTACGTTCACGGCCACCATCGAAGCCGTCGAAACTTGCATTATGCAGGCATGGTGGCAACGTATGATGTTGAAGCTCTGCCACCGTTTACACATGGTACTTCCGAACATCGTGATTTTGATTTTCCCCTTCACACACACACGCACCGTCTGGTGCGTTTTTGCTGACATTGTAATTTAAAGGGGATGAATTAGATAAAACGGCGAATTATCAAGTGCACGGCACCAAAGAAGGGCAAAAAACATTCAACTACGGTTTTTTCTTAACTCTCGCTGGACGAGAAACTCCGACCCCACAAGTTGTTCTGAGACTGCCGGTTAGTAAACCGGATCAGGAGCCTCATATCTGTAATAGCTGACCTTACATACTTTCCACGTTTCTTTACACACACACACACACACACACACATATATATATCTTCTTATCTTCGCTTGCACGGCGTCATTTACACACATATATGGACCGAAATAACCAGCAATGATAAGAAGCAGATGTAATCAGTTTAGTGTATATGCGCAAGCCTCAGAACTGAAGCCTGGCTACACCCCTGTCAGGAATACATTACAAATAAGTTTCCTGTTTCTGCTATGACTTAACCTGGACATTTTGTCTACAGCCAACCACCAAAGTGCCATGTTTGTGCCAGGAAATGAACTCGTGCTCTGAGAGGCGCTTTCAGGACTGTCTGCCATCCGTGATCTCCCAAAATATTGCGTAGGTGTAAAATAGCTAATTTTCTGTTTTTTTATTCTATCGATTTCCTACATTAATTTTCCGGTTAGACCGTCATGAAACTTAACCCTCCATGATTGCTGAGCTATTGCATTTAATGTTTTAATGTTACGTTCTTCCTCGTCGTGTTTCCGTACATTCTTAAGTTTCTGGATTCTGTGAAACTGGAGACGGAAAATCACGTCAAATGAAGTTTGGATTCAACAAATATGCCCCCCTACGGCTGCATAAAATAACGTTTTGCGGGTTATAAAGATTGCTCTCGATTCAGCTTGTTTCCTTCCGTCCCTGGACACATGCTTCGTTGTCTGAAATATTTGAATATCTCAATGAAACCGTACAGAAGTTTGCCGTATCTAGCGCAGGTATTTTTTTCTTAAGCTCCGATGGTTATAAACCGAAATCTAGGATGACACAGCATATCTGGCGTAGGCTCTCACATTTCAGCTATATGAAAGTGATCCTAGGACACTGTGGCCTGATTTTCCTTTTTATGATGCACAAAATAATGATCGGCGTAAGAGCAAAGAAAAACAAGACAACCAACACTGCAGACCAAAACAAAGTGACCGGAAATTCGGAGGGAAAAATGCTTTCAGGCTTGTCGGTCCTGATTTCCATGCCATTGACGAGGAATTTCAGCCATGCAGTGTCTCGCCTTCTGCGGAAACCCAATATCGGCACTGCTTTTTATATTCAAAGCGAGGCAGCGGAAAATGTTCATGCTAGCCACGTTTTCACATGACCATATCGAAAATCGGAATACAGGCATACAAACCTAAGTCAATGTGCTGTGCAGGCATTTAGATTTCATTCCGTTTATCTGATAAAGACAGATGGTTCTAAGTGCAACTGTTTACCAGCACCTTTCGACCGCGTAATAATTAGGCTGTCTGCCTGCGGACAATGCCATTTTCTGCCACCATTTTAGAGGCTTTTATCGAGAATACGAAGGATTTAAATGCCAATTTGATTCACAAACATTGGAAAAAAATGCACCTGTGCTGGTTATGTAACATGGGATAACCGAATGAAATGAAAACACTGTCGCAGTGGTGCCTGAGGCGCACGATTACCATGGAAACATAACAACATGATCTTGTTATATTCAACGTATCCGGCAGTGTGCGATGTCAATATATGTCATCGATTCCATTGGACAAAGTTGAGCATCGCACAACTGATATGCCAACAATATTTGGCACCATTTGTTTTCGTCACGACTTGTCCTATGAAGCTCAGTTAGTTTTTATAATAAAGTTGGAAAACTGATGATAGGCATGCGTAGCTGTGTTTCACATTTCAGTATAATGCAAAAAAATATTCAAGTCATACATGTCTTGGCTAGTTTTATGGCAGCGTGAATCTTCGTGTGGCCTACTCATCAAACTACAATCAAACCCAGTCGTTTTGTCCTCATAGAAGTGAAGGTTGCTCACAACTGTCTACCATAATGTCCTGAAAAGTCGTTCCTTTTTGACCAACTCTAAAAAACCTCGAGATGTGACAACAAATTGCCAGTCCTTTGGCTGCTCTAGTTTGTTCAATACTCCAATAACATTGTTAAAACATGCTTCAGTTAATACAAACCAGAACGTAAAAAAGTGCATGATGATTCAGTTACGTCACATCACAATGTGACCGATGGCTCGGGCTGGGGGAATGAATTAAACGAACGATATAGAGAAATGCAAGTGGCCTCGCCTGTAATTATTATGTTAATGTAGGGCGTAAAACTGATATTTTTTACATCCCTCAGAAAAATTGTTGTGTTGTTACTCAGTGGGGGTCCAATGGTATTAAGTCGTCATATATTGCCAGTTTTTAAACCTTTGTAAAGTTCAGTCAAAGTCCTATTCACTTTGCCAAATGTATGTACATCACATACACGCTTTACGTCCTAGCTTTGAGTAGTTTGATGCTCCTAACAAGCCCGGACAAAATGTTCTACGAGGACACGTGCTAATGCCCTCCTTTCTTCTACCTTTGGCATACGTTGCTTACGGAATATACTTGAAATGAAGTAGTGCACTGAACAATTTGCAATGTATTTTCAGTTATCATAACCGCATCATTGGCTTTGCCTAAAACATTGCAGGCAGAGCATATGCTTTTATTATATATGTGTCCTCATTCTAGACGCTGGTGATGCTTTGCCGTCAGCGTCCTCCCATTTCTGGAGCCATTTGTCTCGCCGCCGTGGGCTGGTCTGCGTCAGACAGTCCTAGTCCGTTATCGCTCTAGTCATTGGTGCCGACACAAAGGACAGCCCGCTGGAACGACCAACATTCCCTGGGTCGCCGCCAGGGCCCCGTCAATTGCCACCTGCCGCCTGCCCGTGAGGTGCGACGTTAGCTATCGGCCAGGAAAATAAGCCAAACCCCGCCCTCTTTCTAAGCTGTTGTTGAACCGCAGAAGGCCTCCAAAAGATTCGTTTGGGTCGCAGGCACATTTTTGCAGCATCCTCCATGCGGTATCAAAGATCCTGGTGTTAAAACTGACAAAAATAGCAGGCGGCAGCAATTCCCTGTTGCTCGAACCTTTCACGAACATGCCGACTCCGGAGAATAAGCTGTATTTGCTCGGAGAAGAAGGGCTGAATCGGCACCCGCTTAGATTTCAAGCAAGATATGCCACATTAAGGTGAACTGAACCGTTAAGAAAACCACACAGATGCTGGCAGCAGCGGTTTTTAGGGAGCGGAGGGGTTCAGGCAGTATTCGGCTTGACCAGCAGCCCTTCCGGTGCTGCACTGGAGACCGGATAGTTTTCAGGCTTCAGCAGTTCCCTGCCAGCCACAGCCAGCCGATCGGCCGCACGGACGTTCTCCTGCAAGGGGGAACTCAGGGGCAGCTTTCAATGATAGGCCAGTAAATATTGTTTACAAGCTGAAAAACTACGTGGTTTTTCTGAGCCTTTTCAGCGTAAAAATACCGTTACTGAAAGGAATAATGATACGAAATTCCAGGGGAAAATGTCATCAAATCTCCATTCGTGCACTTCTTTTTCGGTTTAAGAACAGTATACTGGAAGAGAAAACGATGTTGCCTCTTGTTTACCTCACTGAATAAAGAAATAGCTGGGCTGTCCGTTCACCCCAAGTCAGATGCATTTGGTAGCGTATTTATTTGGCTTGCAACAAATTCGATACAAAAGTTTTCACAATATTGACGTCTTTGACTTTGAGGATGAGTTATAAACATATTATGGTAACTGAAATGGACAATTATTGTATGGCGTTAGTGATAAAAACGTTTAAAATATCTGTCGCCTAAACAAATTTATTTATTTGCGGCTAACAGTTATATAAAAAAGCTGCCTCGTATACACAAATTAATCTGCCGTGGACATTCTCATAGGTTTTCAAGCTGCAAAAATCATACATTGCAAGGGTTTTGGTGGTTTGCTACCAATGCACTAACGTCAAGCATGCGCGTGAGTCCTTGAACGGGATCGACCAATCACACGGGAGATGGCTTGATGGTTTGACCAGATTTTACACTGTCGATACAAACTCATTCACTTTCATGGAAGCATGTGGCGCATAAGTTGACAGATACACTGGAGTGTTAGCACGGTCCCGGACTTGTGGGCGTGCCAAATAAATGAGTTTTTTTTGCAACGCCATATGGTAGATGGCTTTTTATAGTATTTTACAAGGTGAGAAGTGGATGAGTCCAAGAAAAGTGAAATTAACGCCAGTTTTATATTACGGATGTGTTACCGAAATCCGTGACAAGCTGATGTGAAGAAAGGCACCAACAGAACATTTCAAATCCCGGCGGCGACATGTCACAAACGGTGCTTACAGAACGACGTAAGAAAATAAAATGCCTTTTAAGGAAAGGGGTTTCCCTTCTGAAAAAGCTAGAAGAGCTTTTTACTTGTTTGCCCGCTTGAAATATCCTTGTACTGCCGCTGGTGAAGCAGCCGTTTTAAACTGTCACCATTGAGAGAACTCAGCAAGTTTTGAACTCCAACGTATGCGGACTTTCTTATTATTGCCCACAACCTTCATTTAAGGATATTTGTATGGCCCTGTCCTGTTCTTTTTTCGCCATTGAGTCCGGTCCTGGGACCTTAAACCTCACTGCAAAGCATTTCGCATTGCATTTCCCGAAGATCATGACAGAGGATGGTCCACAGGCCCCAAAAATGAGCCTTCACTTCAGTGATCGTCCACCGTTGTCTCTGCTATGATCTATAATCAAACGCTCTTAGCATTATTTAGTTCCACGTTATTAGGGGATCCGTAAAACACAGTCGATACTCACTCCCTGACAATGACGGCCCAGCGTTGCCACCGACGAAGCTAATCCTGTGCCTTAGTCCCCTCCTGATAATGTCTCGTTAGTCGCCAATCCTCAATTACCAGCGGTCATTAGCAATTGTCGGCGCATGTACACCCGGATGTGGAGCCTCTGCATGTGGTGCACCGTATTATTGGCGAGCGAACGAGGCGGTTTTACTGCGGATAGGGGACGCTGGGGACGCTGGGGAAACTGCGGATAGGAGGACGCTAGGGGCGGCTATCAGGAGGTCATCATCTGACCAGTGCTGATTGCGACCCTGTCCCAGAGACCCTGCCGCCACCTAAAACGTGCGAAAGTGACGTTATGCCACTGGCCTACAGGCAGTGTTGGCTTTGGAGCAGGGCTGATGTACGGTTCTTCACAGTAATAGATTACAGGAGATTTGGGATATCAGCACACGATGCCAGGTTCTGGGTGGCGTTTCGAGAGGCTTTTTACAGCAGCAGACGGCGTCAGACTTTACACTGATCCCTGCGGTCGCTGAGTGCACGGGTTCTTTGACGCTGAAATTTGGACGTTATCCAAAAATGACATCCTTCGTGGGGTCCTCTGAGCACAACACGAACCTGAAACTAGCATGCGGTCGTCATTTAAATCAACGTCTGGGGTTATTCGTTCAATGTGCAGTAAAAGGCAACCGTGGTGGTTTTAAAATGGATCCTACTTTGATTTAATCTGGAGGAAGTGCACCATTTCTGCTGCTGTTTGCAGTAAATCAAACCAACCAAGAGCAGCTGCGTTTCATTGAGCCAGATCGTTACGTGCGTGTAAATCAGTCCACATTCGCCATTTCGATGGACAGCTGAGGAAATTTTCAGCTCATCTCTCCTGATTGCGTCACGTGTAGATGATCCCTCCCCGCCTGTCCCAGGCTCGAGGTGGGGTCTCTGCACCCAAGCAACATCTGAGTAAACTTATCCAGCCACTGCTAGCCGGAATATCGATCCAGACGATGGCAATTTGCTGGCATAAACTCGTTTCTGCCGCATATTTTGAGACAATGCGTCCCACTTGTACCGCATCTGACATCGCACAGTTCTCCTGAAGCAAGGCTTCTGTCGGAACCGTTCCTAACGTGTGGCCCATTACGATCTCCGCTGCGTGTACTCGGAAGCAAAGGTCATCATAAACGAGAGCAGTAAAACATCGCCATCATGTACAGCGAGATGAGAACATAGGAAACTATTAAACATCTTCTTCATTATTATATCCGCATTTTTCACCTCTTCCTCCCTCTCTGGTCCCACCGCTCTCTCTCCCTTTCCTCCTCTTCCTCTTTCTTTTTTCTTTCTCCCTTTCCCTCTTTCTCTCTCGCTCTACTCTCTACGCTGTACTCTCTAAGCTCCACTGTCTACTCTCTACGTTCTACTATCTACTCCCTACTCTCTACTCTCTACTCTCTACGCTCTACGTTTCTACCGTAAGCGGCCGGCGTCCCGTCATCCAGAACGGCAGGTCCTGTGCTTAATCAGGGCCTCAACTCCGGCAGGTTCTGTGCCTGGCCAGGGCCTCAGCTCCGGCAGGTCCTGTGTTTGGCCAGGATGCATCTCCGCTACGCGTCGATCAGACCACGACCCGGCCGGTCAGGCGGCGGCGTAACGAGCTGTTTTCCCGCCAGATTTATCACTGCGGCCCCTGGTGGCGGGGTATTTCCGTCCGCCGTGATGAGCTCCGCCTGAGAACCGTGCTCTGTCACACTCGAATGCCTGCTCTCCGGCCAGACATGGACGAGACGAACGACCATCGGGAAAAACACTACACAAACATTACCGTATCTCAAAGGGATCAGCAAGCCAAACTGTAGCCCCACGAACAATGACAACTGTGTCTCTCGAATGCGTAACAGGACTTTTCCTCTCATGGAGGAAGTAAAATGACATCGGCCTTGAATGAAAGCCAAAGCAAACACAAACATTTTACAAGAGACACCATAACTGAACCATTTTTCAATCGATGTGTCTGGTCTGCGTCTGTCCTTCAGCATTGCCCCACTTCATCATATCGCGTATTTCATATAAAAGTTGGAAATACGAAAAAATGGCAAAAGTGGTCACGTTGATGGTAGTTATTAGGAGAATCTAGAATGCTTTGTAAACATTTCTTTCGACAGACCGACTAAACAAATAAAAATGTAAAAAAAAAACACGCGCCCACACGTACCAATCCAGGCACGGCTGTCCAGATGAACTGTGCTTAAGTTGCAGTTAACCAGATTCAATTTCAATGCTACTGCCGCTCAGGAACATGTCAGGAGAACGCTAATATCCCAGGAGAGAAAATATCCCGTTGATGGCGAGCCACGTTCTTTGCTGGACTGCTATGCTGTGTTCGTGTGCTCGTAGTTGTTCGTGGCTGAAGCCAACGAATAAAGTTACAGCCGCTTACTCTGCCTAAAAGCACTTCAAGTTGTCTGTTTGACACGAGATTCAGATTGTTCCCCAATGATTACGAGAATCTTCGAGTCTTTCTAAGCGCTTTCCCTTGGCTAATAAGTCTGCAAGGACTCCGACACGAGTATGCGAAGTCCTCAGCCTCCCATAGACTGATCCTAAACGAGATTTGTCTCTCCTAATCCAGGTCCACTGCTCCCGGGCCACCTTCACTGTTCTTAAGCCTGATGAACAGGGCCTAAGCCAGACTGGCCACTCCTAGGCCGAGTTCCTCGTTCCTGAGCCAGATTAACCCGCGGAGAAGCCTGCCACAGCGACCTCCTGTCCCGGCGCGATGAGGGGGTGGGCGTCTTTCGTGGTGTGGGGTCGCCTCGTGCCACGGCGGCACCGCAAGCCACGGGCCGCTGCCACGTTGCCACGTGTTCAGCACCGTTTGCAGCGACCCCCGTGTCGGCCAGCAGAGCCCCCGCAGAGCGGTGCAGCATTGCGAGCTGCCGCAGCCGGCTGTCGAGTGAAGCCCAGCCGACATTGCGCCGCTCAGCTGTGAGAGCCCGACCAGGGCCTAAACATCACACAACACAGGCACAACAACACCACACAGCGCTACACTGGAAACCGGCAGGGAGTTACCGAACGTGGCGGCAAAAAAAAAAAATCTGCACAGGCACAAAGGTTTTCAGAGTTTTCCGCAGATAATATCAAATGTCGCCACACAGATTTTGTCTTCTCAGAAGACACATTGAAGATTTCGAAGAGCAATGTCCTGAGACTCGCACCCAGTCCAGCACTGACACAGCATTGATCCCCAGTGCCAACCCCCAGTACTGACTCCCAGTACTGAACCCCAGTAATGACTCCAGTGCCGACCCTCAGTACTGACTCCCTGTACCGACTCCCAGTACTGGCCCCCAGTACTGACCCATCTCTCCTGTCAGTTACACTTCACCTGAGCTCCTCGCCCAAAACCGACCAATCTGTCCCGTCAATAACACCTCATCTGAGCACCTCACCCAGTACTGACCCATCTCATCCGTCAATATCACCTCACTATACAATGGCAAAAAATATGAGGTTTTGACGAAAAAGTATTATGATAGAGAACCATTTACATTAACGGAAGTGAGCCAGGTGCATTTTAAGGGAATACAACTACGATATTTTCTGTTTAAGAGGAAAAACAAACTGGCTCTGGTAACAGCAGCTATAAGCGACAATGTCTCGATGTACGTCTACCCCAAATGACACATCCGCGACCTTTTGGATTGTGAGAAAGAAACGCAAATCATGATGGGATACCGTACTCGAAATACATGCAATGTAAACAGATGCAACAGCTTGCAAGTCCGGTCCCCAGAGGTCCCTTTTCTATGAAATAGACCTCTCAGCCTACATCTAGCCACACCCTTCACCCGTACCACTCTCTGTGATCTTCCTTTCTCTCCACATTGACCGCTGCAGGTCATATGTACAGCCAACAGACAATGGCTTGACCTCCTTGTCGACCCAGGCAAGCACTACAGGACGCCAGAGAACTCGTAGGATCAAATGGAAGTTCGTCATTTCCAGAGGTTTGATGTTTCAGAGCCTCCATACACCATTTTTCGGGTCCTTTGGTGATCCGTTATTAGGTCGTTGTGAATATGCCATTACACTGGGACGCCTAGTGACGAAAATCTCGTCTCGTCACACACACTTGTGGTCTGAAATATCACTGGAAGGCTCCGAACCTGGCAGACCCTGGCCTTCTGGCAGACTATTCACTGCTGCCCCTGGGCTGCCGACCTGTGGACAGGTCAGCAACCACAGGGCAGCAACTGGAGACCCCTGTTTGCAGACTTCAGTCTGTATACTCTAAACTCTAAACTGAACACGACGGGAGATTTTGGGGGCTGAGGAGGCCTGAACGCTCTGGCTTTTGAAATATTTAACATTAGGTTTGTAATATGTATGGCATAGACTGGAAGTAAACAGTCTAAAACCCAAATGAGACTCTGCCAATAATGTTCAAAATCTCCAGTCGTGTTTTCGCATTCTGAAGGCTGTGCACTGTGGGCTGTAGGCTGCATACTACACATGTAGGCCGTGAACTGTAGGCTGCGGACTACAGGCTACCGACAGTCGGCCCCCCGGCTGGCGGCCGCAGGGCCTGTTCCAATCACCGTCCGCCTCGTGTCCGGCTCACCTGCCCCCTCCCCCTCCCCCGGGGCTGGGGGCGCCGCACAGGCGCACCGCCGCCGGCGGTGCGCGGCGCGCATGCGCACTGCGCCGGCCGCCAGCTGGGACGCCTCGAGTTACACGTGGGGCCAGTCGTCGGCGCCCCCCAGTCCGCGCAGCCGCCCGCCGCCCGCCGCCCGTCTGTCCGTGATCTCAGAGTGCCCGCCGGCCGAACATGATGCTGATGCCCGGTGCCAGTCCGTACTCGCTGCCGTCGGCTCTGGCGGCCACCGGCAGCCCGGCGCTGGCCGACTCGCCCGGCGTCTCGCAGAAGGACACCACCTTCACCAAGATCTTCGTCGGCGGCCTGCCCTACCACACGACGGACAAGTCGCTGCGCGAGCACTTCGAGGTGTACGGCGAGATCGAGGAGGCCGTCGTCATCACGGACCGGCAGTCGGGCAAGAGCCGCGGCTACGGCTTCGTAAGTGCACGCACCGGCGCCGGCCGCGCGGTGTCGCCAAATGTTGCCGTGTCTCTGCTGGGGGTTCGGGGGGGGGGAGTTGACGGCGTCCTCCTCTCTGCAGGAGGTGAAACCGCCGGCGGACTGTTGACGGGTTCTCCCTCCTCTGCTGTGTGGCCCCTGCCGCGCGAGCTGCGCTGCGTCCGCCTCGGCAGGACGGTCGGCGTTGTCCCTCGCCCAGCCCGGCGGGACCGTCTCACCTCCGTACCGTCGTCCAGGCTCCAGAGGCCCGATAAGATAGCGTCCGGCGGCGGCCGGCCGGTCTGGCCGAGATACGGCCGCCGCCGCCGCGGGCTATCTCAGAGCCGCCAGCTGCGGCTCTCCCAGGGTGGTGTCTGCCGGCCGGAGCCGCCGTTCCGCGGCGCCCGCCGGCACCCGCCGGACCTGTTTAGGGACCCGGGGACCTGTTTAGGGACCCGCGGGGACGTATGGAGAGGTGGTCTGCCACGTGAGGGCCAGGCGGCCCTCAGCAGCGGGCGCGTTCCCAGTGCGTCGACGGGAAGGAACGTCACTTGGGGAGTGGAACTGATTGTTTAACCAGCGTCGGGCATGGTGAGAGCTATGAGAGTAGGTCCACTTGGTGACAATGAATTAGAGGAGAAGCGGGGCAAATAGGTTTAGGTCGTCATCTGAGCCCTGAGCAGCCCCGTAGACTGGTGTTCTGGCGCCTCAGGGCGGGCCGGAAGTGGCCGGAAACAGGCCAGTTCCGGTGGCTACCGTTCCGCCCGGAGAGCAGGAACAGTACCGGCGGCCAGGTGGCCCCCGCCCGACACCACGGGTCAAACATTACCGGACCACCGGACCCGTCCTGTGAACCGCCCCCACCTTCTGTCTGTACAGGAGATCTCATGCCGTGACCGAAAGTCCAGGTCTGATTCCGTGTTAAGATGGCTGTAAACCGTCTTGGAATGTGTCTAATGGGAGGCATTCCACGGTTTCATACCATTTGAAGTCCGTCGCAGTTTGCTGGTACTTCCCGATATCCCGGCTTGTTGTTTAATATAGTTCCCTCTGGGATTTCTTAATATTTCCCTGTTGGAGTAATCACAAGAGTGAGCCAATAACCGTGCGACCTACTGCCACGAACAACGTGTGTGGCATCAATGATTCCGTCTGATATTAGAACGTAACAATGGAAACTTTTCCTGCTTTTGTAAAATGCCACAGCCTCAACATCTGTCAAATCAATCTGGCCGTGAATACCGTTACCTTAATATTTATATAATAAATATGGTAAGGCCGTTTCATCATGCCAGGATCCCTTTCGGCCATGCTCTCCATTTACCGTGCCTGGGTGAATTATGCGGTGGTTTTCACACACAAGACATAGCTGCAGCGAACATCCGACAGAGTATGTGTGACTGACCAGCACGCCACTGACGCGTCCAACACACGACTGAAATCAGATAAAACGCACACGATGTCAGTGCCTGCTCGAATCGGCACTTCCCTTATGAAGAGTACAGGATGGCTCTCCTCTGCAGCTGGGCGTTTGATCCCTGCCTCTCCTGCCCGGTGTCGGGATCAGTACCCGCCGGCGTCCCCGCCCGGCACATGCCGTGATCCCGACCTCTTATCCCGCTTGATTCCGGGATCAGTACCAGTAACCATCTGCCCTGCCTGGTCCCAGAATCAGTATCTCTGTACTGTCTGATGCCGGGATCAGTATCAGTATCCCTCTGTCCTGCCGGGTGCTGGGATCAGTATCAGTATCTCTCTGTACTGTCTGATGCCGATATCAGTATCAGTATCCCTCTGTCCTGCCCGATGCTGGGATCAGTATCAGTATCCCTCTGTCCTGCCCGGTGCTGGGATCAGTATCAGTATCCCTCTGTCCTGCCCGATGCCGGGATCAGTATCAGTATCCCTCTGTACTGTCTGATGCCGGGATCAGTATCAGTATCCCTCTGTCCTGCCTGGTGCCCGGACCAGTATCAGTATCTCTCTGTACTGTCTGATGCCGGGATCAGTATCAGTATCTGTCTGTCCTGCCCGGTGCCGGGATCAGTATCCGCCGGTGTCTCCGGCCCGGCACGCGCCGTTGCCCTGCGTGCGATCTGGCTAGGGGCCGCCGCTGATCACGACCTGATAGGTCACGGCCGCGGCAACGGCGCCCGCGGCCGCGGCTGGCCCGACAGCTGCAGCAGCTGCCCTCCCCGCCGGCGGCCGCGTCAGGCAGCTGGTGGGAGCTGCGCCACGCGGCGTGATGTCAGCTGTCGCGGGTGTGCGGATGTTACGGGCCACTAGGTCCCGGACAGTCGAGCCAGATCAGTCTGTGTGGCTCTTGTCGGAAGAGACGGTGTGCTTTGCTTTTTCTGATAAACCTCCCCTGACCAAGTCATGCTGTGTTAGAAATGAAAACAAACGTTAAACTATCAGTCTAGGTTTAAACTGACTATTTTAGGAAATAATTTCCATAACTCATAAGAAGAAAACGATTCAAAAAGGCATAAATCATTGGCTTCTTTTGGGGTCTCGGCAAAGCAAGGTCTGCTTGTTAGGTCTCATCATTCCGCCATTATTTGCTCGGAGCTCTAAACCACACTGAGACTCGAGATTGTTATGCGCGTGAGACGCAGAAAATAAGAACAGGCGTATATCTATTGATGCGCATACCCTTTTTCCCCGGAATGAGCCTTGTGAATAGGTAATCTCTAACTAGTTTCAGACGCAACTGTTCCGGCGAGGAACGTTTTTGGAGCCACTCTCGACTGGTGAAACGTCCTGCACCAATGTTTTTTTTTATGAACACAGTTTTATAGATGTCAGCCTGTAATAGAATAATGTCACATACCTACGGTCATCCGCCTATAAATGGAAGGAAATCCATACATTTTCTACACATCAGCCTGCTGCGAAGGCTTCGCCGCACTTCTCCGCGTTTGGTTTTTGCGTAAGAGAAATGACTTGCTTCGCTTTTCTTGTGTCGTGAAAGACGGGTTAAAATGTTCGTTTGGAATATGGAGATAAAAAGACATAATAATACGCATTTGGGTAACCAGGATTAATTTACCGGAATCTTTGACGTCGAAATGTCACGTGCGTGTTTTTACACCCGAAATATTCATATGCACATGTTTACACGCATCGAACAGCATGTTTTTCGTCTGAGGCAGGATGCATTCAGACCTCTGTTGCGTTACGAATCTTCACTCCTTTTGCCTACTGCCGTTGTGATCTCTGTCAAAAGCAAACCAGTAGATAATCGTCGCATTTGTCAACATCAGACGGATGCAGGTGGCAATACACGCCATTTTTTGTTAGGAGTTTTTACAACAACTCGGCCCGCCACACAGGAGTGGCCACAGATAAACGATCGCCACTCGAGCCGTGCAAAATTAACGGCCGACACAGAGGTACAGACATTAAGCTAAAAGCTTTGGCACACTATTTTAATTTTCCCGGTCGTAATTCAACATGAGCTCGTCGATACTAATTTCCATACACTACCACCAAGCAAGGAAACGAGCTGCCTCACGATGTTCTTGAAAGCGGTTGGGTCCAAGCTTAACTTCCGAGAACGTCCGGAGCCAAGAACCAAGAAATGACATTCAATCAATCCGAATGTTCATTTTCCCGCCATACTATTCCTACATGGCTTTTTAAAACTGTCAGTTTCTTTAAGTTGTCCAGTACGCTCACAGCCGCTGTCTCCACCGCTACCGAGAACACCATATCCATCCCGGCGTCCAGCATGACCGAGTACCGGCACTACCCCATTTCCTGCAGCGAGCTCTGTGAAGTAGGTCCCGTCAATGTTGATCATTTGCAGACAAGCAGCGATTTCTCGTAGCATCTGCGCCTAATTCAGATGCTGTGTTATTTTATGGGCAAGGTCCAGGAATATCACTGAGACGTTGCTTCCTGTTTTAAGGTGGTAATCATGATTATAAAATGGCGCAAGCTGTTCTTGGGGATATAGCAAACAGTGGCTGTAATACGAGTAGCTAAAAATGGCGTTGAATTTTGATAATTTGCAGCGTGTTTGGACTGGAGTCTGAGAACTTCGTGCAGACGTTTGCAATTTCTACCGCCGGCGCCCAGTGAGATTCCGTCCAGTCCTGTCAGCACCTGCGGCCGACGACGGCACCCGCGGGACCCCAGTAACGTCGCACAAACACACACACAGACACACGGACGGTGGGCCGGGCGCAGCCGGCTGGCCGAGGGTCGATGGGGCCGACACTGTGACATTTTATCTGGCGATCTGGCTCTGGCATTTCACCTGCCTGCAGCGCCGCTACCGCCGGCCGCCGGCCGCCGCAGCGCCGCCCGCCATTCCTGCAGATTGCTGGCGGCGATTTGGCAGTGATCCAGCCGTGATCCTGTCGTGATCTTTTGCCGATTCTGCGGCGACCTTTCGCTGATTCTGCGATGAGCTTTTGATGATCCTGTAGTGATCTTTCGATGATGCTACAGACATCTTTCAGTGATCCTATGGTAATGTTTTAGTGATCCTGAAGTGATCTTTTGGTGATCCTTTGATGATCTTTTGGAGATCCTGCATTGGGATTACGTTGATATCTTGATATCTTATGCTGGTATCTTTTGTTGATCTGAAATTAATGCAATAACAATCTAATTCCAATGTGCCAATGCAGCTTACATCCATCACTAATCCATCGGTGATCCCGTGATAATCCTGTCGAGGCCCTGCGGTGGTGAACTAACGATGATCCGTAGGTGTAAATTCCCCATGATCCTGAGATCCGGGTGGTGACGGCGATCTGCCGCAGATCGCTGGCGGCAGGGGAAAGGAACAAAAGATCGGTGATAGGCTTTCCCTGACGATGGATTCCAGGTAGACCTGGTCCGCTGGATCTGTACCCTACCCTTGCCTCTGGATTTAGCCGGATCGTTGTCAAACGTCGCCCAGTTTGTGCGATGTCGGGACACTGGTCGAGCTCCGCACGGGGCTAATGGAGGAACGTTTATGGTTTATCGCGATTGCCATTAAAGCCCCTGATAAGTGACGTTTATGTCACCGAGCGCACAAACACTCATCACTCCGACAAGTTTTTACGGACGTGTTCGTTCAGCGCATGGCGCCGGAAAGTTTCGCCGGTCCTGATGGAGAACCCACTTCCTTATCTGCACGTGCAGCCCGCAGGTACCAGCCCTCGCCGTCTGGGAGCAAACCACGCAGTACGCCGTTCCCGCGCCTTCCTTGGCGACAGGCTGCATACATCGCGAGCCGGGACTAAGCACAGAGACGTGCTAGGGTCCAGCAACAACTCAACCTAGCGCCTGAGCTGCAGCAGGCTGCATATCACGTAGCGCTTGAGTTGCGGAAATCTTCACAGACCCAGCCAGAGCAGCGACCTACTCCCTCCTCCCCTGACGCCGTGCTCTGCACAGGGCCAATCGTGGCTACCTCGCATGTTTGTCCACCGAACTCTCCGAACCGACTCGACCCTCGCTGTCGTCTGCTGAGCGGCGAGGGAGGAGACGGCCCTGCACCTGCCCCTGAACCGTACCAGGTCACAGTGACCTCCTGTACCGGTTCTCTGGACGGGCGGCTGTGGTGGAGTTGACAGTGAACCCCCTACCGGTTCCCTGGTCGGTGCTCTGGGCGGACCGCGCCGGATGGAGCTGACTGTACCGGTTCCCTGGTCGATGCTCGGGACGGACCCCTGCGGTGAAGCCGGGGAGTCGGCTGCTGCGGCGTCCGGAGGCCGGCCGGCGCCGCTCGAGATAAAGGCCTGTCTCGGCCGTCCGGTACCGGTCCAGCTGCCGGGTTCCCAGGTCCGAGCGTGGCTCCAGCCGCGGCTGCGGCGGTCTCTGAGAGCCACGCTGTTACCGCCCCGCGCCCCCGTCCACACAGTCACGGTGACCGATAGCCGGAGTCGTGTGCCGCGTGCTGTTCGGGGCGTGCTGCACTGCCAGTCTGTGGCGGCGGAGTCCTGACTGTGTGGCAAACTGCTCTGCCGAATTTCCCAACGCCACTTTTGTCTGTCGTGTGGTAGCCAAAACCAGCCTGCCCTTCTCAGGACCGATTAACACGTGGCAAATGACCATCTGACGTCGGCTGGAGAACTAACTGGCCGAAACGTTGTGTTAATAATAACACAGAAGACAAGGACGAAAGTCCGAAAAATTCCTCCATTCGTAATACCGAAACCTGGTCTCAATCACTTTGCAAAACTCCGCCACTCGACTACATAATCCAATCAGCAACGCTGCTAAATATATTAAAATGCAATCGCCAGAAGCGACGTATGCGTGACATATTCAGGATTCTATTCACATTTGCACCAGAGGGTAGATGGAATGTTCCGATCAAAGATTAAACGCTTAATGTGAGGAATATCTTAAATATGGCATGGCTTGGTTTATTTTCCATGACATCGCAGTTGTTCCCCAATGGGCCCCTGCAAAGAATTTCATCCATACATGTCTTTCTAAAGCAGATACTTTGGGTCGATTGTGCCAGGATTTATGCCGAATCATGCCGTTTTTAGTTCCTGAACCTCGTATGACTTTACTACGAGTAATGTTTTGTGGAAGGTTTCATGCCATCTGCAGTAGAATTAAAAGTGGAAGTCCTTTGAGCTGGCACCCCAGAGATGTAATCGATGTCACATTGGGACAGCCACGCGCTCAAGCGGAACCATTACGATGATTCCTAGCCGCACTGACCTGACAAACAGTAACCAGAGAACTAAGCACCCAGCTGCTTCGCCTTAATCACGCTCTAACGGCGCCGGGCGGGCTGTTTGTTTGACAAACAGGCCGGACCGAGACGTCCCCGGTCGTCTCAGGTGGCTGCCGCGCCCGATCCGCGGTCTGATCGCCGCTTCAGCGGCGCGCGCGTCAACACGCCGCCACCGGAAATACCCGCTCGGCATTACGCAGCTCGCGGCGAGGGCCCACCTGCGCCGCGGCCGGCGCCGCCGGCAGCTGCCCCGCGCCGGCCACCGCGCCGCCGTCGCCGCCGCGCCGCTGCCGCGCCGGCGACGACGACGTGCGACGACGACGGCGGCGGCGTGCGAGCCGCGTCCGGCCGGGCGGCGGTGCGCCGCCACCGCCGCCGGTTTACCTTAGCTTTACCAGTTGACGGCTGCGGGCGCGTCCGGCGCTTATCGACAGCCGCCCCCGCCCCCGCCCCCGCCTCCGCCCCCGCCCCGGAGGCCGGGCGACGCACTGCTAGTGCCTGAAGGCCCGGCAGAGGCCTGTGGGGAACTGGCAGGACGGCGGTTGGTAGCGCGGTCAGGCGTTTGGTTCAGGGGAGTTTTAGGTGGCTTGTGTGGAGCGATGGTCACCCGATGACAGCGATACAAGGGCTCTGTGACTGGTGCTAAGGCTGGCCAAGCTGAAGATGATCACTCGCAATGGAAACGGGATAATCATTGACGTGCATAAGAAAGATTCCGGTACATCGCTGGCATGAGAAAAACTCCCGACATTGGATGCTTATTTTTTTTCAGTCACATACACGGTGCTAAAATCCACTCATCCACGTCTTTCGGAGACGAGTTTGGTTTCTCGCAGCAGAAATGAGACAAACAAACTCTAATCCTCTGGCGAGATCCTGGCTTTGTTTTCGTCGCCGGTGCTGGAGTCGTGCCCGCACGATCAGAGGGCTTTCAGCCATGTCACTCAGCGCCGGGGACTTTGCGTCGCGCCTACCGCAACACGCCGTGAATCGTTCAGTATAGCCGCCGTGGGACTGCGTGTTCAGCACGGTCTAAAACCAAAGCAACCAGTCCACAAGTCGCCGCGAGATGTTCGACCTTGGGGTCCATCAACTCAGCGGAATCCACTCCTCGCCTGTCATCGCCCTGTATCCGCTGGCGTTCCCGTTAAACCACTTCCACCGGCGTCGAACGGCGGTCCATTTGGCACGCTCAACCGTCCCGTTCACGGCATTTAATGGCCCCGTGGCCGGGTACACTCAGCGTGGGTCCCCCCTCAACCGGCCTCGGTCTCCCCAGCTGTCGCCCCTCCCCCCGCCCCCTGCGGCCGCGGGCAGTGCCCCCTCCCCGCGTGAACAGCTGAGCGTGCCTGGCTGGCCGGCCGGACCCTCTAACGGACGGCGCGCAGCCGGCGTAATTCGGCCTAGAAACGCCGGCAGACTCGGGTCGGGCCTCCGTGAGAGCGGCTGGCGTACGGTAAACGGCGCTCAGGGAGACCGAACCGCGGCGCTGAGTGCCCACTCGGCCGATTAACGAGCGGGGCATTGTGGTGCATGAAAATGTCACGGGCTTGACCGTTGCGTTTTAACTGGTATGCGTATTGAAGACAGCGCCCCGGCAGCTGTAGCTCTGGACTTGACACAAGGCTTGTGTGATATTAGGCGCTTGTTTTGCTATGGGATGAATCAAATATTATTCAAGAACAAACATACTTAAATGTCATTAGTGAGTCATGCCAAAATATCAGTGCGAAGCGTGGTTATAAAACGTTTGTTCTTAAAGGAGGGAGCACAAAGAAAACCCAAATAATTATTATGCAAAAATTGTTATATTGCATATGATTTCGATAATTCACTAAGTATCAATGTAACCAGAAATAGCATGCAAATTATTAGATGGAATTCATGTTTAAAAAAATCAAAAATAATGTAGGCAGCAGGGTTACATGACACCGGCGTCAGGCTCAGCTAACTCAGAGTTTTGTTTGTCGCCCAGGCCTCTCATTAGGCCGTTTGTAAAATTCATCTTGACAAGTACCCGAACCCTCCTGAACCTCTTCCAGTAACTTTCAGTCAACAACCGCCGTGTAAAAACCCACGCGCCACTCGCTCTGTTTGCGATAAGCACCTGGGCATGTGGGGAATGACGGAGCGTGCGCCGATCACCCCATCAGCTGGTGGAGGGCTGTTTACCTGTGCAGCGCGTGCAAACACGGCTCTGGCGCGGCCTGTCGCCGGCCCGACTGTCCCGTCGGATCGTCAGTCAGCTGTTGCCGCGTGTCGAACAGTCTGCCGGCCGACTCCCGCCGACAGAGCCTTGTTTGTCGCCCCCCCCCTATCGCCCCCCCCGGCGGCGGCTGTCCCCAGCGGGGCGGAAACACGCGGCCAGAGCGCGAGCGGCGCCCGCATAGCCGGCCCGGCCCGGCCGGCCGGCCGGTGTATTTTTACACCTCGCCGAGGGTTCGGAGGCCTCTGGCCGGGCGATGAGGCTGCGCAGAGCGGCGCCGCTGCCGCCTGTCCGGAGCTCGTCAGGCGGCCGTCACTGGCGGCTGACGTCCGGCTGTGATGGCCATCAGTCGGCGCCGTGACGCCCAGGCATCGGCCCGGCCTTAACTGAGTGATGAGCTGAGGAAGCTGCCGCCTCGGCGCCCGCTCGTGGCTTTATCGCGACCCGCTGCGGCTGGCACAGAGGTCGCCAGGCGCTGAGGGGTCACGGAGGGGCGGTACAGCCCGCAGTACCTCTGCTCCTCGTCCTGGTCCCTCAAAGGTCACCAGGCGCTGAGGAGTGACGAAGGGACAGTACAGCCCGCCGTGCCACTGAATCTCTCTGTTCCGATTTAGAGTCGATCTCAGATGCTCGGGACTGCTCTCCTGGCGTCCGCTGTTTGAGGCTCTCCCTTTGGTTGGTTAGTTTGCCTCACACGGCTCGTGACCCCCACCTGCCGTCCACCTGGCCGCGTCCCAGCGTCTGGAACTCGTCAATGGGCCTACCAGCACGTTTATCTCACCTGTCAGTATGGTCGGCTTCAGCTCAGCCTTCGCCTCAGTCACAGCGATGAGCCCGACTGGACTCGTTCACCCGGCACCCCCGTGGGCGAGCCTGGCTCCGCGCCTGTCCCTCTTTCCGCGGCCAGGGAGGCGCCCGAGATGGTGCCGATTGCGCAGCCAGCCGGCTCGACCTGGGCTCGGTCGGGACGGGCGCCGCGCAGAGGCATGCAGGCCTGCAGAGCAGCGTGCAGCGGTGTGCAGCCAGTGAGCGCACCTCCGGCAGCCGCCGCCCCGGGCCATTCATTCCGACCTCGGGAACGCTTATCGGTGCTCCTGTTGACCGGAAGTGGGCCTTGCACCTCTCCCGTCGACCTTGTACAAGCGCACGCAGTGGGAATGTTCAGGGCCGAAGTTGCGAAATGGGTGTTATCGGTATTTGCTGCAAGCGTGCATATAAAAGCGTTTGATCAACATTAGAACAAAGTAGACTGGTACAATGCCAAAACGCAGAAAACAAGGACAAGTCAGTGTTGTAAACGGTTCCACATGCATAAGCGCAGAAAATTATCATGATCCGAAACATTTCGTCATAATGAAACGCTGTCGGCCACTTCCCGACACTGACTTCCCGATGGCCGATCGAGAAGCAATGTACCCATTCGATCCTCCTGCGACAGAGGCACATCAGAATCGCTGGCAGCGCGGTGGCCCCACGGCATCACGGTCAAAACCACGGGTGTAAGAGCGTTTGTAATGTCGCCGCAGCCGGACTGATTCTGAGGCTGTTTCGCTTCATGCAACGCCATAGGGCCCAGGTAATAAGTGTTAGGAACGCTACCATATCTGCCCTATGGACATGGATACATCTGTCCATGATAGCACCAAAGCCCCAACAGGTGCGGAGGGAGGCGGACATGCACGTCACAGGCTTCTGCGGAATTTAGCGTTACGCCATGGGCATTACAAGCAGCCACAAAAAGCCCGTTGCAAAGCTTGGTATCCTCTTCCCATCTATGGACCAATGGCGAATCTCTTGCTTCACTCCACGAGGGCAGTTAATGACAAGAAGCAGTTCCGCCAAACAATCCTGACCGTGTCGCGGCTCCCCGCCGGGCTGGCCACCGGTGACGTCACTGGCCGCGCTGCGTCCGCCATTTTCCGCCGGCCGGACAGAGCCGCAAGCTCGGCGTCCGTCGCGGTCACGTGCCCGGCCAGCCGCCAATCGGACGCCGGGGCGGAGCTTGTCACCTGATCTGGCCGGAGGCTGCGGCCAGCGTGACAATGCCGGCGACAGCGCCGCCACCGAGGGGGTCGGTCGTGTCGGACCAAGGTCACCTTGCCGTCCGGTGGCGGCCGGCGCGGTCAGCTGATGACCGAGTGGGCGAGCGAGCCCAGCGAACGGCGCATCGCCGGCCGGCGCCGAAAATAGCCGCCGGCGTATTGTAGCAGCTGCCCCCCGGCGTCAGGTGCTCCTCTTCGGGGTGCCGCCGGCGCGCCTTCAACGCTATCGGCTTCAGTCGGCTCCCCCTGGCCGGCCCTCCTGGCAGCGGTTCGGTCTGAGTCAGACTCCGGCGGTCATCCCCCCCCCCCTGTCGAAATCGTACGGTTTTGTCCCGTTCTGTTCCCTCCTTCTCCGACTCGTCCCGTGCATCCCAGCCCAGAGCCCAGCTGCTGTACCGCCCCGTCCAATATGGCCCTGTCCTGCCTGGGTTTGCTGCGTCATTTCCGCGTCCGGAACCTGTATGTACAGCTGAGGATCTGGACAGCACAGAGGTTCCGCCTGACGATCCGCTGCGCAACAGAGAGGCTCCCCGGGCGATCCACTGGACGTCAGAGAGGTTCCATCGTACAATCTACTGGACAGCAGAGAGGCTCCACGGGGAGATCCACTGGACGCCAGAGAGTTTCCACCGTGCAATGCACTGGACAGCAGAGAGGTTCCATTGGATGATCCACTGGACAGCAAAAGGTTCCAACGAACGATCCACTGGACAGCAGAGAGGCTCCACGGGACGATCCAGGAAGAGTTCAGTCTCACGGGCAGCAGCCGCACCGCTGGCAGAGCGTCTGGTCACCTGTTTCCATCTATTGCCGTCCGTTGCCAGCTGTTGCCGTCTGGTCTATGGCGTCGGCCGCCGCCATCAGAGCGGGTGGAATGGCTGCTGGCGGCGCGGAGGCGCGGGACAGAGGGCCCACTGGCGGGCTGCCAGCCGGCCGGCCGCCGCTGCCCTACACTGACGACTGCCCGGAGCCTCGGACCGCCTGCCGCCGCCGGCGCGCCGATACACGTGGTGTCGGTGGTCGCGCTTAGAGTGATCGTAGGTAAATTTTCGAACTTGGAACCGCCAGACCCATTTTCAGGCCGCTTCTTTCCATGGAGTAGCATAGGGCTTGCGCTTAATGCTCTAAAGTCGGTAGGGTAGCTACCTTACTTGCCGAATGGCCTGAGGGGACGTTTTCGGCTCGATCTGGTACCCAGTTTCAGGCTCGCCAGCAGTCAAGTCGCGTCTCTCGAGATCGGTATTGTCAGCTGGGCTTTGTAGGTGGTTTTCGCGTATCTCGGCCGCTCGGATAATTCCTTGGTCCGTGGATGAGTACCGTGCTGTTCGAGTTGGCGCCACGGCGGCGGCAGCTGGAACAGGGACTTCTCTCTCATGTCAAGTCCCTGTCCTTGTCCAGGCTCCTGCTCCTGCCCTGACCTTGACCCTTGCCTCGCCCCTCCCCCGGCCCCTACCCCTGCCCCGGCTCCGGCCTCTGTGGGCGGGCACAGCTGCGCGGCCCTGCCTGGCCGACATAGCCGCAGGCTGTTCTGCTGTCGGACCGGCGCGGCACGGCCCACCTGTGTGACTCACTGCCAGAGCCTGTCTGGCTGAGGCATGGCGCCGCCAAAACAGGTCCACTCCTTCAAGGCGCACCGCAAAACTTCCGCCAGAGACCTTCGAATGACTGCGTTCTGCGTCAGACGCCCTATCGGCGTGGCTTGAAATTTTTGAGAAGCTCACGGATGTTTCCGTTGTTCTGGGGGCTAGATCGGCTGTATGTCAGTGTCAAGTGTCTGTGTTTGTCAGCCAACAGCGAGACACGGCGAAATCGCTGAGCGCCTTGCTCCTCGCGTTTTTTTCTGCGGGACTTCTCGGCTGCGTCAAACGCTTGAAACCCAGTTTTCTCGGATTTTCTTCCTTGGTGTCTGGATGGGCGGTCCAGTCGTTGATCCATCTCATTCTAATAACCTGAACCAGTTGAGCAGACTTGGTTTGAAGCTAGTTCAGAACGTCGGCTTTTTATCCACGTCCGCTGAGTTCAGTTTGCTCTGCTTTTTCGTGAGTGTACAGTATCAACCCGGCTGAGATGACACTCCCTTTTATTTCGTTTTAACTTTAAGAAAAAGACGCATTTGATCCAAACTCCCCTGGACCTTTAATAAGTATCAGTGGTACTGACAACGTTACAGAGCCTTACAAGCAACTTCCTTTACATTGGCATCGCAAAGAATTCGAAGACGATAAAGCACGCAGCCTCCGTTTGATTCCTGAAGATCGTTTTTGAAGTATTCTGAACGGTGATGACGGCGAACGACGTGGAACTTTGCCCAAGCTTATGGCAATGCAAATGTGCAATCTCCCTTGCAATTACGTACACGCCTGAATAATATAGCCGTACTGATAGCTTCTTTCTCAAGATGGGGATACATCGTCATCCCTTTTTTCTTATAGCTCCACTCGTAATTGCAAATATGTCAATACAGCAGCTGCAAACCATCCTTTATCTCCATCGGTCTCCCGTTTTCGCCCTTTACATAGGTTTGAGTTTCCTGATATTTTGTTTCGACAGGAGTAGACTTTAAGCTTGACAATGGGAACAGAAGGAAATATACTGCTGTGGATGATCCTGTAAAACAATAATAATATCTACATAACTTCATAAAGAAGTACATGAAATAATGTGAAGAAGCTCGTTAAGCTAACGATGTTCCAGTTTTTGCTTCAGAAAGGATTTAGAAAGATACCCGAACATTATATCTCAATTTGGGCTCACTGCATACGTGCATCGTATCAAACTGACTCCGTCTGTGATTGAGGTTACCTTCGCCTGGGAAAGGTTGTACAGACGTACTTTCAACATGCGTACTTAAAACACCCGTCTTTTCAAAGGCAATTATGCCTCCTGGGGGTGCGCTTGAAAAAAGTGCTCTTACCAAAGAAACACGTGTGTACGCATGGCTCATGGAACACATTGCCTTCCAAGCCGCCGTGGGACATTTGCCGCCATTTTGCAGGCTAATGATGACCCTGCACCAAGTGGCGTGTGTTCCCTTTGTCTCGTTATTGTTAACGTTACCAGGCGTTCCACAGTTGACCATGCTCCACCGCTGAACGTCTGTTGGACGACTGGTGCCTCCGTCCAGCCCCGTTGACACTATTCTCGATTTTCTAGCTCCTCCTTGCCGGGAATGTGACTCTTGGTGGATAACCCGTGAAGTCCCAACGAAGCGTATTGCGGTACAGCCTATGTTGAGAATCGTAAGGGGCAGAGTGGATCTTGCTGTGCCATTGCGGTTGGTTGTCTTTGATCTCGCTAGATCCTTTTGGGTGGTGTTTTATTTGATTGCTATTGATATTAGTTTTGTTTGTTTTCAGTGACAATGTCAATAACATATCTTGGTCCTGAGCAGTGAATGTTCGAGCTAAATTTCAACACAATCACGTTCTCTTTTCAGTTTGTTTACGGCTACTAAAACCTGGCATGGTTTTGGCGTGTATTTTCTACGTGTGATACCATGCATGAACCAGATTTAGCGTTTCATGGTTTGGCCTCCATAGCGGTGCGGCGCAGCGTCCGGCCTTTTCGGTGGCGGCGCAAATTGGCCGCCCACGCGGCCCGGGCCGGTTTGGGTAGCTGCGCCCCTGCTGTGCTGTGGTTTTCACTCTGTGATAGCCGTTTTTGGTAGCGTAGCGACGTCTAACGGCGCTATGACTCTAACAGGCGCCGGCCGGCGTCTCTCGCCGATTACTGTCGGCGGCGTTCTCCGCGCGGCAGCAGACGAACGCCGGCCCGCCGCCCCCGCCGAACCGGCCGCGGGAGGGCGGCGGACCGTGCCGACGATCCCGGGTCTAGCCAGGGGGCGGGCGGGCCGCAAAAAACGCGCCAAATTCCGCCCGGAGACCATCTAAAGCCCGCGCCGTGGCGTCCGCTGGCCTGCGGCTTATGTGGCGCGTGTGCGGCACCTGGCGGCGCAGCTTTCACTGTCACAGACTGGTGGCTTCGCTTACAGCGTTCTGATGGCGAGCAGCTTTTCAGGAGCAGCCGGCGAGCCATGCGGGGAGGGGGCGGCAATGCTTGTCTGCAGTGATGTGTGGTGTGTCAGATTCTGCCCCCGCCCCTGTGCTGTCAAGCGATGACAGTGCGGAAAAGGACTGGACACGAAAAGAGGCCGGGTTGGGGGTAAGGGCAAGCAGCCGCAGTATTGTCTGATTGCGTGCGTGTATGCGCGTGCAGCCCGTGCACGTCATTGTTTGGTCTCAACATGTAAGTGCCTGTTTGTCACTCCGTTGGATGGCGTGCTGCCGCGTAGCTCTCTCAGAAACTTCCCTCTGTCCTGAAGCTACCACACATTTCCGGCACTCTGCCCCTCCCGTCCCCGCGTCTCCTGCAGCCGACTGCCGACCCGAGCTGTCTCCTGTCTCCTGTTGCCTGATCGCACCACACGTCTCCCTGCTGGCGGCGGCGGCGGCGGCCGGGGCCTCACAGACGCCTCATCCTCCTGTACCACCTGAGGCACCACCTGTGGCAGCCAGGGACGTCTGAATCACTGCCGCCGCCTGACCGACCCCTCCCCGCAGGGGGCCATGTGGTGACCTGAAACAGAGCCAGCTGACGGCGAGATGGGGTGGTGCGGGAACACCGACCTTCGGCACACCGTGAACAGCGAGGAGTGATGGACTGATGTTTATTCAGCTCGCCGAAAAGATTCCCTCTCTTTGTGGGGCTTGAAAGGAATCCGATTTCAGCACTAAATCTTAGAAATCGCCTTGGGTGGAAACGTTTTTCGCGGATCCCTCCTGTTCATGTTCTGACTTGTCATATGCGCCGACTGTTGCTCGCACAGACGTTGCGTGGCTCCATTTTGCGGTGACAAGTCACCGTATTTTCCGCGCCTAGGTGTCACAAGATGCTCCTTTGCTGCTGGAAATCAATTTTGCTTACAAAAAGCTCCAGTGATGCCGAGCGATTTCGTCAGATGTGGGCCGTTGGTCACTGCGGAGAATTCGCTGAAGCAGGAAGGCCGCCTCTTTGTGCCAGGTCGACTTAGCCCCACTGCGCAATAGCGCCCCCAGCCGGCCAGCTCTGGGCCAAAACGGAGGCCCCGAGCGCTGCCCAGCGCAAAGTATTCGTCACTTGGCCAGATTCGGAGCCCCCTCCCCGCCCCGTGGTCTGCGGGCTGGGTGAGTCAGCTGATGGCAGCCGACTCAGCTGGCGCGGCAAAGGTCGCCGGGGCCGCCCCTGAGGTCAGCTCCAGTCCTGGGGAGGGTGGAGGGGGGAGAATGGCTCACGTCGAATCCTGCCGGCCGTCGGGCTCCAGCTGCCGTCAAAGGTCGCTCTGTGACGTCACAGTCACGTGACAGACCAGGAACTGGCTGAGCCGCCGCCGCCCGCCCTATTTGTGTTTTTAATGGCAACGTATCACCGTCGGCCGGTATCCGTCGGAGCTCGCAAAAACAAACGCCGCGTCACATTTGCCGCCGTTCGTCAGCTGAGTCTGCGGCGGCTGGTCTTCCTCGGCAGAACGGCACGGAAGAGCGGTGCGTCGGCTGCGTCGGCCGCCTGGGAGGTGGGGACACGTGCCTGCCGCCTGGCTGGGCCTCCGATGCGGGCCGGGCCCTGCTGGTGGGGGAGGGGGAGGGGCTGCTCACCTGCTCGCTGAGTTAGAGAATCATGCCCAGCGCACGATAAGAAACGACGCAGATGAGGCTAATAGAAAAGGAATATCGCAGTGTCAGTAACGAATGTCCCGTGCGTGGAATGACCCGATGAGCTTCGCATAGCCAGTATGCCGTGTAACCTTGAGGAACGTGATTGGTGATTTCA
The DNA here is from genome assembly GCA_030062745.1 of Capitulum mitella. Lineage (NCBI taxonomy): Eukaryota > Metazoa > Arthropoda > Thecostraca > Pollicipedomorpha > Pollicipedidae > Capitulum > Capitulum mitella. The sequence goes on along the minus strand of CP099851.1, from coordinate 7,814,909 downwards.
AATGGAGGGAGAGCTCCTGTTTTAATCAGTGTTATCAATGAAAACAAATGATCCATTGGTAAAATGAATGTAAAAACATCAGAGTGGAAATGAAAGCTGAAGCCTCTAACAAACTCGTGACCATATTCGCATGACAGAAAGGACAGGTCTTTTCCTTCAAATCTGCGTCATACATTGTCCTGTATGTTTGAAGAGTTTTATCGTTATGTTGAAAACAGGGGTTTCTGGTAAGTATAAGTACCAATACAGGACAGATCAGACAACTGGGGGCGACTGGAAACGGATGGACCATAGCTGTAGGAAGGTTGAAAAGTCCTGTTGACGTATGTCCTGTAGCTAAGTTTTTGACAACATATTATCGTTGGTGGGAAAATTTTGCTTCGTCAGAAGTGGAAACGTTTTATTCTGATTTACACGCCATTATCTCTGTTATTCAAACAAGTTTGGCATCCTGATTTCCGTGACTACTTTTACCCGGCAGACCTGATTCACAAGACAAAAAGTCAGCAGAAGCAACTCTCTTGCTCAGATGGTGTTTGTTTTTCATCTTCGAGGGCACGTCTGCTGGTTTACAAGTCTCCCCTACCGTTCCCGGCCAGCCAGCCAGCTGGCTTGTTTTTGTCCGGCGCTGGAGGTCACTCTGGCTCCGGGCCAGGCCTGTGCATCTGCGGAAGCATTGTTCTTAGAAATTTCCATTCTTCTACGCTTGTGTTGCTGTGAATTCGCCGCTTCAAATGGGATTTCCTGTGACTTCTGTGACGTTAACGTTGTTATAGAACAACTGTCGAGCCTCATGATGTTGAGTTTCCATTCTTCTGAGCACATCTATCACTTCGTTCTTTACCACAAATTGCGTCTAGTGGGGAGACATCTTGCTGACACTATAGCAAGCACTACCAGACAATTTACAATAGCAAGATTTCTTTGCTTCTTTGCTGTTGCAACCTTCATTTGCACGACTTTTCAACAATGGTCTACTTTCATCCAAACAATTTGAGTCTTTGAGGAAATTTACGCACTTCATCACTTCTCCGCGAACCTGTCTTTTGACTGACAAAAGACGACTTCTTAACTATACGGAGGGCCACAGCAATAGATCTGCCTAAACAGACGTTCCGCAGCTCCGCCCGATACCTCCGACCCTGCTCCCCGGTGCCCTCAGCCGTCCGTCTGGCCGGCCGGCCCGGCAGACGGACCCCAGACAGGCGCCGGTAACCGGAGCCCCCCGGCCGGCTCCTCTCGATCCACGCCGCGCGCCGCCGCCGCCGCCGCCGCCGCTATTTCGGGCTCCGCCCGGGGCGTCGGCCGGCCGTTGCGCCCGCAGCGACATCTCCCGACGGCGGCGGGAAACAGCGGCGCGCACCCCCGCTCGGTTAATAATAGACTGGCCCAGGTAAACATCCCGCGCATTGTCAGGTGTCATCGGCGCCGGCCAATCGCCTCGGGCCGGGTCACGTGACCGGTCCGGCTCTGACCTTTGACCTCCGCCGGCAGGTGACGATGGCAGACAAGGCGGCGGCCGAGCGCGCCTGCAAGGACCCCAACCCCATCATCGACGGCCGCAAGGCCAACGTAAACCTGGCCTACCTGGGCGCCAAGCCTCGCGGAAACCTGCAGGCTGGTGAGTGGGGTCAGTATGCCGCTTCTTTTCCTCTTCTCTGTCCTTCTGTGCGTATGTTAGCGTGCGTGTGTTCGTGTGTCGGGTACGGTACCGGGCGGCGGCAGCGGCGGTGTGGAGCCAAAGCCGCTGGCTGGGTCACCGCGGAGCTGATCATAAAAATCAGTTTTTTATGACGGGTCACTCAACGCTACCAACGGTGTTGAAGTCACAATGTGTCGATACTGTAAGCCAAGATGTGATCTGGGACGCAGTCGAAGTCTGTCGAGCTGTTCGTGCACAAAGAAAATGCCTTGATGCGCCATTCGATTTCTTCGCGTCGTCACCCGATGAGCTGGATCAGCTGAGCAAACACAGGAGCCAGCGCCAAACGAGAACTACTAAAACACGTCCGGTGTGGTCTTAACGGTGGAGTTTCACAGAACGATGCCTGTCCATTATTATTCGAAGACAGAGGGATGAAAAAATGGACAATACATTAGTGCCTATGCTTCGACCAAGCCAAATTGTTCGTATCGATAATGTGCTTGTTGTATTCAATGCAGAATGCATATGCTTGTTGCCAATGCAACACCAATAATCAAGTGATTTAACAGGGCGCGTGGGGTAATGATAGGAATCACCACGTCTAAATCCTTGTCCGGTATCACAAATAGTGTTTAGAAACCTACCTACACAAATGCTTGCAGTCATGCTAAACGATAAACCGGGGTTCGCCACCGTTCGGTACCTTACCTATCATGACCACTAGCACCGTCACTGCGGCGGTCATCACCATATTTCCGACTTCGACACCCGGTTTTGATGAGGTTACCGGTCTGGAAGCTCTACACCGCAAACAAAGTTCAGTGCAGGTTCCTGTGCCGGTGGCGTGTGCCATTTTAAGCCGCACAGATATCCGGCAAAGAACGCGCTAAAAAGGCACTGATGAACGTGTTTGGTGATAACACATCACTTTGGCACATTTGTGGGCTTCACACTCCATTAAAATCATCTTTCTACGCGGAAATCCATCGTCTCATTAAAGCGTTCACGACTCGACCGTCAGTCCTGTCAGCTTGTTTTGCCAAGGCGCAGTAGAAAAACGCTCCTTCCCTTCATCATCCCGACCGAGCTTAAGTCACGGCCTGTCACGGTTTGGTGACCCGTCACTGCCGCCTCCGTTCCGACCGGGTTGGTGCACCTCCCAGCCGTGCCAGCGCCTCCGGATCTGCCCCGGGCGCTCTGTCCCCCCCCCCTCCCCGGCTGGCATGCACCGACTCTGGACAAACGCGGCGCACTGAGGCGGAAGCGCCGGCGGCCCAACAGCTGACCGTGTCGCTGTCGGCGGCACGCGCCACGCCGGCCGCCTCGGCCGCCGTCCGTTTGTCTTGAGCGCCCGCCAAAAATGCCGGCTCCGACGTGCATTGTCGGCTGGCGGGGACGGGGAGCGGCGGGGAGCCATCTGTCTGCCACCGGCGGCCGCGCGGCCCCCACGGCTCGCGGCGCCGTGCCCTGCGGCGTCGCCAGGCCCGCCAGGCGCGCGCGTGCCGGCGGTCACAGGCCCCGGCATCCCCCGTTAAGGAGATGCCGCAGCGGCCGGGTAGAGATGGGAATGGTCTGCGGAACGGGAGTTGTCCAAGCCTGCCGTTTCAGCCGACAAATCTGAGTTTTTTAACTTTACGCAAGCGGCTCGCTGCAGGAGCAGATATAGTTTTGTCAAATGGATTGTGAGAGTTGCTTTTAGCCCTATTCCAGTATGTGTGTGGTGGGGGGGGGGGGCTCTAGAAGGCTACGCTGGTTTTTTGTCCGATATTTCCAGGGTTTTTTCGAAGCAGCTTTTTGAAACTCGGCGGCTTTTCCTACTTCTTCTTTCTCCGTGCTGCGCCAAATTTTCATGGGCTTCTTTTGCCCAGGGATGGAGCCAGGTCACAGTTCTGGAAGGCATTTCATGTCATTTTTAGCGCTGTTGAAGGCACAAAATGGCTGCCAAAAATAAAATGTTTAAGAGAGAACTTGAAAATGATATTACTCTGTAAGTAAATAACTGGGAAAACTCGCCAGAATATTTTTGCGTTTTTGTAGTCACATCACAAAATCAGGTCAAGATAGAAATTCAGAATTTATTTTCTGTTAATCTTCTGGCACCGATTTTTAAAATGCAAAATCCAAAACACATGACTCTGCACAGTGTCCTCTACTTGTATTTCAAGTGTGCGATGGATGTCGGATTGAGTCAAGGAGCTATGACCTAAAATGTCCACGCACGTACCCTATATCATGACGGCCATAAACAGGACGTTTAGAAACACAGTCAGTTCAGATGATTTGATTTGTTTCAAACGTTATGAAATGAACTCAGTGCCATTCACAGTGACTGTGTGGCAATTTGGGGCCATTTAAGACCAAAGTTTGTGAGTGGGACCTGACAAAATGCGATCATAACAGTTCCCCTTTTCCATGCCCCCTGGCGCCGCCTATGCCGAGACGATACAAACATTGTACGACGATTTGCACTTGTGAAGGATTACGTGATTAGAAGAACTTCCAAAAATGCTTTGGCTTTTATGTTGATTCACCCCTCCAAAAGAAATATTCCTCTCATTTTCCAAAACTTGTGAACGCCTATGAATACCCTCAAAATTTCAAACGTATGGGTCGATGACAAGGGCGACGGAAACGGGAGGAAGGGGGGACAGCTGCCCCTCCCCCCAACTGCGATTGGTCTTGGGCAAGACCATGTTTCTGCCCCTTCCCATTTATGATCTTGGAGGGCCTCGTAAGAAACTGAACAGAAAAGAAAATGGGGATAAAAGCGACGAACATGCTAAAACCAAAAAAAAAAGGAAACTGCAACTATGCAGGCAAGGAAGGAGGCACATGGCATTCGTGTTCTTTCAAGTCTTACTTTGTTAGGGGCTCCAGCTTTCTTCCGATAGACCCGGCTGGCCTACTTCGACACACAGTTCGGACTCACTAGGGGGCCCGGCTTCCATCCAGTAGAGAGCCTCGTGTTGATTACATTCAGAGATGGTCCGCGATCTGGACTCATAATTTTCAGGGGGCCCCGGCTTGGGTCCGAGAGAGGGCCTCTTACCGAATACACTCCAACGTGGTCCAGCGACCAGGACCTCACAATTTTCAGGGGGCCTCACAGAATTCATCGACAGGGTTGGCCTGCGATGAACCAGGGTTCAAACCCTGCAACGGGGCCCCGCTTAGGTCCGAATGAGGACCTTGTACCGATTACACTCAAACATGGTCCAGCGACCAGGACCTCACAACTTTTAGGGGCCTCACAGAATCAGTGGACCGGGGTGGCCTGCGTTAAACTGGGGTTCGAACCCTGCTTGGGGCACCGGTTTAAGAAGTTCGAAAGAGGGGCCTCGTACCGATTTTCACTCAAAAGCAAAAGACGGCCCTGGAACCTACAGTTTTTCGAGAGGCCTCATAGAATAGACCCAGTGGGCTGTAGACGTGGCTGTTGAGGTCAGGAGTGCACGGTGGGACCAAGCTGTGCCGCACCTGCCGGGCTTAGTGGTTGAATGCCAGAGCTCGCACAACGCACGACTGGATCGTGGACTTACCCCGTCCGGTCGGGCGAAATACGACTCCCATTAACCCTATTCCCGGAGGGCTAGACGGTATGGCTGATTCAAGGCAGGGGGGGGGGGCGGATTCGGCCCCCCCTGAGATCCCGAGAACTACGCATCCGAGTTCATCGCAACAAACGGCAATCGATTTGCCATGATGTGAGCTACATTTTTAGAAAACAAAACTTTCAAAATTTTGAAAGGGGTGGACACAGGGAGGAAAAAATATCGAAATGGGGAGTGCTTTTGGACTTCTTATAACTCTGTCGTTTATGGACCGATTTCAATGAAATTGCCATGAATCGAGAGATTATGAATAGAACTTTTACCATTGATACACACATTTGAAATTTTGAGAAAATTCGTAGGCATTCGCAGAGTTTTGAAAATAGGAGGATTAGTTTTCCAAAAACTGAATGAGGAAAAAAGGTAAAAGCACTTTTTTAGCTTTTGCTAGTCCTGTCATGCTAAACAAGTACAAATCGTATTACAATGTTTGCGTAATGTTAGCATATGCGGTGCCAGGGACATGAAAAAGGGGAACAGTCATGGTTATATGCTCTCCAGGTCAACTTGTGACCTTTGACCTTAAATGACCTAGAGTGACCTTGGAGTCACTTGAAATGATTTCGTGTGCATTAAATATTATCTGTAAACGTTTTCAATGATTTTAATTTACACTATTCCAAATATTCCATTTTACGGCTACTGTGCTATAGGGCACGCGCACTGACATTTTAGGTTATAGCTCCGTGATCCGGCCTGATATCAAGCTGAAACTTGATACGCAAGTAGAGGGCACGATTCTACGTCAAATATATTCCGGGTTTGGCATTTCAAAAATACCGCCGAAGTTATTGCTATAAAACCAAATTTTCGCTTTTGACCTTGGCCTGACCTTTTAAAGTAACCTCAGATGAACAAAATTGTATTTGCACGTTGCCCAACTATTTAGCTATACATCCATATAAAGTTTTAAGTTCTATCTTAAAAACGCTGTTTTTGGCAGTCATTTTCCTTTTATCCTCAACAGGGCCAAAGTTGGCCTCAGGTGCCTCCTAAAAAGGTCGCCTGACTCCACCCCTGTGCAAAACAGGATTTCGAAATTTTGTCACAGTACGTAGAAGGAATAGCTAGGAAAAGTCACCAAGCTGCGTGAAGCTGCGTTAAAAAGCCTGGAATTGGGAAGCAAAAAAAAACCGAGGGGGGCGGATTCAGCCCCCTGCCGGGAATAGGGTTAAGTGAAAGATGGACTTTTTGGGGATGAGGGCCCTTCGTAGGACAGCGGGCCTCTCAAGATCAAGGGACCTCGAAATTTTGCTTTCCCCCATGAGCAAATACGATCCGCCGCCGGTCGATGGGAAAAGTCCTATCGATTAGCGCCTCGATTCATGCCAGTTGCGTCAAAATCGTTCCACAAACAGCGGGAGTTATAACAAATCAGAACCACCCTTTTCTAGCTTTTGTTCTTACCTGTATCGACCCCTCTCCACGATTTTCAAAGCCTCCTTTTATAAAAACGCAGTGTACGTCATGGTAAATTGATTGCCCCTTGTTGGACAAGCACTTTACAGATATCAGGAGGGCCGGATACCCCCCACCTACGGGAATGAGCCCTAACGTTATGGATTCGGGAACATGGTTAGGGCCATAGCCATTCGCCAAGCAGCACATCACCAGGCACGTTGCTAAATAACTTTCTTTTGAGTTTGAGTGTGGTGAGAGGTAAACATCTTTGACAAAATCTTCAAGAGACCAATTTTGACGCTTCTCTTCTTGACACGTCTGTTTTTGTCCTGAGAAGTTGATTTCAGTTCGCAATCCGGACACAAACCAAAAGATTCATAATTTTATTGTTGGTCCATTTAAGTTTACGACCTCCGGATGATAAAGTGCGCTATACATTACGTAACTGAATCATGAAGTCGCTAAGGAGCTCGAAGCATAGAAACCAACCCCGTGTCGATTAACGTCCACCTGAAAATAACGACCCCGTGCACGCAAACCCTGGACCCGCTGCGTCCACCGCATCACTCCCCTTTTCCCTGGGGGGAGAGGAGATTGCCTCGGCACGGTCGAGAGACCCCTCCACGGTGGCCCCCACAGCAATGAAGCGATCATCGTCAGGGGACTACCCCCCTCCTCCTTTCTCCTACCGGAGCCAGATGCGACAGGTACAGGGGGGGGGGGGTCACTCCGCCTTTGGCACGGGTCCTCGGACCGTCAGCACCCCGCCCCCCTGTCTTGGCGCCAGAGAGCTGGACTCCGCGTCGGTGGCCCTCGGCCAATCAGAGGGCGTCGTCTGACGGGCGGCAGACGCTGGCGGCGGCGGCGCGCTGGCCACTGTTTTTATGGGCTTATTAAACTCGCCCGGCTCGTTACATCGATCCCGGCGAAATTGCCCTAATTGGTATCAAAGCAGGCGGCTGTAGCGACCTATTCCACCAATGAGAGCCAGCCCCGATGTGAAAAACAAGTCTTCAATTTCGAATATGAGGCTCAATGGCGAGGCGCACCGCAAAGGATGGCATTAAAAAGATCGCCCAATCTACTTTGATTTGTGCACACCCGGCCATTTCAACAGCAAACTGAAATTATTGCCAAATGCAACCAAGGCATTTGAATGTCCATTGGCTGGAACGTTTGCCTTAACCCTATTCCCGGCAGGGGGGGGCGGAATCCGCCCCCCTCGGGTTTTTTGCTTGCCAATTCCAGGCTTTTTAACGCAGCTTCACGAAACTTGGTGACTTTTCCTAGATATTCTTTCTACGTGCCGTGACAAAATTTCAAAATTCTACTTTGCTCAGGGGCGGAGTCAGGCAACGTTTTTGGGAGGAACCTCGTGCCATTTTTGGCGATGTTAAGGGTAAAAGGAAAATGTCTGCCAAAAACAGAGTTTTTAAGATAGAACTTAAAGCTTTATATGGATGCATAGCTAAATAGTTGGGCCATGTGCAGATTAATTTTGTTTACCTGAGGTCATTTTGCAAGGTCGGGTCAAGGTCAAAAGTCAAAATTTGTTTTTTCGCTATAATTTCGGCGCCGTTTTTTCAAATGCCAAACCCGGAATATATATGACGTAGAAGGGTGCCTTCTACTTCTGTAGCAAGTTTCAGCGTGATATCAGGTTCGGGTCACGGAGCTATGACCTAAAATGTTAGTGCGCGTACCCTATATCGCAATAGCCATAAAATGAAATTTTTGAAATAGAGTGAATTCAAATGATTGAAAACGTTTAAAGATGATATTAGATGCATAGGAGATCATTCCAAGTGACCTCAAGGTCACTGAAGGTCATTTAAGGTTAAAGGTCACAAGTTGATCTGAGAAACGTGTGACCATGACAGTTTCCTCTTTTTCATGTCCCTGGCACCGCCTATGCTAACATTATACAAACATTGTAATGCGATTTGTGCTTCTTTAGTATAACATGACTAGCAGAAGCCAAAAAAGGGTGTTTGCCTGTTTTGTTCATCCAGTTGTTAGAAAACTAATCCTCCTATTTTTGAAACCCTGTGAACGCCCATGAATTTTCTCCAAATTTCAGATTTGTGCACCCATGGTAAAAGCCCTAACCATAATCTCTCGATTCATGCCAGTTTCATCGAAATCGGTCGATAAACAACGGAGTTATAAGAAGTCCAAAAGTGCCCTCCATTTTGACATTTTTGCCCCCTGTATCCACAAATTTCAAAATTTTGAAAATTTCTTTTTATAAAAATGTAGTTTACGTGACGGCAAATCGATTGCCGTTTGTTGCGATGAAATCGGACAAGTAGTTCTCGAGATCTCGGGGGGGGGGCCGAATCGGCCCCCCCCTGCCGGGAATCGGGCATACCGTCTAGCCCTCCGGGAATAGGGTTAAAATGCACCGGTTTAGTCTCTTAGTTATTTTTGCTATTCTTTTTCCGTATTACTGAAATGACAACAGAAATTGCAAACCTATTATTGCACATGGCTTGAATTAATCCAGAAACGAAGAAGTCCATAAATAATATTTGGTCTTTTTAATGCTTTAATGCAGCCGATCGAACCCTGCTTTGGACTTGGGTGATTTTGCATTCAGCTGGATCTCCACAAAAAGCATAGTAGCATTGGTTGTTAAATGACGACACTTGATGGTATTCCTGTGTCGTTTGAAGGGACTCGGTCTTGACTGCTTCATGCGTTTCCCTTCCACTCGTCTGTGGACTATTCAGCGGCAGGTACGGTTAATGTTTGTTTTTGTTTCAGGTCTCGCCCTGGCCTCCGCCGCCGGAGTTCGCTACCCAGCAATGTACGCGTGAGTGTGTGATTTTTAATATTCACCGTAGCGGAGGGCAATGACCGACTGAAGTGGCTCCGATCTAGCCAGCACGTAGCACGCAGCACTTACGACTGGTGGACGGTTTCCCTTTACGTCCCGTGACGGCTACCAAACAGCACTTCTGCCGCCTGCTTGCGTGCGGTTTTGTTTGTGGTGCTATTGTAGTGCTCGTCGTGTTTGCGTGGTTTCCGTTTAGTTAACAACATTCTGAGGTGCTTGCCAGTATGTACATTCACTGCAACACGTCATCGTTATTACTTGTTCGCACAATTCCAGTATCCTCATTACCGATACGTCGCAGAACGATGTCAGTAATCCGATTTGACATGACAGGCTTGCGTGCGGTGGTTTTATCGGTAAAAACCCGGGAAAATCCGGCAGATTAGCCGCATTGCACACCGTTATTACACAGCCCCGTCCCCGCTGAACACAGCATGGATGCAGCGGTAACTGTGGGACCTCCTGTAAGCTGATCACCCTGCGCAAGCAGTGTCAAATGGAGCGTAGTTCGTGGAGAGACTCTGGCGGGGTCGGGCCGCTCTTCCCCGTATACAGTACGCAGTATACAGTATACGCCGCGGGTCGCTGTCGCCGTGCCGGGACACCGCCATCCCTACTGCGCTGCCAACAGGCAACATTCCTTAGGTGCCGAACATTCGTCCGAATCACTGGCCCACTGACCGCTGCGTGGTTCGGCCGGTGCTGGTGCGCCGTGCGGGCCGGCCGCGCGGCCCGGCTGTCGGCGCGGCGCCGGCGGCCGCCTCCGCCGTCGCCGGCGTCGCTGGTCGATGCCGACGATGTTCCCCGGGGATCGGCGGGCCGCCCTGAAGCGCCGGCCCGGACCGCCCGCGCCGCCGGCGTTTTTTCGTCGCCGACGACGCGCGGCGGGCGCGGCCGTGCGTCGGCAGGCTGCGGCGGCGATTGATCGCGGCCGATTGGCGGGTGGCGGCGCGGCCGGCGGTGTTTGCCGAGGGCGGATCGACGCCGCCCCGGTCCTCTGGGCCGCGGCGGCTCGCCTCGCCGGCTCGCCTCGTGAGGCGGGCCGGCAGCTCCGGTGGTCGCCGTCTCCGTCGAGTGCATCACTGAGAAATGGCCACGCGGTGGCTGGCGATGCTCGGCTCTTCGTCTTGATGTATTTCCAGACACATTTAGTGTTATACTCATGCACGATACATTAAATTTCCTGTGTGGCCCTTCTTGATGGAAAAGGTTTTGGAAAGGTTTTGACCACAGCTGACCAACAGCCGGGCAGAAGGCTTAGACTGAGGTGAGGTGAGGTGGCAACCAAATTCATCGTTTAGAAAGGAACCTGTTAATAACGATTATACTGTCAATGTCAATAACGATTGCATCGTCAATGTCAATAACGAGCCACATTTTGCTCCAGCGTCGCATGCCTGTGTTTCGGCCACGGCCCGGAGTCAGACCACTGCTATCGAATATCCGTTTCGCGGAATTGCTGACGCACGCGGGCCACACTGCACTATTTACGCTAGCTCAAACTACCAACTGGCACAACATTCATACAAGCCGGCCTCTCTCGGACAGACCGACACGACTTTGTTAACGACAGCGCGCCGGCCATCGGCGGACACGACCGGTCTCCTGTCGGGCCTCACCGGAACTGCCTGACCTCGGACCCCCAAATGGACCCCACATGACCTGCCCGCCCCCCCCCCCTCTTATCACCCCCGCCAGCGGTCCGCAGCCGATTCGCGGCGCGTGAGTCGCCGCTCGCCACGAGCAAAAACCTCCGGCGTCTGGCGCTGGAAAATCAATACGGCCGGCAATTCGCTCCATTTATTCGCGGCCGGCATGGACACAACAATGGCAGCGGTGGGCCGGCCGGCCGTGCTTTGAGTCGGCCTGGCGGCGATAAATCACAACCCTGCAGCCGGCCGGCGACCGACCGCCGGTAACTGACGGTCCGACCGTCTCCCGCTGACTGGCCGTCTCCCGCTGACCGTCTGACCGTTTCCCGCCGTGGCCTCACGCCCGCTGACCAGGCAGTTGTCTGGGGACCTTCCGGAAGCAATCGGGGGACGCGTCAAGGTCCAACAGCTGTCTGGAGATGCTTTAGGCCCGACAGCTCTCAGAGGGCTCTCAAAGCTTGTCACCTGGCTGAGGACGTTCCGAGACCTGCTCCGCGCTTTGAGGATCGAGCGCGGCTGCTTGTTTTGCAGTGTGGGTCAAACCTGGCTGCTTGCCGTCAGAACAATACACCGGTCGGCTCCGATGCTGTGAAGGCTCTGGTCAGCTGTCGTCAGATACGGCAGGATCGTAGTCAGACCGACAGACGCTTGTTGACGGACCCTTCCAGCACTGGTCGACTGGCCCGTCGGAGCTGATTAACGAGACTGGCCCGTCCGTCAGGGAGCCTCGTCCGGTAAACGCTGACGTAAACGGCCGGACGGGGACTAATCGACTGCCGTCTGAAGGAAGAGCGACTGCCTGGCAATGGTCGTTGGTCAGTGCCGAACTGTTCCATCCCTGCCCGATCCCAGCAAGCGCGTCAGATGCGACGGGCCAGCCTGAGTTGTTTCACTCTCTCGGTGGACGCGGACCGCGAGTCGTCGAGTCGCCGTCTTTGCCGGCACGACACCGCAGACCGGCGGCCGGCGGCCGGATCGACCTCGGCCGCCGTCGAGCCGGGCTCGGGGCGCGCCCGGTCCGGCCGACGGCGGCGGCTCCAGAGGCCCCCAACACCTGCCGGGCGGCTATCGACTGCCGCCGGGCCGGTCGTTCAGCCCGGCCGGCGCTCGGACGGCCGGGGTCGGCCGGCGCCCGCCGGGATCCGAGCGCCGCTAACGCAGTCGATCGCCGCTTTTTAACGACCGCCGGCGCGCTGCGCCGCGCGGACGGGCGGCGGCGCGGCGCGGCGCGGCGTTCCTGGCGCCCGTCGGAGCGTGGCCGCGCTGCAGGCGGTCTGCGGACGAGCCGCCCCTCGGACGGCGCGCCGGCAGCGCTGCTCCAGAGGCAGCGGCGGCCGCGACTGGAGACTGACGGACTCGGCGGCCAGTCCAGAGAGCGGCGCTGTTCCCGGGCCAGCGACAGGGAGCGGCGCTCGGCGGCCAGCTCCGGCTCTGCCCGTCCAGCTGCGGGGCTCCTGTTGTTCGTGTGGCGGCGGCCGGCCGCGTCATCTCTGTCCGCCCGTCCGGACGTGACGTAATGCCGCCTCAGCGGTTTTCGATAGTCTCCTGCCGTCCGGCCGTCCGTCTCGTCAGTCGCTCCCTCAGCACATCGGGGAGACTTCAGGCGTCCATTTCGCCTCGCAGGGTCCAGGTCCAGGCTTAGGTCATCGCTCTCGCTCGGTGCCAGGCTGGACCGATTCCAGCTCGTTACTCGCCTCCTTATCCCATAATCTCGCGAACGGCCGCCGCTGCAGCAGCTGGCCGCCGACGAGGCCGAAATCGAACGCGATTTCTAGGAAAGGCCACGCAACACCATCAAGGTCGTTTTAAGAAATAAGCTAAGCGAAGAGTGGTCGTAGCTCTTTATTGCTTCCAGCAAAATAGATTACCGTAGTGATGTCTATATTTTTTTAAGTTGAGCGATCTGGACTTTCAACCGCACCTTCCGCCCTCTCCAATGCACATTCAGTGCGGATTTAGTTCGCAAAAAAACTCCCTTCGCCTGTCAGCCTGCCAAATCTTACTCGAACACAGCAATTTGGGATGTTTTGACAGCGAGTGATGATCACTGGCATATTTGTGAAAACACCCAGACGAGTAGGTCAGCCTCTTATATGTTCCAGCTGAAGTTGCTCGGCTGAAACGCAGTTAACTGCGTTTCCAAGCTTTGGTTTTTTGTCGTCCGGCTGGAGAAACTGATGACCATTTCGCCGTTGCATTGAACTAACACCATCATACATCGCTGGCACTCAACCAATGCCCATTTTTAGAACACTTCATGAAGTCTGAAGTGACGAAATGGCAACGAGTGGTTACTTCCGAGGAAAGTTTATTGGAGTTCACTGACTGCTACGCCTCAAACGTTCCCTTCAGGCAAACGTAATTAGCCGACTAAACCTCCGCTGCGCTCGTGGAAATGACATCACCAGTGCCGGGCCCGAAAACATACTTCGGCGCACACCGGTCAGAACAGCTGGCGGCCATTATTTTGGCGGACGAGTCGCCGGCTGCGGAGACAGAGGCCGCGGTCGGGTAGGCCGCGCCGCCGCCGGCCGCCCGCCGCTGACGGATGGACGACGGCGCGGCGGCCAACGCGGCGCGAAATCGCGCCTAATGGCCGCCAGACCCGAGGCGCCACGTCATCAACATGGCCGCCGTCGTGTGACGCAGCTCAGCTGCCGCTGCGTCGGCGGCATTTCTGCTGCGGAAAATCGTCTGCGTAGGCCGCCCGCCGCCATCCCGTGTGACTACCGCCGGAAACAGGGCGGATCAGGTATTTTCATCTTCATCTCTAATGTCATGTCGTCCTTTTAATGGGATAGTTATCCACTGTCGGAACTGCGAATTACAACACTAGTTACCCATTTAGCATTTTTGTGAAGGGTTAGGACGCCCCTTCGATCCTACGTTTGTAATTATGCTACGACTGCAGTTTCTCACGCAAGCCATTTCCGCGAAGGAAGTGAATTTGTTCTACATTGCTCCAGAAGCGCACCCGAAATTCCCCCAAGGAGTCACGAACGTTGCTTGGCTATTGAGCAAATAAAGCAAAACGGCTGCTTAAGCAACAGATCGTGCCAACTTTATGCCTTGGCAGAGCTCAAACAGGGCTTTTGTTGGCTGATGGTGACTCTGGAAACTCTGTCGGACTGCCTTGACAGTATCCAAGTCTGGCACTAGTCGCGCGTTGTGTGTGGAAAACATTAGCTAAAGATACCTGTCTGATGTCTTCATTAGCGACCAGTTGACTCTGCGTTAAATTATTCACTCTGTTTCAACAGCCAGAGGGTTCCGGCTCTCTCACGGTCTCGGCTCCCACAGGGGAGGGTCGCACCCATAGCAAGCAATGTTCTCAGTCGGAGACGGAGACCCACGGTGGAATATTGCCCACAAAAAGGGGGGATGGCGCTCGTAAAAACACCGCGTCCAGCCATCGGCCGGCGTTGGAGCCTCGGGCCAGCCGAGGATCCGTACCTGGCTGAGGTCACCGCCCCTGTGGCAGACGGCGGCGCCAACGGAGGGACCCTGGTAACCTGTGGCAGACCGTGGCCGCCACAGATGGCCCCAGGCGACCTGACCGCAGGCCCGCTCCGTGTACGACAGACGGTCGGCTGCGCGCGCCGCTGGCCGCCAGTCTGCGGCGGCCCGCGCCCGTCGGCCGTCAGCCCGTCCGCCTGTCAGCCAGGGGCGCGGCTAGGTGTTCATCCGTCAAACCGCTGGACAAATGTTCTGCAAAACGGCACTGTTTGCACGCCAAAACGCCACTGGCTCCGATATGCTGAGAACAAGTGCTGACGCTCGAGCCGGCCGGCCCCCCCTGCTGCTGCTGCTGCTGATGCTGTCAACATTTGATGTCCGCGTTGCCCTGAGACCGACAGCCCTGCGGTCCTGGTGCTCTGCCCGCCCCTGGTAGTGCCGGGCCGCCCTATGCTGGCCATGCTGTGCTATGCTGGCCTATGCTATGCTGGCCGGAAAAGGCGCATCTCGACGACGCCTACCCTGCGACTGTATGCTGTGCCGGCTCACAGCCTGGACCGGCGGCGCAGCCTACGCTGGACCGGGCAGGGGCAGTAGCTGCTATGTCTCGAAGAGTGTGGAGTTTTGTCTGCCGCGTTCACAACGGCCTCTGCACGCGATTTTATTTATTATTCACGCTTGGTATCGCAGACGGAAATAGGACCAGCATTGCTTGCTGATGGCGTATTTCTAATTTTCTACTCCAGAGACTCCACCCCGCCAAATCTATTACTGGGGGAATGTGCACGACGGCACATTCCCCAGTGGGAATGTGCCTTCGTGCACCGCCAGTCCGGCAGGAGAAGCAAATGTCTGCTTACCCTGGAGCCTGAGGGGAAAGCACTAGCAATCCAGCTCCGGCACGCTACCTTCCGCAGTTAATTACCGCGGCTTTCCAGGTCGGGAGGCGGCCGCGTCCTCTGGCCGGCGGGTCAGCTGATGACTGGTGGCGGGGCGGGGGACGGGGAGGGGGTCAGGATGTGCCGGCTGGCGCGCGGGGCCGGCCGGCTGCCCTCCATAATGCATACGGCGATCGACTGCCGCTGTATTATTGAGGCCGGATCATGTGAGAACAGACAAGTGTCGGCCGTTGGGAGAGGGGTGGCTGATGCACCGGAAACGACACGACCGGGGGAGGCACAGAGTCCTGTGCCCCGGAGGGGCGCGCCGAACAACACAAAATTGGAGAATCCCAGGGAAAATGTGTTGATTTTAAATAGTATTGACTAGGTGGTGTTGATGATACCAAAGGGCGATAAACACTGGATGGGCCCCAATGCAAGTGAATGGCGTAGAGTAAGAACATACATGAATGTTGTCCAGGAAGCATACTTGTCAAACTACAGATGTTCATGTTCTGGAAAGATGGTTAAGATTGTTTTCTTGAAGATATTTGTTTGCTAAAAACACTGCTGAATTTTGAAATGATGGGAAGAATACAGGAATGTGTTATATTTTCTCCTGACTAGACGGTCGTCAAGCTCTGTCCCTGCACATAAGGGAAATTAAAGTGGTAGAACAATGACCGTTTGGACTGGCGCATCGGAAACTGAAGAAAACACGCGATCGAAAGTAAAACAATTCAGAAGCACCCCACGGGGTTACCGGTAACGTTGTTTTGCTGATGACGTCACATATTTATGAGGCAGACTGTTTTTTCTGTCATAATTACCGCCTGATGACCCAGGGGAGAGCATTTCCGGAACAGGTCACTGGCGCTCCGTCCTGAGCTCAGGTGGGTGAAACGTAGCTGTCACAACCCGGCTTTCAGTTTGTTTCATGTCTTCATTATTTTTTTCTGAAAGAGGATGAAGCAGAGCTGCAGCTGTTATGCCATGTGTTTTTGCCTGTGGAAGTAGTAGCCACCAGGCAACCAACTGAGTTTCTCCGTGTCTCTCAGAAATATAAAGTTTCTTTCCATTCAGTAAACCCCTTCCCTTCTCAGTGAACACATTAAACCTTCCCCTGTTACCCACGTATTCCTTTGGTATTATTCAGTTACTTTTTCGCTTATTATATTCAGTGCAAAAGGTTAACTAACAGCCTCGATGTCCTACAGATGTATTTATATTATGCAAATAAGCAACAAAAACCAAAAGCCTTTGGCATGTGCTGTTTTCTTTTAAAATCTTCCAGGTACACAGACATTTTGTTGGAGTTTTTCTTGGACTGCATTTCCATTCACTTCGGTGGATGGCCATTTTACACAGACCGATTGGATTATCGTCGCAGCAATTCACTGTTGCGGAATCAAAGAAAGCCATGCTGGCATTTGCTGGTGATCGCGCACTTTACGACCATCGCTCGATCATACCTTCTTAGAACATCATTCCACAATGCCTTGCACAGTGTCCTCGTCACAGCATAATACGTAAAAGCCATGACAAGATTTAGTAAGGCCCAAGTTTGAAAGCCATGACCGTACAGCAGGATTTATTAATGGCATACACAACCTGGCATGGGGTCCACTGTTATGGCCCATTAAAATGCAAAATTCATGCTGTTAGCCGCAGCCGAATGCATCGCCTTGGATGGACGGGAAGATGGTGATGGTACTGGCCGAGACCAAACGGGTGGCCCCTGATTTTTGGCGATTTAGTCCCACTGGACCGATTCGGAGATGAGCTGCCCGTTTTCGCCATTCTGGACCGCACCGTTCTGTCCATTGCTGTTGGTACAATCAATTACCAGTCCGCGCATACCTTGTGTCGCGTTTCTTGTCCAGGATACGGCAAATTGTACCAATTTTGATGGCGGGGGACCACCGAAACCACCACTGAACAAGGGATTCTGATTCTCTCTGCCGGCATTATCAGCCCATTCGTAATGAAAACTCGTAATTGGTCAACGCTGGCCGAAAGACACGTGACGTTCAGCCTCGGGCACGCCTCTGCGGCTCAACACGTTTGACTTGGCCAGCTGGTGACGAGTTCCTGTCCCATGTCCCCCCACGCAGGCTGCCGGCGGTCGCGCGTGTGCAGCGCCCGCGGCAAAGTATCACCGCACCATTTCGGCCTGATTTTGCGCGGCCATGACGCCGGTGAACACCATCCATTTGTCGGACGGCGGGCGTTGTTCATTTGTGGCTCAGTGCTGAGCGGCGGCCGCTGAATGCCGCCCTGCAACTGAGCCGGGCCCGCAGCCGACCGGCGCCGCCCGAATCGAAACCGGCGGTCATTTGTCGCGCGGTGACCTGACCGGCCGCGGGCCGCGTCACAGAGGCGCCATCGACCCGGCGGGCCGTGTGATTTCACCCGCCGCCGCCGCCGCCGCCGCCGGTGGCGCCATCGACCGGCCGGCCCCGTAAACTATCGGTCGGGGGTCCCGTGGGATTCTGGCCGGGAGTGTGGGCCGGGGTCCCCGGCCCCCACCCCGGGACAGGGCCCGACATGGCCGGTCCGTGGGGCCTGACACATGTGAATACGGGTCACGGAAACCTTTCGCGCAACAAACGGAAATCAGTCACACGCTGGCTGTGGATGATAATTCATTTTTTGAATTCAAATTCAGAATAAGATTACATCCAAAATTTAAAATCAAGATGACATTGAAAATCAAAGTAAAACTAAGTTTCAGTTTTACTTTTAACGTAATGAGGGGAATGACCCGTTGTCAGACGACCCGTGGGCTTCCCATATTTCACTTCAGGCTGCAGGCGTGGAGTTGAAGTTTTGCTCGGGTTTTCGAGTGCGGCCTGAGCGCCCGTCCGCCTCTGTCTTCGCTGGTGCCGCCGGCGGCCGACCGTGCCGGCGCAGAGTAATGTGGTCGCCTCACGCGCTCACGCCGGCCGCGCTATCAATTTCATAAATTCTGAGTCAACACTGAGATTGGCTAAGTGCGGTCGACACGCAACCGAACGCCGGCCGGCCCGGGTTGTGAAACTCCCGACGCAGCGGTGGCGAATAAAGCGGGGAGGTTGCTGCTACGAGGGCGGTCAACACGAAAGAAACCTTTTGGCACGGCGATGTCATGAAGATGAAGCCTGTGAGGCTAACTGGTTTGTTTTGTACCGCACAGAATACTAGAAGGTACTAAGCATTCCTATGATTGTTCCTTTTTATGCCGCTTATACTTGACAAAAGTTGGCATATTAAGTATCTGATTCAGTTACACTGTTTTGACTTCTACGTTCTCATTTCTGTTGTACATTTAGCGACTACCAAGATGTTAAAATCGACGAAATTCTTGGAATTTCATCGGACGATTTGTACTTCAAATCACGTTTCATCGAAACATGACGCGGAACAGTTACCGTCAGCCGCTCGCGACACCTCCGGTTTCCTGTTCGGGCAGCGCGCGTCTTTCGCACATGGGTGTCTCCCCAAACACTCGACCCACTTGGCCATTGTAAGCTTGACCGGCAATGACCGTGTGCATAATGCAGAGCGATATACCGGGATTGGGCCATTAGTGCCCTCCGCGACCATATGTCATTTATTTATGTCGCAGATCAGTAGCGAGCAATCAATGGCGGAATCCCGCGCCGTAAATGCCGCCTATGGTGATTTGTATTGGTGATTTGTTCGGCTGGACGTGCCGGTGCGCCAGTGGCGCGGGCCTCATTCTCCCGGGCCGGGGGCCTCTGACCTTTTGACTGGAGGACCAGAGCTAAATGACGCGGGGACGGACAGGCTGGGGGAATGGCGTAAGCCATGGACTGAATAGTACAAAGCCTGCACTGAGCAGCAGACCTGAATACGTGGTCAGACAAAGATTTGACGGAACAAAACAAACAAAATGGCGCCATTTGGCACGAAGCGGGCGTCGAGGAAGGCAAGGTGGTTTGAAACGAACGGAGAAACAGATGAGCTGCAATGATACTAAAGCGATGGTCGAAGTCAAAGAAATAAAACGGCTGGCAAATGGAAAACAGTTGGTCACGCGAATGGTAATGCTCGAAACTGCGTTCAGGCGTGCCGCGGCTTGCATGTCGGGAGGATGCGTAAATCAGTCGGACGACGCCGGGCCGGGCCGTTATACAATAACGCGGGGGAGGCGGGGGGGGATGGGGGCACATCGAGCGGCGTACACGCGCCGCGGCGTTACCGTGGGCTGCCATTGCGGCCTCTTCGTATCGCAGCGCGCGCCGGCCGGACGAAGCACTGGCGACCGCCAAACATGAGGCCATAGATCCGGGGCATCAATCAGCTGTCCCAGCTCTGGTCGTCTCGGACGACGGAGGTGCATGGAACTTGAAAGGGGCCGACTGGCCCCGACCTGCGGCGGTCTGCAGAGCCGCGCAAACGACTGGTGGCCCTGGGGAGACGGCATTATGCATAAACAAAAAAAAAAACGTTCTGCCTGGATAGCAACTGACTGTATAGACTCCAGAAAAACTGCTTTGCCGGCGACGACAGAGCCATCATGTAGTGTACCTTTGGCAGGCGCCAGCGGCCACCCGGAGCGGCAGACGGCAAATTGGGGTTGGAGCCTTGCTGAATGCACTCAGGGAACTGGTGCCCAGTGCGCTGAAAGTCGTTCTGCGACCTTCCTACGTTCAGATGACTTTTTAGGGATGTTAGCAAGTTTCATGACGCTCACTATGGCGACATCAGTTTATGGTCTTGACAGGTTGGAACTTTGCGTCCGCTGTTGCCGTCTTTCAAGAGGCTGCTGGGTCACAAGACGTACAGACTCAGCACATACCTGTTCAAAACCAGCGTTGGCCCCCTCAGTGGTGAGGGGGGGGAAGGAATCAGAGCGCTGCGTGGGCGACCTTCCAGTGGCCGCCGTTTGCTGCCGGAACACACACGTTTCCGGTGGGTCCGGGGGTAGGTTTGCAACAATAAAAGCAACAATGCACAGAATGCTGCGAGAATGCACACAAATGGTCCATAATTTGTTGGTGATGTGGTCGAACAAGTACACAAATTCTGTGTGTCAAAACGGGGGCGTACAAAACTCGCCGCAGGGTACCTCGGACCCGTGGCTGGGACGGTACTGTTGCCGTGGCATGGTGCTTAAGAAGCCGTACAGCAGAGACCGGAGCATGGCAGACGCTGGGATGGGGTCCCAGAACAGGCTCCTCTGCATGGCTTGGGACCGAAAGGATAGGCAAGTCACGGACGGCCGTGTTGTGGAGTTGCACAATACGAGGAAGGTCCTCCAGCGCCATCTGGCTCAGTGCCTAGGGAAAATTACTTCACATTTGGAATCGCTTACATGGCGTGGCCAGTCTAGTAGCGAGCCCGGCTTAGCATAGACTTTGATCCCAACACTACCCACTTCAACACATTTTTAACACGGCCTTGTTCATGGCATGTAAAAAATACTATGTCTATGAAGTTCTGTGGGGCATTCCCAAAAGGCTCTCTCGTCAATTGCAACGACGGTGCAATGACAGTCAGCGATATGCAACCGCTTATCATAACGGGCAATCTTAGCGCTTAGTGCCGTTCATTACCCGAGGAGGAATTAACGTACCCAGTTTGGCCGACGCGAAAAAAGCGCATGTAGCAGAAAGGCTTGTTAAATTATGTATTGCGGGAAAGAGGTCACTTTTGATATACCCAATTGAGTTTCGGCGGCATTAAACACCCCTGGTGAGGCCAGTGTTGAGGAGCACGCTCAATACCGCAGCATTTCGATAATGAGAAAAACACCCGTCCGTCACTTCGCCACTCATGGAAGTCGTCATACCGAGGACGGCCTGCTCCATCTGACTGCTGGTGACCGCAGTGTTGGCTGCCTGACGAAGCGCCTCTGTCGCGCACCGAGCAGCGGCAGCTGTCAAACGCATCAACTGCGAGCTGCTGAGAGAGTTGAGTTGAGACGTTGAGCAGTTGAGACGCAGGAGCAGCAGACGCAGGCAACTGCGTTTCAACTGCTCGGGGTCTCAACAGTATAGAGTTGCAACCTTCAAGTGTCCCAGCTGGTCGATGTGGGACTTTTTGGCGTTGTTTTGCACTCGTTTTGGTGACGAAACTACTGCTAACGCCGACCTTTCCGATTTCGAACCTGTCCGGGGTTGTGGCTGTCCGCTTCCAAATCATCTGATTCCCATGTTCCTCAGACATTTCCGTCCCTAGGAGTCACGCTGCTGGATAAGGTCACATGAACGCTGCTCTCCACCCCCGCCCGACGGGCGAGAAAGGTCACTGAGTCATGACCCGTTGTGTGCCGGCGGCGGCAGCAGTCTGCCGGCGCGGCCGGCCGCAGTCGGCAGATTCTGCCGCCGCCCGCGAGCCCGTCTTCAGTCTGACCCGGTAGGCTGTTTCCCAGCCATCAGCTGGCGGCGGCCGGTACGGTTATTCAGAGAAACGACAAACGGGTCTGTCCGGCGCTCGAGGAAAGGACCGAGGCAAACGCGACGCTCCTCGGCGGTCCTGCCGCAGCTTTGACCGGAGCGCTTTCAAAGCGTGCAAGTGTGCCGAGGTCTTGCGACCCTGAAGCTGAGTTTGACCTGAGCCAACTGCTCTTAAATAAACTGCAAACATATTGGATCCCAGCTGCAACTACAATTGGTTCATTTGCAGATGATTCATACTATGAACACATCTACTTCGGGCAACTACATATTGAGTCTGGAATTTATGTCTATGGTTTTCAGTAACCTGAAGATGAAGCCCCAGATGATTTATCCTTTATGGTAGCGCTGTACCGGGTACACAGCCAGGGTGGGCGAACGTCCCGTTCAAACCAGGCTTGCACTGCCGGACATCTGCCGTTGGTGAACGCACGTCTTTCTGGCAATCAAAAGTGAGACAGTTGGATCGCCAGTGGGACACTCGGAGATCACACCCGTCCGGCGCTCTGGCAGACTTGCAGGAACAACAGACGAACGACCCCAGGGCGCCGTCCTGGACACCTCCAGTCCGAGCGTCGTCCGCAGCCGGCCGTTGGCGGACAGCGGCCAGGAGCGGTCTGCTGCAGCCGTCCGCGCCGGCACCCGCCGTCTGACCGGGACCTCCTCCTCCGCCGCAGGTTGCAGCACCCGCAGTACATGTACCAGTCGCCGTACGTGTCGCCGAGCCCGGCGGTGCTGGCCGGCCTGTCCGCCGGCACGCTGAGTCCCGGCGCCGGCCAGCAGGTGTACGACTACCCGCCGTACGCGGCCGGCGCGTTCCAAGCCGCCGCCGCCGCCGCCGCCGCCGCCGACCCCTACTCGTCCCAGGTGGCAGGTACGTGTTGTCAGATATCAACCGGGCACCGCCCGGGCACAGCGGGGCATTATTAGTCACAGGTGTGACAGGTCCGTATTCTGAGCAACCATGTGGGTAAAGGAAGGGGCTTGCTGGCTGCAGGCAGCAGGCACTCCGAGGTATCGTCCGGGTGCAGGATTTCCTCGCCCCAGGCTGCACGCACGCATTAGGAACCACCAAACGGGCGCGAGAGGGGAACTAGTCACCAGAGGCTGCGGCTGTGTAGACGCTCACGAGTTTCGGCTTTAACTAGAACGAGGAACATCATCTGATAGTGTATGCGGATGATCGTAGCTTGCAAAGAGTTTTTTGGGAAATGCTCTGCTTTTTGGGCGCATCGGTAGAGCTGAAGATTTTCTCCAGTGATGTAAATGTAAGCTGTCCGTAAATATGTTAAGCCAAGTCAGGATTGAAGTTAATAACCAGTAATTTTTTCGCCGTGCCTTAATAACAGTCAATAACAACAACAGTTACTGACATAACGAAATGGGCCTAGAGCATTTATTGGGCTTTGATATAGATTGTCAGATGCCTGGAAGACGTATGGGTTAACTGTTGGATATGATGTGGGAGAGCATTGTTTGACCACGTAGTCGTCGTGTTTTGCCTTTGCCACTGACTGCGGGGATTGATAGTCTCCCCATGTCAGCCACTGGCGACGTGGTTCGTCTGTCCCGAAGTTTTCTTGTCGTCATACCCAATACCAGCGAACAGAAGAGAATCAGCTCCCGGGAAGTACCCAGAGGCCGTACTAGGCGGGTGGCTGGCGCCGTCTGTCCCCGTCTGGTGTCCTGGTGTTTGGCACGGTGCCGTCCGTGCCAGCTGCCACATTTGCTGCGGTCTTGGTTCGAGCTCCGGACGTGCAGACGGCGCTGTCCAATCAGGGGGACTGCAGGCCACGTACTCAGCCGGACCGCGCCCCTGGCAGGGACTGGTCAGGTCACGGCTCTGTGTCGTCCCCGGTCCGTGTGCGGTGCGGGAAACGAACACGACGCCGGGAACTGGCCAGTCTCGTAAGAACCGGTTGCAGACGTGATAAGGAGGAAGCGGCGCGCAGACAAACTGACAAAACCTACTGAAGTTTGACAAAAGTATAAGTTTGGCGAAAGTTAGCTCAGTAGCAGTACACAATGTCGACGGTGAAGCAGAATCAACGGCAGAACATAGCATGGGTAACTTGCTGCAATGACGGAAGGCGTGACCGGAAGAGAAAACAGTTCCTTTTAACGACGAGACAGGAAGAGCAGGCAGTGTCCGTTCACGGTAACATGTCACGAAGAGGAAACGTCTCTTGTTCACGGAAACTTAGCAGGGAAAGGAAACATTTCCTGTTTACGGCGACCTAGCAGGAGGAACAGACACTGCCACAAACTGCGCGAAAATTGCCCCAAGAAATGTTGGAAAAAGGTGCATCAGAGGTAATTAAAAAGGCAGAAACCTTTGCGTTTAGCCGACACTTGGTTCCGTAACACTGCATCAGCTGCGACGGTCCTGTTGGACCCGGCTTTCACCTGGCCAGAGCTGAACGAGGGTCAGCAGGACCTTGCTGCTCGCTGGAGGTGCAATAACGCCACGATCGTCCGTGATTTACGACGATGACCTCAGAGGCCTGGCACGCTGAGGGCCTGTGAAGAGCGCGTAACGGGCGCTGGCCGTAAATCCGCGGCAGTGTCCCACCAGCCGCGGTGAGTGCCGTGAAGTGGCTGCGGACCTAACGAGGCCTGGCGGGGTCGCCGGACTGTGACCAGTGCCGGAGCCCGCCGCCTTCAGAAGCCAGGCACTCAGGGACGTACTGGGCTGGTCAGGCGCACGGACCGTGCCCGCGACGATGGCTTCGCGCTAATTTCTTCTACGTGCAACGACCGAGTGCCAGCAGGCAATCAAACCAAGTGGATGGGGAAGGGAGGTGAGGGCGGAGGTGGGGGGGGGGGGGTCAGTCATTGGTGATCTAGCGTTAAGCCCAATATTTAGCTTTGCGCCTTTGGAAGCGATGCATCTATAGGTGAAATCACTCGTTCTCACCGCACTCTTCGATGATTTAAGAAAAAGAAATAACTGCGGGAACATAAATATGTGCCACTTATGAAATAATTGTTGGGCTTCGTTACATATGTACATGTTCTGTTTCAGCCTTTCCCTGGCAGTGTGGCAGTGATACGTACGACAAATACATTTTCTTACACGATTAGGAAAAAATAAAACTGGTTTATTTTACGGACGGAAATCATCTAGGCATTTCATTTGCCAGTTTCGTGTTTGTGTGACAGGTTTGTTAAATTGTCTCAGACTTTCCAGAATAGGCCTGCCGAGATCGAATGATTGACTCATTTCAGTTTTGGAGGCCGACCAGGATTCAGCAATGCACAAACGCAATTATTTTACTCCACTCGTAAACCTTTTGTTCATTCTCCCGATGTTCGGGTGGAAGATATCACCGAGTCAAGAAAAAAATCGAAACTGGGTCCTATAGTTTGTTTTGTTTTGTTTGTTTCTTCTGGACCGCGAACAGGCCGGTACCGCTGCGGCGGATACCAGACCGCCACAGTCGGTACGCACAAGGGACCAGCGGCCACCTCCTGCTGGCGGGCCGTTGCCGAAGTTGGCACCAATTGCGGGCGGCGCCGCCTGCTGCGACACGGGCCTGGCGGCCGGCGGCGCCATTTTCCGGCCCGATTACAGCCTCGGCCACACCGCCGGCCCCGCCGACCGCGGATTTAAGCACCGAGCACCGACCGTAAAGTCCACCTCCATTACTCACCGCCACGAAACTTGCCAGCAGTGCTCGAAAACAAGCCGACGCTTGCATTAGCCCGGGCCAAGCTTCGCCGTGCGCCCACCAGGGGCGCTGCGGGCGGCGCAAGTGGTCGTCGCCCGCCGCCGCCGCCGCACAGATGTTGCTTACAGCCGCGTTTTGGCGTTATCGACCGGCGGTGGGCGCGGGTGCTCCGGCTGGGGAGGGGAGGGGGAGAGGTTTGTGGGGTCGTGGCTGGTTCGGGCCCACCTGGGATGTTGCTCGCTCCACATTAATCGAGCTGGCCTCAGGCGCGCTGACGGCCGCGACGCCGCCATCGCCACCGGCAGCTGCAGCTGCCGCCAGCTGCCGCGGGCTGATGCGGCGGCGGACGGCATCTTTACGGAGAAGCAGACGCTCTTAGTTTTGTGTAATGTCGCAGCGAGCTCAGCTTGAGTTCAGTGCTTAGGCTATTACTGCATAGTTCATGCTATGTGTGCACCATTTTTATACCATTATATCATTCATGACGGCCCACATAGATATATATATATATATATATATATATATATATATATATATATATATATATATGTGTGTTATATATATATATATATATATATATATATATATATATATATATGTAGGAAAATAAAAAAATTGTCACCATTATATAATGATCGCTTCACACATATGCTGTGATATATATGTATGTGTGTGTATATGTGTGTATATATATATATATTTATATATATATATATATATATATATATATATATATATATATATATCAACAGCATGTGTGAAGCGAATGCCATTGCCGCTATAATGAAATGAAGTGAACAAAGTTATGTGTACATTTTGTGCCCCTTGCAAAATTTTGCCGTCTCGTATTTCCTACAAGTCTTCTGACAGCCGTCTGATGGTGTTTTAACAGTCCTCTGACAATCCTTGATGGCTCCCTGACGGTCATTTGACGGCCTTCTGGGAGTCATTTGACAGTCCTCTGATGGTCCTCTTAAAATTTTCTGATAGTCCCCCGCCGTCCTCTGACGATGGTCGTTTCTGTGTTGCAGCGAACGCGTTTATGCCGCAGTACGCCGGGTACCAGGTGCCTGTCAGCTCGGCGCTTGGCGCACAGCAGATCTCGCTGGCCAGCTCGCAGTACGCGGCCGCAGCGGCCGCCGCGGCCGCCGCCGCCCAGGAGGCCCGCATGCAGTGATGCCGGCCGCCGCTAGAGGCGCTGGGGTCGCCGGCCGCCGCCGCCGCCGGCCCGCTGGCGCCGGCCGACCCCTGACCTGACCTGTCGTCCCAGGCGGAACCCGCCGTTACCATGGCGACGGCTGGGCCGCCGCCGGCTCCACCGCGAGCCGGCCAACAGTGTAAAATTCATCTCCCGTAGGCATGACGCCCCCTGAGACGTCCTCAGACAGTTTTGTTACATGAGCTCCGAAATTTCCATAGTCCTCTATTGTTGGTGGTGTAGGCGTTATCAGTGATGTTAATTGTTGACAGAGACCGCAGCCGTGGTCAAATATGCGTAATACCCAGCAGATAGGCGGTAAAACTAGGATAATTTATTCCAAGACTCCATTTAGAGTCCCTTTCTAAAGCCTGCAACTTCACTTCATATACCGACTCGCGAATATTCTACTATACTTTTTAAGAGTTCTTTTCTACATTGCTATCTGTATTTTTTAACTGTGATGTTGTGGAGGGGACCTTGACCCCACCCTACGTGACCTGCGAGGTCAAGGTCACCGCCGACCCCAGTGACAACGGAAGGTCGCTGTGACGGACATTACAGCTCCCCGGCAGGCCTTGTTCATAATGTTGATATGCACACATATACACGTGCGTTACGTGCCAGGCCGTGGCCATGCGGGTTGCAGCGCATGCGCAGACGCGGCGGAGCAGCCGTCACCACCGACGACTTGCCTGCGCCACCGTTTAACGTTACAGTTCATGTGTACTGTTAGATTAGGCTATTTAGGTGTAAGATGCGCCGGCGCCGTGCCGAGTACGCGAGAGCGAGAGCGAGAGAGCGACCGGGGCGAGAGCGGGAGAGCGAATGGCTGGGACAGGCAGCAAGCAATGTACATACACACATACACCTAGGCGAGCGCGATTCCTTGTAACCACGTAAATCTAGGCTAGATAGGGGGGAGCCACGAGCGGTCGCCGTAGGCGACCCACGCCGCCAGTTGCTCTAGTCACGCGGGCCGAGCCGGGCCGAGCGCGCGCTCTTCGGCGCGCGGCTGACGCGTTTGGCTGGCTAATGAGGCCGAACCACTGCTCTCAACAGTGCCTTTGAACAGCGCTAGGCTGGTAGGTGCGCCGAACCACTGCTCTCAACAGTGCCTTTGAACAGCGCCGTGCCTTACAAGTGCCTCCGGGGGCCTTTCGGCCACCGAGTGCCTGACGCGGCCTGCACGGGGCCGCCCGTTCGCTCGGGCGCCGGCGGCGGCGTCAAAACACGACTCTCATTTCCAGTCGGGCTGTTTTGAATATGTTTTCGGCGCGACGGCATTGATTCGCCGGCGGCGGGCATTGCTCGCCCGGTCAACTCTCCAAACTGCAATTACGCGCCGGCCGGTATGAATAATAGAGCGGCGCCGGCCGAAACTGGCCGCCTTGAATCAGTGCCTGCATCGACCGCGTCACGCCGGCTCAACAATATTTGCGCTCCGTATCACTTCGACTGGGGTCCGTCCGACCGATCGGCGAAGCGGCGCCCCCCCCCCCCCGCGGCACGGCGTCCTGCTGTTCGGAGCAGACGGCACTCGCGTCACGCCGCGGCCGTCCGAGAGCTGCGATGTGCCTTGATAAGCCCGCGGACGCGGAATCTCTCGCGCTGCGGCCCGAGAGTTGCGGGTGGGCCGCCGCCCGGACGGCGGCGCCGCTCCCCCGCCCGCGGGCGGCAGATCGCGGCCTGGCGGGCGGCGCGGTCGACAGGGACAGATTCGCCGGCTCCCGTGGCGCTGCAGCGCCGCGGCCGTCGGCGCGCCACACCTGTGCTCTGTTGCTCAACGCGAAATTGGCGCGCAGCTGTCGGGGCGGAGGGAGAGCGGGGGAGGGAGGTGCTCTCTCCGGCCCGGCGGCCACGGCGCCGGCCTGTCGCCTCTCGACCCCTGACCTTCAGCGACAGACGGCCGGCCGGGCTCAGTACAATGTGTCCGCCCCGGACGCAGTCCTGCGCACGCCGGCAGGAGGGCTTGCTGGGGCCCCTGGTAGTCTGGTGGGCCGGCGAGTCCGCGAACCTCGGCGGGCTCATCGACTACCGTCAGACCGCGCTAGTGATCGCAACATGAGGCCATGGTTTACTGTAGTCAGGCAGACAGGTTCATGATCTGTGTATAAAATGTAGTAAATTAATAGGCGTCAATAAACGGTGGAAAAGGAAGGTGTTTGTCTCGTCTGTGATGGCCTGTGGACTGGCGTTAGACGGCGGATTACTGGAACAGACTGACACGATGGGCCGACCATAGGCCATCCTCTGCTGTGGAGGTTTGGTGAAGACCGGGCAGCCGTTGGCCCTGCAGCATTTCTCTCGGCGACTGACAGTTGCTGGCAACGCTCGGCTGATGTCGACGGCTCCAGCTCTGTGACAGTAATTGCCGTCACAAACAGCGCCGTGAGTGGCGTGCGTCGCACAGCTGCTGGCCCGGCGCCGACGACTCTGGGTCGATAATCGCCGATCGATTTCGACCAGAACTCCTAAACATAGAGTCAGCCTGCAGACTCCGGTATCACCGCAGGCGTCACTGGCTCGGACGCCATAAAACCGCCTAGTAAGAACGGCTTGCAAAGCGAAACGAACACCAGCTGCGACGATATTCCTCTTCAGCACTTTTGCACACCGGCGCAGCTGTTTAGCTGGCCTGAAAGGAAGTGGTTTGTGAGTACCAGACACATTCCTCCATTGACCATTAGCCGTTATTTGTGAAAAATGTTGTAACTGCGGAAACCTGGTTCTATTTTTGTTGTGCATATTACGTCATACATGGAAATGCATTCTGATTTTGCGTGGACTCGAAAAACAGGCGTGAGTCAGGCGCATCACTACAGTTTCAGCTTTGCCTTTCACGTTATAATTAGGAAACAAATAGTGTTATGGATTACCCTACACGCAATGGTTTTCTCCTTGTTATACAAGGGAGCACCGGACGTGTTGTCGAATACGACTTTGTTGAGCTGCACATGTAAAATTCTTTGAAACGCTGGACTTAGAAAAGACGACCAAGCATCAAAAGGGAAACGACGCTACGAGAGCCGTTTGAAGACTTCACTGGCTATTTCATAGAATGATTTATCGCCGACCCTGACTTCGTCATTACCCACATGCAATACAAATGAAAGTGATAAGACGGGAAAGTGGTGTGGGGAATAAGCCAAGACTGTGGCAAGATTTAAAAGAAATGTTCCACCTTTATGCATTTTTCGCACGAATGATTTAATTCGTCCCAAAACTGTTCCTTTTTTCTTTTTTCGGCAATCATTTTCCCGGGAAATCAATAAACTACGAAAAACGTTTTTGCATTAAAAACGTATGAAAAATTAAATGTATTTGATGAACAACCGTTTCTATTGTTACCATTCATGGTTACGCATTGACAGCGTTCCTTTAACGATTTTTGAGCCAACGCTAGTTTATGTCGTCACGCAATAGCTGTGAATGAAACACTGGTAGAAAAGCCGGTAAGACGCTTTATGAGGCACGTGACTAACCGCCTTTCTTTGTATTTCAAATTTTAAGGCATATTTTTGAATGTTGTGTGTGACATTTATTTCCACCTGATGCATTATATTTTAACCCGTCCTGTACTGCGGGGGCAGTTGACCCTCGCTGAGGTTTTTCTGGGATTGCGAGAGAACGAACAAACACAGAGTTACGAAACTTTGTGTACCTTTTGCTTCATCATTCTTGTACCTTGTGTCATAGTTTTGACCTCAGGTCAGATCAGATGCCTGGCCTAGGTCAGGTTGAACAGACCTATGTCCAAAAAAGTTTAGCGCCCCGTAACTTTTCCGCATAACAAGATATCACAATAATATTATCAGGGATTAGTTATCTTGATAGATGCAACAAATCCGATATCTCAGATTTTTCGGAATTTTCCGGGTCATTGACCTAAGGTCATGCCTATTTTTAACACATGTCGTTTTTTTTTTAAATTGACGGAATATTTCATAACATTTTTAGTTTGTAGTGAAGCAGACATCTAGTTACCGTCATTGGGCAAAGTATCAAAGACTTCCAGCCATTGACCCGAGGTCAGGTCACGAATAACTGTAGTGAGCCCAAATGTACCACCGTCAAAATCGGCGATGAATCACTCAGAATGAGTAGAAAATGGCCGAACTGGCTTGCACAGACGTAAGTAATATCAGGAACCTCAAAGACTTTTAAAAAATTGCGTATTTTGGAAATAAACAAGCTCTCGGGAATAAAGCTCCGCCAGTTGTGTAGATTGGTAACTAATCAATTTTCCTAAAATTTAAGCGTGAAAAACCATCACAAGAACGAATAAGACCAATCAAATTTACATGGATAGGGTTTTTCGCAAAAATAAAGGAACGCTAATATTAGTTGCCGTTAATTTCTTACTGCGAACGGCTGCGGCGCACGCCGACAGCCGGTGCGAAAATTGCCGTGTCCTTAACTCAACGTTTCGGCATATATATTGAACAAATCCGAGAAATTACATGTGTATCGGCATCTGCGGACCTTTACTTGTGCGCTGGTGTCTTTACCTAAGCGTTATTAGTCACAACCCTTGAGATTCAGGCCGTTTCTCGGTCTCATGCTGTCGGCTATGAGAAAACATATATAGGAGGTAAATTGCCTTACATATTATCTAAAACTAAAAATGAGACCAGTTTCGAGCTCTACTCGTCACAAGCTTTCCAACGGTATGCTTATTTGTATCGTGCGACCAACCGTTCGTGAGTTAGAGGTGGGCGGCCAACTGCCTCCCCAGTCGGGCATGATCGTAACCGACCGGACGGTCGCGCGCGGGTTAATATGAACGGATTTCGTTCATCTTTTTTATCATCTCGCACCCCAGGAACTGCAAGTTTAAACGCCACCTGCAGCCAGGATGTTGCTGCCTGCTATTTGAACGTTTCAAAATCACCGCAGAAAATACGTCCAAGAGCGGAAGCATCACTTCCGACATGTTTTAAATGTACAGTAAAGCTTACAAGCTAACGCACTGACAACTCAAATGCAAAACTAGTAAAGCGTTTAACTGTCTTCTGGTAAAAACTTTGCATTGCGATGCCCAGTGATTATGAACTTATTATAGTGTCAAAAACGTTATGTTACAGTCGAGCCCGAGTTCAGTTCCATCATTTTCTGCTTGTTGAAGTAAGACTCACTCGGCCCACGACTTCAGTCACAGCAAAGGCCAACTTCGCCGGAGATCGCCCTGAAACTTTGCAAATACAAATTTTGGGGACATAATATGTTTCACAAAATGATTTCTGGGCTTGGGACTCACAACCTGACTATCGGAGCTCAAAAAGCGTGTTAAACCAGAAACATTCTATTCAAATAGCGACTAATATTTATTTTCGTTTGCTTTCAAAAATGCATCTAAACTTACGCGCACTAAATTCAATTTGTTGAAGCGGCACAGGATACCACAAAATATATCGCAATGGGTTCCACGACCGGCACAAATATGAATACGTGGCCAGAGATGTGCTATAATGTCTAGACTGAAAAGATGCCAGTCGTAGCCCCATGAACCTGCAGCTGGTTGCCGCATCCTATCGGCTAAACCAGGCGATCACGTCACCGGCCAGGCATCGCCAAAACTTGGTCCGGCCAACTGCTGACCTCATCACCTTCTCATCAGGTGGTGAAGCACTCAGAGGCGGGACGGAGGGGGCTGCAGCCGGTCAGAGATCGCACCAAGCCAAACACGGATCAGTGCCAGCTGCCGGTCACCCGGCCCCGGCCGCTGGCAGCGCCGGAGCCCAACGACAGCTCTGCCCGGACCTCGCTCTGACAGACGGCTTGTTTGTTGTCTGCTGTCTCGGCCAGGTTCGACGGGCCGCCGACGCCCGAGCTGAAGACGGGAGACCGTAAGGTGAAGGCGGGAGATCGTGAGATGAGGACGTGAGGCGAAGACGGGGAATCGTGAGGGGAAGACGGAAAATCGTGAAGACCGAATGCCGTCATATAAGGACGGAAATGTGGTCCGAGCCGCAACCTTTGTACTATGTCAAAAAATCGCATAACCGTCTGACACGGCCGCAGACGTTCGTGATCGCACTCGGTTAGTGGCCTTTCCTCTGGAAGCCTACCATCTTATCTGTCAGACAACACAAGCGCGCCTGTCCCGACATGCTTGAGCACAGTTCTAGCCCCTCTGGAGGACGGTTTGTGGGCGTTTTGTTTGTGTTTGTGGAGGGTTCTGGATGGCTACCAGTCGCACAAGAGAGGGCAGTCATAAAAGAAATTCCGCTGAGAGGAGGCCCGAAGATAGCCTCACGGGCACAGGTTCTGTGGAGTGAAAAATGAATAAGTTTTGATGGCAGCTTCCGGCCAGTATACGAATCGTTATATTATACCAGACACCTGGTCCGTTGGTCTTTAATCCATTTATCTCTGGTGATATATACAATATCACCGGTCATTCAGTTTTGCGGGCATTGCTATATAGGATCATAAAGGTGACAACATTTCCAGAAATTCACCTGAAAAACTAACTCAGAAGAGACAACCATGTTCAGACAGTGAGTGGAGATTTATTAGGGAAATGAGGTTAGTTTCTAAAGAAGCTGTAAATTGTTTTTTGAAGTGTGTTTCTGGGAATGTGAAGACAATGCAGGTAAAACTATTTCCAAAGTGACACGCTTCTATGAACATCAGCCGCTTTTAGCCGCTTCTTCCTTCTCCATTCCCTGACTTGTTATTGTTCATGTTTGATTTCCAACGCTGGCGATTTTGATACCACCTTGACATCCTACTTAAAAAAAGTCCGGAACTCAATTGTAACATCACTACGTTTGACCACCACCACCGATACCTCAGCGAAATGGTAAGTTTGCGCACGTCAATGCCCATCACGCAGAAATGCGTCAGGAAGCATAACATGCACCGTTTACTTCACCATTCTCTTCTTGCTAAGGCAAACCATGTATGCTTGAGTTCTGAAATGTTCAGAAATGGCGTACTTCCGCTGTGTTCGCATGATCTTCAAAATCTACTCGTTTCGCAAACCTCCGACAGAAATTAATTTCACCACCTGTGCATTATGCAGGAACCAAGCCTTTCAAGTGGAAAGGCCATACGCCGGCAAGATGTCTTAAGTGCCTAATGCATACTCCAAAGACTATTAAACTAGTTACCGTAATGCATAACACGAAGTGGTGTTGTGTATGAAAAGGAAAACTTTGGCCACTGTACCTCCGGTTCCAGCGGCGTACCATCGAACAGACGATGTGATAAGGCGCTGCAGTCCGCGAAACGTCCGCCTTTGGAACAGTTTAGGAGGCGATTGACGTGTCTGAAACGTTTCAATGACTCTTTTGGCCATCACGAATGAAAGGCGACGGCATTAGTTTTGCTAACCTTAAAACAATGATCTCACAGGGCCGTCTTGACATTATCATTCTCTGAGTGGACACCGGTGCGTGGATAACGGAGGTAAGACCCAATAACACCTGGAGGGCTGTTCCACGTAAAAGGCTGCGTGAAGCATCCCCTGGCTTTGACGCTTCTCACGGGCTAACGTATCGCATGAGTGGTGCAGCAGGGAATCCTGCATTTCCTGCTTTCCGTTTCCCGTTGACTAACGCTCCGGAAGACGTCAGACGTACCTGTGCAGTGATTAAAATATTGGGCTGAATTGATCGGAAGCGTAAAACGTAGGAGTCATCAGCTTTCAAGGACAGGGTACGGAGAAGACGGGGCATAAAGAGGAAAAGAATGACCACTATTCCCACAGTTTGCAAGAATACACTTGTTCGGAGGACGCATCGTCTATTAGGTCTCATCCTGTTGCGGAATCAGAAGAAACTGAAGCTTTTCGAAGGAAGATGAGAGCATTCGCAAAGGTCCATATCAGATATACCCTAATTTTATGTACTCTTGAAGGGAATGTTGTACCATAACAAGGGCGTCGATCTAATAAAGCCAAGTTATAAATCTACTATTTAGTTGTCTTAGGGGCCAATCTGTAACGTACATTATGTTTCAAAACTCTACACAAGTGCCATCGTTTTCAATACTATTTTTTCAACCTTAAGGGGTTTCGGAAAATGGGATTAGTCAAAACCATATCCTGCAGTCATTCATCAATATGACGTAACGATGGCTAGGGCAGGCTAATGGACGCATGTTTCCTTTGGCCTGCGCCCCCTGATGACGTCACGCAACATCTGTAAATAAGTCACGTCCGAATAGTACAGAAGGAAAAATTGAGGGATATTGCTTTGATTCCCCGCGAGTGTAGAATTTTGAGGTATAATGCATATTGTAGATTGGTTTCTAAGACTGGAGGTCACAACCTGGCTACCAAAGTTCGAAACAAGTCTTTTTTTATGAAAAAACGACCAAAGTGGAAGCTCTCCTTTGGCATTATTCATATTTTAGCTACCACAGGGTCTCTAGCTTGCGTATGAAAGATGTTCTTCTGACCCATTTGACATTCTACATTATTTGGGTTTGTGAAAGTCAAATATGGGTATTACTCGAAAAGAATTATTTTAAAATAGTTTTCAGAGTCTGAAATGTCATTCTATTTCATTTTTTTTGCCCAGCCACGACTGGGGAGAGTGGTTGACTGCTCTCTGAGTTTTTTCGAAGACTGCAACAGAACAAACAAACGTGACGCTACGAAACTCCGTTTACGTTTCGCGTGATCCTTTTTACATCTCGTGTCGAAGTTCTGACCCCAGGTCGAGTCATACCTCTGAGCTAGCTCAGGTGAAGTGGACCTATGTCCGAAAAGTTCAGCGCCGTGTGCATTTGTTGGAGAACAAAATATCACAGTAAAACTTTCATGAATTAAACATCTTGATAGGTGTCACGAATCTGCCATCTCAGATTTTTGGTACATTTCCGAGCCATTGACCTAAGATCAAGTCCATTTTCAAGACACTGTGTCTTTTTTGAAAATTGACGGGTTTTTTAAAATAGCATTTTGACTGTAAGGTGATGCACAGATCCGATGGTCGCCATTTGGTAAAGTAACAATGACCTGCAACCCTTGACCTAAGGTAAGGTCATCAGTAACTGTCATAATGAATGAAAATGCGCCGCCATCAAAATTTGCGGTGAATGACTCAGAACGGCAATGGTATAACTGATTCGAACAGTTGTGAATCGTACCAAGGAATTCAAAAAGCTGCGTATTTTGAAACTAAGCAGGCTTTCGCGGCTGTAGCTCTGCCAGTTGCGTACAATGATAACGTATGAACTTTTTATAGAAATTAAACTAAGAAACTCGGACGCGGGTTAAATGTGATTGCGCCAAAATATTTTAAGTGTATCTAAAAACTGTGAATGCTTTCATTACAAACAGTTTCAAATAGCTCCCAAATAAAATAACCGCGTACTGACTAAAATGTCAGACATAGTAGGCATCCCAACATATGGCATAGTTCGAACTACATTTTTGACTCAGTCAAGGATTGTGTAGAATGAAGTATCACCCAACAATATTTTTTACCCTCTCTTTATTCCCTTTGAATGCTTAGCTCCGCTAAGCTCCCCTAATACCGAAAGCCTGATTGCTCGTGATGCAGTTTGCCACATGTTTGTGCGATTCAACGCAGGTGCCTTACCGATCTAAAAGGTGCAGATGATGCAGATGCTCCGAGTTAGGTTTGGAATCACCCTTTTCTCACTGGAAATCAGGTCTGAGGGCTGGCCCTAAACATGACCACCTCCAAGAGATTCTGACTGTGGTGAACAACTGCTTCCCGAGGAGGCGACGACTTGGGAAGTGATCATGTTAATCCTCGCCGGCATGACCGACAATTGCCGGAGAGTTGGGGGTCTGGTCCCCCTCGCCTAATACTCAGGGACTTTAACATTTTGCTTAGGGCAGCGGCTGAAAAAGGTCTCAAATCCTATGTGGACTCCCAGGCGATTTTCTGAAATGTCCGGCCATACTTGCCAGACGGAGAAGAAGTGGTTGATAACTTTCTCTATCAGACTTGCTTCTTTTGAAGATCTTTTGCAACAACTTTTACTGAGGTCGTGTCCGGCCCCTGAGTTCTGACGCCATTCTGAAGGCCTCGCAAGTCCTTTCCTAGATGTAGATTTTTTAATTTTTTAATGGGCTTTTCTTGCTGTAGATGCATGTAATCATACAGTTAGTTACACACACGCACACACACACACACACACTATGTACACGGAGGAGGCTTAATTTTTTCGGCACCCTTGCGGGTGCCGCTTGTTGTCAGGCTCTCCCGGTGGCATTTACGCACATACAAGGGCTATCCTGATTCCTCGGGCCCGGTGAATTAGAGGACTGCCCTGGTGACATTTAGCGATGCCGTGACCTTGGGAAATGTCATCGGACCGAGGGATCTTTTTTAAGGCGGATCACGCCCATGTACCCATTGCCGCGGGCGCTGGACGGTACAGTGTTCATCCCGCGACAAGGCGAACACTTCCCAGTTTAGTATGGAACAAAGAACGCAAAACGAAGTGAAGCGAAACGAAAGCACTCCTTTGGTTTTAACGCAAGGAACTGTTTTTTTCCTACCTGAATGTTTAAATTTACCATTAGTTTTAGGTTTCCGTCTCCTTGTGCCCCTCCCCTTTTCTTTCTCTCTGTTTTTCTATATTTCGCTTTATCATGGCTATTTTTCTCTTTATCTCCATACCCCTTGCCTATCGGTGGGGGGGGGGGAGGCGTTCAATATTCAGCCCCCCGTCACGCTGGTCGGGTGGCCTGTGTCAGTCACGCTGGCCGAGCGGTCTGTGTCAATCACGCTGGTCGGGTAGTCTGTGTCAGTCACGCTGGTCGGGCGGCCTGTGTCAGTCACGCTGGTCGGGTGGTCTGTGTCAGTCACGCAAGTTGGACGGTCTGTGTCAGTCACGCAGGCTGGGCGGTCTGTGTCAGTCACGCTGGCCGGATGGTTTGTGTCAGTCACGCTGGTCTGGCCGCCTGTGTCAGTGGCGTTGATCGGGCGGGCTGCATTTGTGACAATGGCCACGGAGACCGGCACCGCGGCTCGCTGGCTGAACCCTGACCTATTCAGCCGCATGGCAAACGGCCGCAGCCGGCGTGATTTAGTGCACCCCGGCCGGCGCCTCGTCATTTGGCTGTCACGTACTGGCCTGTACTGGAGCGATGAACAGGACTACCACCGCTCCCCGCTGTTGTTACAATTACCCGGCAAAAT
This sequence comes from Capitulum mitella, assembly GCA_030062745.1. NCBI lineage: Eukaryota > Metazoa > Arthropoda > Thecostraca > Pollicipedomorpha > Pollicipedidae > Capitulum > Capitulum mitella. The sequence continues at coordinate 7,777,019 of CP099851.1, read as the reverse complement.
TAACGATCCTCAACGACCAGCCTGGGTGTTAAAATCTGGCTCCGAAGCGTGCACAGGTTCCGTGTGTAAGCCATGAATAATCGCCATTGTAAAAAATGATCGTTCTACGCATTTGGACGGCTCCGGAGCAAAGGTAAGGTGAAGTGGAAGCCTCGTGTTTGTGCTTTCTGGAAAGATGCAAGACTTGCGCTTTGTGGTGGGCAGGGTTTCGCAACGAAACGAACTTTGAACAAATTTTTGGGGGCAAAAATGAGTATACCTGTTTTGGTTTGAGGAAATTCGTATGTCGGCATCGAATTCAAATGCCCTTGTTAGCAGAGTCAGTGTCGGTCAAGTGCTTGACAGTTCGTACCTCATTGGCATACCTGTCTGAATTCAGTACCAAATTGGATGTTTTCTGTGAGACCGAAATAGGTTAACTCATACGTATTCCAAAATTGCATGCAATTGTTTTTCGTAAGGAATGTATGTGGACCAAATTACCTCACGTGGGCGGCAAAAAATCATATTTGCAATTTACAAAAAGTGGAATATCAGAATGTTAACATTCACCGTATTGTAAAACATCATAATTGGTAATTACTAGATGGTGTCACTGAATAGAACATATATTCGTAACTTGCATGAGTTAAGTGTTTAGATCTTTTAGAATTGAAAAATGTGTCATCCTTACACACAGGAGATTAAACTCACCTAACTAGGGATGGCTGATATTAGCAATGCCGTTAAACAGATGAAACCAAGTTTTACAAACAAATGTGGCGGATGTAAATAAACTTTTGCTGCTGAAACCCTCGACCCTCTCCTTGAATTAACTGACTGCAGCGGTTTACTGGCGACTCGCAGACAATGCAGGCCCAAGGCATACGGGCAAGCGAATCCTTGAGCGTGCTAAGCCAGTCACACGATAGATAGCTTCGTCCATCTACTCGTCGCAGACAAACCCCTTCTTGCAACGGAAGCACATTGCGAGCAAATTGGCAGGCGGGTTAGACCGTTACCAGAGGCTTTGCGCTTATGGGAATGTCAAGTAAGCTAATTTTCTTATAAGGTCATGCTGGATGGCTTTTGTGGTGCATCGAATGGTGGGCTCTAATAAGGCTAATATGTATAAACCTAAGCGCTAATTTGATGCTTTGAATGACGATCAGAATATGTGAAAAGCTATTCTGAACAAGTAAATATATGAAATCGAGGACGGCAACGTGGAGAATGTTGAAATTTACGTGCTGAACGAATGACTCTATTTTTAAGAGGAACGGATGAATGTCGGAAGATTTTGGATTTAACCATGCTAAAGGCCCCAGCGTTGGCCATAGTGGCGGAAAGACAGGTCTCTAGCGTCGGGACACTATAAGGACGTCGCCAGGGGCGCAGCCAGGATTTTCGTAAGTGGGGGCCGGTGAACTCAGTGTGAACTAAAATCATACGGAAACCGGCTGCCTGGAAGACGATGTGCAATAGTTTTCACAAAATTGCGGGCTTAAGGGGACCCGCCCCCCTCCTTCCCGGCTTGGCTGCGCCTATGGATGTCGCACACAAATACACGTTTCTATGCGTTAAGGTGACGGGCAGTCAGCTGGCAGCGATTTTCGACTGTCTAATGTTAAGGCCTTAAACTCTGCTTCTACTCGTCACGGACAGATGGCAGGCTGAGCGCGATTGCGTTCCATGTTGGGACGGTTCTCAGTTTGCAGCCAGGGATGAACGGGTGCGGCGAAAAGTGAGGAGGGGGATCATTCGTCCAGCGGCGCCAATCCGCCGAGGGGGCTGATCTCCAGCAGGGGCGCCATCTATTTAGGATGAAGTTGGTCGTTTACTTACATATTTACGGACTTAAAGGCTCGTATATTGATACATTTTTTATTTCGATACATGTACGTATTCCTTACGAGCGCCTGGTGTGTAGAAGGGGTATCTAATATATGAGGGAAGCCTTATCTGTAGGGAAGGGGGAGAGCGTTTGCCCTGAAAGGGATGCCTCCATCGTAGACATGTCTGGTCCGTAAGGTGTGCCGTACGTGCCTGCGCCTGGTCTGTAGAGGAGCGTCAAAAATATGAGAGGTACTTGATGTGTACGGGGCGTCTCACTCGCCAATGGCGCCGAGCCACCGAGGGGCGCCTAATCTGTGAGGGGGGCTCCTGGCCTGTAAGGCATGGCTGTATCGTAGACGTGTCTATCTTTGAGGAGTCCCACACGGGTGCCTGGTCTGTAGAGGGTACCTGGTTTGTACGGGGCGCCAGATATATATGAGGGGTGCCTGATTTGCACGGGGCGCCTCGCTCGTCAAAAGCGCCGAGCCCCCGAGGGGCGCCTGATGTGTAAGGGGCGCCTCGCTTGCCAAGAGTGTCGAGACCCCGAGGGGCGCTTAATCTATTCATGGGGCGCCTGGCCTGTTAAGGGCGCCTGTATCGTAGATGTGCCTGGTCCAGGTGCACAGGAACTCCCCTTCAGTTGGGGGGGGGGGGGAGAGAGAAGCATTTTGTGTCAATTTTTTCCAGTCAACACCTATAGGTTTATTGTTAACTTTTAAAAAAGTCGAGGGGGCTGAAGTCCCCTGACCCTTTCGTTCCGAGCCTGTGGCCTGGTCTGTGAGGGGAGCCAAATTTTTTAGAGGCGTCACGTCTTTACAAGAAGAGGGGGGGGCTGGCCTGCTTGGGGCGCCGGACATTTCAGAGTTACCTGGTCTGTACGAGAGCACTTAAGTGTAAAGGGCACCGTGTCAAGGAGGAGTGGCTGATCAATGTAGGGGGGGGGGAGGGACGCCTGGAGGCTGATGACTACTAAATACTTAAAAACGCCCTCCCTTAGCAAAACAAAAAGAAAAGGAAAAGAACTCTCGGAATCGGTATTTCTGAGACATCGAGTTTCAGAGATGTTTTTTTTCTTCCGAAACCCTTTTTTGCTGTGGCGTAAAAAGGGGCGCCGGCACCGCGGGCTAACAAATGGGGACCCGTCCTCCCGGTAATTACACTCATGGTTAGAGTGAGGGTTGGGTGTTGTTGCTGTTGCTTGATACGGCCGCAGTCGATCTGATTCGCTGTTGATGTTTAGTAGCATGGCTATCAGGGGGTCAGAGGATGTGGAGGGCACCGAGGGTCTGCCCCTCTGTATGACGGTCTCCTGACGGTCTGACCCTCTGATGGAGTTCTGCAGTCTGTAGTTTTGTAGTTGGAGTAACACTGGTACCAGACGGTCTATGCCTCTGCTGCTGTCCTGTAACATGGACATGATGGTCTGTCCCTCTACTGCTGTTCCGTAACAGGGCCACCTAGCGGTCTGCCTCTCTGTTGCTGTTATACGGCACGGTCATCAGGGGATTTACCCATCCGTTAGGGTTCTGTAACACAGCCTCAAGGACATCTACCCCTCTGTTGCTATTTTTTTAACACGGGCACAAGATGATATGTCCCCCTGCTGGTGTTCTGCGACACTCTGTTGCTGTTCTGTGACGCTGTGCTGCTATTCTGTAACGCAGCCACCTGACGGTCTGACCATCTGCTGTTCTTTTGTGATATCACAGAGAGGATCCAGTTCTCTGTAGGAATCCTGTAACGCGGCCACCTGAGGATCCATCTCTCTGTTACCATGTTGTCACACGGCCACCTGAGGGTCTGCCCCTCTGCTATTGTTTTGTAACAAGCTGCTGCTGTTCTGTGACACTCTGTTGCGGCTCTGTGACGCTGTGTTGCTGTCCTGTGGCGCTCTGTTGCTACTCTGTGACACTCTGTTGTTGTTCCGTGGTGCTCTTTAGGTGTTCTGTGTCCCTCTATTGCTGTTCTGTAAAGCTCTGTTGCTACTCTGTGGCACTCTGTTGCTGTTCTGTGAGGCTCTGTAACTGTTCTGTGTCCCTCTGTTGCTGTTCTGTGATGCTCTGTAAGTTTTCTGTGTCCCTTTGTTGCTCTTCTGTGATGTTCTGTAACTGTTTTGTGTCCGTCTGTTGCTGTCCTGTGATGTGCTGTAACTGTTTTGTGTCCGTCTGTTGCTGTTCTGTGATGTTCTGTAACTGTTTTGTGTCCCTCTGTTGCTGTCCTGTGATGTTCTGTAACTGTTCTGTGTCCCTCTGTTGCTGTCCTGTGATGTTCTGTAACTGTTTTGTGTCCGTCTGTTGCTGTTCTGTGATGCTCTGTAACTGTTCTGTGTCCGTCTGTTGCTGTTCTGTGACGTTCTGTTGCTGCTCTGTGACACTCTGTTGCTGTTCTGTGACGCTCTGTTGCTGTTGCTGTGACACGCTCCTGTCGGGCCCGCTGGTTGACCTATGGCAGGCCAGCAGTGCTGCAGCGCTGCCTCTGGAGCGGCGCTCACGTCTGTCGTGTTGCACAGCCCGCCGCTCGAGCCCAGGCGACACGACGCCGCTCCCTGGCCGAGCGTGAGGTCAGGCGGAGGAGAGGGGGGGCTGAGTCACCGCGAGGGAGCGGGGAAAGGGGGTGTCGTGAACGGTACAAGATCCAGTCCCGCTGAGTCAACCAGACGGGTGTTGTTCGCTCTGCGAGCGGCGGTGGGACTGAGGAACGGCTGACTGTTGCACTGGAAAACTGAGCGAGCCACTCTGACGAGTGAGTCACGGATGTTCAAAGAGAAGGAATGACGAAACGACTTAAATTCAGAGAAAACATGCAGGCACACCTCATATTTATGGAATAAGATGGAATTTAAAACGTACGTTATTACTCCGTTTACGACTCCTTAACGAAATTCGAATGTCTACCGATATCCTGATTACGTCGACGGCATAACCAAACGTTGATTTATGCACCACCCTCATCTCGAAAGCACCGAAACGCGACAGCTTACAGCTCTCTGTTTCAATCCCTTCACGTCCACAAGGCCGCCCAGAGCCGAAAGGCTAGCAAAAACCGGTGTCGGCACATAGCTGCGAAGGTCGCCAACAGCGGGCCTCCCCCCGCCGTTCAACGCCTGCCAGAGGTGCCGGCGCGGCCGGACCAATGACGTCCCGGGTTGACGGAGACGGCGCCTTCCCCGGTCGGCTCCCCAGGGCCAGGCGCCGTCTGGACGCGCCGGGAGGACCTTCAGCGCCTTTGAATTTCAGTGACAAGGGAGTAATGGCGGACCGCAGGTGTCAATGGCTGCTTAGCATATTTTTCAGCCTTCCGACGTGCTTCTACGAGAAACTGACAATGCGAGGCGACAAAAACGAAAACTTTTTGCAGATTGTAATTAGTTAAACAGAACTCGCTGCCAAATATAATGCATGGAGAAAGTGGAGTAAAAACCTGCCTCCGTCCCAGCCATCTTGTATTTGGTGTCCCCGATGAGACAGCTGTTTTTCCTGAAGGATCAAGGGCGGATCTAGAAGGGGTGTGACTTGTTCTTATACCTTCCTTTGCGACTTGTACTGAAATCGGAAAAGTAAGAAATGATAACAACCCAAGCAGTCGTAAGCAGGGTCGTGAGCCTGTTTATCAACAGTATCCATCATTTCGTAATCCTAGTTCCGCCTCTGCTGACTATCAGACAGTATTCAAGAAGCACATTTTCCTATCAACAATAGCGTTCGACATTTTTACGCGTCGACAGACTAGCGCAAGCATCACACTTGTATCGGCATTGTAATGTGTTTGCCCGCCCTGAACACTTGTTTCTGCTGGGCCACATCGTGCTCCATGCCGAAGGCCCCACCTTCACTTTACTGGGGTCAGGCTGTGATATATCAGATCAAAACCTTCAGAAAATCACCCTCAAACCGGACCGAAATTCAAATTTATGCTGTCAGTGAAAAAGTACGACGCCAGGCAAGGGACTCTTTCTCATCAGTTAATTTTGGTCGACAAATGAACCTTACGACGCAATGTCACCGCATTTAACACATCATTATCCTTCTGTAAGTGCAAACCAAATACTGGACTAGAGCACTGTGCTTGAGCAACACCAGTTATCTCCGGCCATGGGACGATCCAGCCAAACACGATAGAGGGGCCGAACAGTTCAGAAGGGGACAAACGGTGGAACGCATATCATGATTTCAAAAAAATGTATCAACATGACGCAAACTGCGTCCACTTGTTTTCGTGGTATGGTGGTAAGGCAAATGACTGGTACAAGATTATCGTCGTTTATATCTGAAATAGGAAAATCCACGATCTTTATTTTACCTGGTCTATGTTGAGTGAATCGATGAATTCTTTGGCCCTCTGAATCAAGCCCTGCCCGCAGGCGGCGTTCAGGTCACCTGACGCCCCAAATGTTCAGATGTCAGGATGACCTGACGAATCCCGTCCAAGGTGAAAAGATGACCTGAACACCAAATGCATCAAATGCTGCAGGGCAACCTGAACACCAGGCCCAGCCAGAGGGTTCCGTTATTGTGACCGTGAGCACATGTCTGGCCGTTGTCCATCAGTGAGGGGATCGCTGTCGCCTGGCTGCAGCAGTGCGCCTCGCTGTCTCGGCTGGCGACTGCTGCCCCTGACCTTGTCTCGATGAACGGTACATGACGAGGACGCCGGGCCTGTCTGGTCCCTCTCCCCGGCTCTCGTGATGAACGAGCCTCCAAGAGACGGCCGAGGCCTGGGTTCGGGCGCCGCCGCGCGACCTTGACAAGCCTTCTGCGCGCCCCCGGGACGCCCCCGGGGCCGTGGCTGCTGAGGGAAGTGTTGCCCGCGTGCTGGGCGCCCTTCACGGCCGACAGCTGACTACCGGCGCCCCTGGCCTGGACGATGGATGAGACGTGGACGCCGCGGTGCCTCTGGCTCGGGGGAATCCAAACGTGCTGTTTGACGGCAGCGAGCTGCAGTGTTGTAGTGTATGTTGTCAGCTGCTGGTGATTCCAGTTAATTTATGCAGTCATGGTGTGCTCTGTTTATCATCGCTTGGTCTCGATCGCGTCACCTTGAGATAAAGGTTCATTACTGCGACCGTTCGGGCAAACCTGTTCCCGGTGCTCAAAACAACATCTGTTGTCAATCCTGCATGCTTTCACTTGACCATGCGCCATTAATCATGCCGCGAAAGCTTGTAACTCATACAGAAACAAGCGAGGAAAACCCTCAGCTTTACACAGCTATGACGGTTAAACAAGAACAAACGACAGGATGTCTCACGTGGACTACACAGAAAGATGACGGTGATACCAAAAAGGAATATCGCACTTAAACTGAACTTCTGCAGACACCACTGCATTGGCGGCCCATTATTTGCCAATGTCTTTCTTACAACTTTCACACATTAGTTTTTGCCAAGAACACCATGTATCGTTGCAAAGTACGTATCTGGCTCACCTTTCTGTCACGGGAAAACAATTCAACCTGCTCTCGTGGAACCCGAGAAGTGCATTGGATTCAAGAACCAGTTCGTGAAAACACGGTACTCACATCTTAGGATGGCGGTCTTAAACCCTCCGCCCAGTCTGGATGTGTTTTTTCTTTGTTTTTAGTTCACCACCGGTTCGGTGGTTGCTGCACCGAGTGCTGCAGGTTTAATTGCTATTAGTCCCGAACAGTCGCTACGACACTGACCTTCACGATTTCTATTTTTAGAGACATGGTTAATGACTGAGCTCGAGCCCATGTTTTTCGAGGCAAAACCTCTAGCCAGCTACGCTTTTTACAGCGATATTCTCTCGGTTCGCCTGTACACGGAGATTTCGACTGATTGTTCCATTCAGGCTCGGCTCTTGAGTTCTAAAGCTGCAAAAGTTTGCTCTCACATTCAGAGAAACCAGGCCTCTCAGAAGACGTTTTGGCCTGCCCACTCAGAGGCCTGAGGCTCCGGCCCTCGGGTCGGCTGGCCTTGCTGAGGTCGTCGCTCCATCCGACCGACCCACAGGTGCTCACCCGGCGGACAATTACTGCAGCTGGCGCCGGCAGGCTCTCACCCAGACAGCGGGCGCACTGACGTCACACGGACCGCCGGTGACGTCACGCGCCGGTGTCAGTATCTGCGGCATGTAGTCGACGGTCGATGGAAAGCAGCTGGGCAGGAGGCGATGGATACCTTAAGCCACGCTATGTCTTAGACATGCGATGGTTTGCCCTGGTCGCTTTCTGTCCCCGCGGATACAAAAGTGTCTCCAGATCTCTGGAGTGTCCGCTTTATACCTCTCAGTCCTGCCTCTGCCGGCGGCAGTCCAAGTTCATAGAGGGACTGCGGGACTAGCATTCATTAGGTCCCCTCCTTTTCCTGTCCCCGCGTTGGCTCACCCTCTCACTGTCTCCGTTCCCGAGCTGGCTCATCCTCTCACTGTCTCTTCTCCCGAGCTGGCTCACCCTCTCACTGTCTAAGTGTCCGGGTTGGCTCACCATATCTCACTATCAGAAAGATCCGAAAGAGCACGATCTTGTTGGTAAAAGTAACTTGTGGCCACATAGTACCGTACCGCTGTGGCGAGCAGCGCAGTTATCTGTCATCATCAACGCCCAAAGCCTCATTTATGATATTTAGTGAAAGTCATTTGTTTCGCACAACAAACATCTGCGAAGACGTTAACAGAAAACGAAGCGAGAAGTGTTAAATGATTTCTCAGAGCCAGGGGTGTAGGTTCCTATACAGTTGGAGGACGAGGGCTCCAGTCCTTCCAACCTGCAGCCCGCCCCCCCCCCCCCCCTCCACCTGGCAGCCAGCTCCTTCCCCTCCCAACTTGGCCGAAATAGCAAAACAAAATGGCCAAATCCGTGGAGAAATCAATATTTAGAGTACCTCAGGTTGATCGATCCAGGACTGAACCCCCCCCCCACTGATTTTGCGATCCTTTAGCCCTGCTCAGAGCCCACTACTGCCTAGTACTAAACCCACGCTAAATACGGGGAAAGAACAAGCGAGCACCAGTCGTAAAAGAAAGTATCGCATCCTACTCCGCCATGAAGCAGAATTTGTGGTGATTTTCATTTGCCTGTTGCTCGGGAAAGCCGCCGATTCGTTCTAGACGCCAGGGACTGTTCAGTAAGCTCCTTCGTGGCCGGGGGCGGGGGAAGGTGGAGCACGCGCCGCGCAGTTGTAAGCCGCCGTTTGCGGCCGGCCGTCAGTGCGGGGAACGGCAGGGGAACCCGGATTCCGTCCCGGCCGCACCGCAAACCACCGCACCGCCGACCACAGGGCGGATCCAGGAATCCGCGGTCCAGCAGGGGGCCGTCCAGATCCCCGGACCACGGCGTGATCGAGTCCAGCCGGAGATATCCCGTCTGCCTGAAGAGTGTCGAGCTCCAGCGCCATACCGCACCCCAGGAATACGGTATGCTGCGTACATGGCGTCAAAAACGCACTCGCACGGCTTGCGAACGAGTGAAATTCTTAGATACGCTTCAGGTGCTGTCCTCCTGCGCCAGATTGTAACGCTGGTGCCTCTTTTTTTCTTTTCCATTTGATCTCTTTTGAATTACGGGAGAAAAACCAGAGATTGTGAGCAGAGAGCATTCAGAATGAATGACGCTTAGGTCCGCTTACCTTAGCTTAGCTTACCTTTGTACCATTGTCGGTGAAGGGTCAGGTTCAAGGAATCAAAGTAAGTGGTGTCAGAATTCATGCAGTTATGGTTAAAGGAGTAATGGGTGCGACAGTGCTTAAGTCGACAGCACAAGAAAGAAGCGAACATGGTATAAATAAAATTAACGAAGAGTCGGCAGCCAGAGACCGACACCTTGATCCAACACGGTAATAAAGCGCAGTTAACCCAGCTGAACGTCACCGATTTTACACGACACTGATTTATTCCCCCCTGCTGGTTTTAAGACGATGGGAAACCCACCCACTTCGGCGACCTTTTCCCCGGTTTGTGTTTTGCGGTTACGCGGTTAATGCTGTGGTCTGATAAACAAGGAAAGCCCTTCGTTTAAGTGGTGCTCGAGGCGTGGAGGAATCTTCGGGCGTCAAATCTCCTAGCGTGTCGGACCTCGGGTAATTAAATTCACCCCCTGCCGCCGGATAACGCCTCTGAGAGCACCACGGGGACGTCATGCGGACCATTGTCGGTACGTTCTGGGGCTCGATCTTTACATTCGATCCTCGGTGACGGGATTCATCTCCATCATAGGTGCAGTAAAAAAGGACCCGGTATGGTCTGGCCATAGGTCCAGAATCCTTTCCTGGACCCAAGGCTGCTTAGACCGAAGATCGGAATAATAAAAACACGTTTCTTCGCGTGGTGCAAAAATCAACAATGTTTCATTTATTGCGCAACGCTCTCGTTTAATAACTGCTGTTGAAGCGAGCTACAATTTTTCATATACCTTGCAAATGATGATGCAGCATACAATCGTCGGTGTGAATGCATTTCTTGATATGAATGGTAATGGATGCACTATTCTCCCAGGGCCCCGATGAGGCCCCATACGTTACAGTTCGATATCGGGTTATCTCTGCTTTGTTCCAGCGTCTTTTTCAAAGCTCCAAGAGGTTTTGGTCCATAGCTTCAATTCCGCTGACTCTGTGATGTCGTCGTCTGTACTTTAGTGATATTTCGCACCCCAGTGTGCATACACTGAGGTGCGGTCAGCTCACTGCTTTAGAAAACCCTGCGACAGGCCTGCGTGAGCATAACCATACCATGGTACAAACTATATTTCCATACGTCCTTACCCTACGTAGACGTTTTCACGGTGAAGTTATACATGATATCCGTAGGCGATCCGCGCAAGTACTTCGAAACATCTTTGAAAAGACGCCGGTTGAACAATAGGGATTTACGGTCGGTATCTCCGTCCCGGCAGCACGGGCCCGAATAGACTCGGCGCTCAATATTTGGCGCGCAGGTCAGCTGGCAACTGGCCGATATAGACTGAGACCGACTAACGCAGGGTCGGCCATACACTGGAGGTACATCAAATTTTCGCAGCAAAACCAACCGTTGCCTGGAATCGTTCGATCCGTTACCTTGAATTGCTAAGGACAGCTCTGGTCGATCCCTAGCATCATCCCAGCAGCCGTTCGTATCAAAATTGTGCAATAAAAAAAAATGGAAAGAACTGTTTCTTTGGTCATATTTCGCATCCTTGCTAGTGGTGTAGATCTGAGATAAACATTCGCGCAAAGTGAGATGCAGGAGCGCAGGATAGCTCCGTAATGACGGTGAATGCCAGATAAAAGTAATGACTTTAAAACCCAAATATAACACACCCGTAAGCCTAGAGGAAACTTTGCATAGCACAACATAACATTACGTAACGACTTCTTTTCAGCTTCTCAGTCGTTTTCAGTTCCGGATTCCAGCATTTCTTATCAGCAAGAGTTGCTGCAGTAAAAAAGAAATAATTCCATACATATTTTTCTGTAAGTATTGCCATCTTGATTTGGCATTTACCAAAGGTATAAACAATGTACCGTTATCAATGGGCGGCCCTGGCTCCCGTGCCCCGGCCGACTAGCGTTTGTCGCCGTCTGCACAGACGACTACAACAGGTAAGCGGCACGTTTGTCTTACGCGTACGATGGCTGTAAATCTATCGCGTGAGAACGTTAACATCTGACTGTTAGCTTTCCTACCCGCTTGATAGAATTAGGCGAAATGAGTTGTGGAACTTCAAACGACTGCAGTGAAAATGAGGCCGCTGATGACCTTCAGGAGTAACTCAGTCTGAATATAGCTACCTGATATTTTTTTATGTTTTGGACACAAGTCTAAAAATGTACAATTTTAGGGGCCACTTCGGGACTACGTTCAAAGCTCCTTAACCGTTTAACGAGAGTGTTGCGACAGACGTAGGTGACTGAATCAATTTGAAAATATCCTCTGAAATTTTAAACTCCTTTTCTAGACAGGTGGGTCATAAGCAGGCGGTCCAGATTTGTCTTTTTTTAATAAAGTAAAAATCGTATCGATAGGCTGTATGGCTTTCGGCATAATTGGGCAAGAGAAGTAACACTTGTTCCATGGCAGGCTGTATATTACAAGAGCACGTAGGGACATAAAGTTCGTAGAGTCAAGTGTTGCCTGTATGCATTTCTTAAAAAAAGCAGCTTATTCCAGAACAAAGTTTTTTCCAAAGCATGTGTAAATTAACCGTTGTGAAAATGTCTACGGTGCTGAGCTGCCGAAAACGGCCTAAGCTACATCTTATTTTTAACCAGCTGTGGTTTAGCGCTTAAACGAGGGTTAGATTAATGTTTCTCTGTAACGAGGGCATTGTTAATAAGCCGCTTCTTCGGAGATAAGTAGGATTACTCAGTATATAACCGGCTTCTGCTGAGATTAAGAGTGTCATTCAGGGATTTCCATCATGGTGACAGGTCAGAAAACCTAAAATCATTTCGCGTTGTTTCAGGTTTTATGCAGTCATTTTCAACTGCAACGTATCAGCAGATCGCAACGTTTCAATCAAATCCACCTCTCTAAGGCAATGTTGGCAGCGTAATCGTGAGAGCGTTAACGTCATTGTTCGAATGTCGCGTCACTTTTTCAGATATGAAACGTCAGGATTATGCATATAGGATAAGACGTTATGACGCAGACTTACATGCCGTTGGGACGTTATATGACTATATATGACGTTAAGAAGCAATGTCGAACGAAATACAAATGAAATGACCTCGAGGATTACGATGCTTATGTTTTCTTCTCACGTACCAGTCATAATTGTCTTTACAGAGACATAGACAACATCCTGCGACGGCCGGGCACTGACCAGACGTGTGGATATTTACAGCGACCACTTGTTTCCCACTTTACCTCAAAAGTATCTTTCCTCCTGTCTCAGCGACCCCTGTGTGAAAACAGTCGAACGACAGCGAGTCATTCTGTGTAATCCAGGAGGCGTTGCACCAGCGCACCAGTTCACCAGTTCCAGGTAAGCAACTTTTCAGGTAAGCATCATTTCAACAGACGCACCAGTGCACCAGTTCCACGCACGAGATTGCTGCACTGGTGCACCCCGCACCAGACCGAAGGCGGAGCGCACCGAACTGTCCCGCTGTTGGCCCTACCTGCGGAACGCGGCACGGCACCAAACTTGACTGTGAGCTCAGCCTGGTGTGTCACGAATCGGTGCCGGTATTGGTATGGTATTGGTATCGTCACGTTGAGGTCACGTGTTCTGACCAGTCCGACGAACCCACCCTCCTAATGTGACAGTCATAACAACGCGTGACACGATCTTTTGGTGACTGGTCCTGGAGCCAGTCAGGAACGAGCTTCGTTGCTGGGACATGCTGACCGGTCCTACGCGATCTCAGGCCTTTCAGGCCGCCAGTGTTTATTCAGAATTTCGCTTAGAGGTAGGACTCATCAGTCCATGGCCTCAGCATTCTTTTAGTCTTCCATCTACTGTGCTATTCATTTTCCTACGTATCTCCCATTTCCCTATTACGCTTCCCTGTCCCTGGACGAAGAGCCATCTGTTAACCGTTAGTGTGACGCAGGCCACCATGCGGCCTCCCGCCCGTTATCTAATTTGTCGGGGGCCCTCAGCTCAGTAACCCTGGAGATATGCTGGTCTGGTCCTCGGAACATTGACCACGCTCAACCTTAACCTTGACCCTGGCAGAACCAGTGGCGGCGAGGAATTCCTGCCGCCCCGCGCTGCCCCGAGCTGTTTGGCTTGAATTACTTTGGCGTGTGCGCAGCTGGAAGACCTTGGAAGCTGCGGTAGGTCCAGTGGTCGGCGCATGCCTGGGTGCGTCGCTTCCGCCCTCTCTTGGTGGTTTTTGTTCACCACCTAATACAAGCCAAAGCGCGTTTTTTTATTGTGACTGTATCCGGTCCCTCAAAAATTTCTTGATTTGATAACGCAGACAACGATGCCGAATCATAAGGAGTACCCGCCACGACTTTTGGATCCGATGGATGGCATGTCTCCAGTACACCTTTCAGTACGCCTTTCACCTGTCAACCTCCATGATCGGAGCCTATCCTGGCCCACGAGAACGTGACCTTTACTTCAACGCGAATCATACACTGTCATTATCCTATTCATCACATAAGGATCATGAGCACGCTATGGGTCCACATTACAGCTGTTATTTTGAGCAACCGAAGGCACAGTGCCGTGCCTAAACTTAGGTACGACGTGCCTAGAACGGGGCCTATGCTTAATCAGGCCGTTCCTCTGCCGTATCTCCCAGGAATGAAAGCAAAATATGGATATTAGATATTAAAGCCACATAATCAAATGCAACAACACGTAATTTCTGACCCATTGAAGACCATAGTTAAATGAAAAGGCAGAGAATTATAACACATAGTGTAAACAAAGCATAAAATAGTAAAACTGAGCAAAACATAAACTGCATCATCTGAGACTTATAAGGAGGTGAGACCAACAACATGCTACGTTTTTCGGAATTCGATAAATGATTTTGGGTAGATCAACTGAACATGGACATGAAACACACTGAAATATCCAGTCTTACAGCATGATATTTTAGACTGGATATTTGATAGTTTTGTAACCAGGCAAGCTACATACATGCGTAGTCATGTACAATCACATTGCGCATTGAACACTGATATTTATTGGCTCAAGGGTTCAAACACATAGCCTCTGGAACATAAAAAGAATCAAGGCACTTTAGCAATACATGCATCATGAAAATATTCCTCGTCTCGAATTTTGGTGGGCTGTGATTTCAGTCTGCATGGATCTGATACTTGCAGCTGTGTTCAGGGGCGTCGATTTTTGTAAATGATTGGGGGGGGGGCGAGCCTAGGACCCGACAACCTAAACGTCTCCCAAATTTGGGTTTCTCATCGGATTTAGCCCATTTTGTTTTGACCAACGGAAATTCATAAGTTTTTTGTTACAATTTATCAAAGAAAAACTTGCATTATCCCCATGTATATAGGTTTGTTTGCAGATAGAAGGTAGGAAGGCAGACAAACACATTGCTTTAGATTTTCTTGTTTACTTTGTGCCTATCTGTGATCCATTTCCGTTCTTTTCGTTACTATTGCTCATTTCCCTTTAAGCTGGTAGAGAATATGGGGGCAAACCAACATGAGGGGACCCAAATCAACAACGGGTAGGCCAGATCCCTCTGAAAAGAATACATACCGACACCCCTGGCCGTTTTTAAAGATTTGTTACCGAACTTTGCTTGGGCGCTTACCCTAATTCATTCTGAAAAAGTGGAGATCAACCTGAGCTCTTGGACAATGTAGAAAACAGCCTCCACTAAGTCTATTTATCTCTTGGTATGTTCTCAGTAAATAAAATATGCCTTCTCACGATTATAGTGCAGATGAGGAACGGTCAGACAATTAGTTTTCTTCAGTGCCTAATGTGATGTGCTTTCGCGTATTTTCCAAATTGGTGAAACAGGATTTAGGTCTGCAGAGTAATGCAGGTGTGTATTCCATAACGTTATTATATTTTCTACGGCGGTGATGACGCAAGATTTTCTATTTTCCTAGATTGCGCAAAATCGTTCTTTTTCCAGAGGGTCACTTTATCGATAAGGTTTCTGGCCAGTTGGTCTCGCTGCGTCTTTCCCGCGCAATATCTGCATTTGTAGAAGCTAATGGTACTTGGGCCTGAACATCATCTTGGGACCAATATGATCCTAAACTGGGCATCACACAATTTGTGCCTTCCAAGATAGCAAAAAGTGAGACGAACCTTCAACCTCAAATTGTGCATGAGATGAATATGCGTTCCGAAAATCATGGTAGTTAGGGGAAGGGACCATGTCGCTATTCAGCTGAGTCACCAGCCTTACATTTGACTTGTTTCTGCGTCAAAGATATTGAAGTGTCAAACATATTAAACTTCGCAATGACGTAGACCTAATGTTGAAACCTGATGCACTGGCATCAAGATGTAAGGTAAGTATTTCACTAATTCCGTCTGTTTTACATGGAAAAGGCAAATTTATAGGGCTCCAGAAGTGAGCTGAAACATGGCGCCTTCCCCAACACACCAGCTTCTTTCCAGTGCATGAAAACTTCTGCTGGGGCACATCAGTCATGAGGTACATTTCTGCAACAGTGATGACATTCCACTGTGTGGGAAGCAGATGTAGAATTTCGTAATAAATGTTTGCTCCTTGAGCTTGAAATTCCAAGCTGTCTTGCTTTCTATCACTTCAGCTGCTATTTGTTGTGTGTGTGCACAATCATCCATTGCCTGGGACCTGGCTTAAAACTTATGACAATAGTTGACCACTTAGCATATAATGATTGCTTAAAGCTGTCCCAGTTGTTCTAAACCAAAAATTAAAATTTATCAAAAAGCGATAAATTTTGAAAAATTTCGCAACTCTAGACCACCTGCACTGATATCTGAATGTCAGGACGCGAAGAAAATGGTTTGGCCCTGCTGTCTTCGCATCGAAGCCGCTAATTCATAACATGTAATCGGAAACCAGTGGCAGCGCTCCTTATGTGGGAGAATGAACGGGGATGTGTCTCAGTGTGAGTCTCCCTACAAACCTTCGTTCAATACAGACTACAAACCGTCAACCTTCGGCTACAAACCTTCAATCAATGGATCTGGAATTTCTCACTTGCATCCGAAACCCAGTAATTCCTTTCATCACTTTAAGGGCGCTTAATCGTCTTGTCCAGGAGGTTCCAGGCCTTGCGAAAATCTTCATCCTTTCTCAGAGCCCGATTGAGTAAGAGCTGCATACGGTAACGAAAATGATAACGCACCAGATGCAATGTTTTGCTGGCGTCGGGTAAACCACTTCATGACAGTAGCGAATTATGTCATGCACGCTGTTTCCTACGTGTTGTAGGTCATAACATTAGATACAGATGTAGCTCAAGATCAAAGGAGCTGAACTCATTCTTTGCACGCTTTTAGCGAGGTAACATACATGGCGGTCGCTCGGTCAAGTTCACTTCAAGATGTTTGTGTATCAGTGTGTGTGTGTGTTCAATCTTCGGTGCCTGTACCTCCCGAACGCGCCAGCCGATCGCGACACAGGTGGCACCATCGGGTGCGCCGTCTCGACGAACAAACAGTGGAGTAGGTTTCGAGACGATTCGTGGTGTGTGGCACGTGCCACGTGGCGCGAGCCGGACCTCTGCAGAATTCAATTAACCACGGTTACAGGTCAAACGGCGGGTACTGTTAACTCAAGACTTGATGACTACATGGGTCCCACATTTGGGTACATGCTTTTGTGGTCTGCATCCACATGCAATCTACCTGGCGATCTACAGGGATGTGTTACGACTTGAACTCGGGGGCCTTCGCGTGCCGTCAGCAGAGACCGAGATGGCTGAAATTTGGTGGCTAGAAAGATCAGCATCAGGGCTATCCAGTGGTATCCCACATAATGGGAAGGGGGCAATGGGTCACGTGCAGCGCGCGTGCGCCTCTTTTATACCCATCTGTTTCTTATGGGCCTATTGCCGAGGCACAAAACGGCGCAGTTTGGCGCGATGATGGCTGGGAAAGGCGGAGGAGCAGCTGGGCGATCAATTGCGATGGATTCAGGCCAAAACAGCTTGCACAAAGCGCGAGGTGCCTAAGCGATTGGCACTCCTCCTTCATTATCGCAAAACTACTACTGCTGGGATGCTGAAATTTGGCGGGCAGGAGTTCATGATACGTGACAGTTAATACATGAGGCTGTTTTGCATGCTAAGACCACAGGCCAGATGTGTGCGGGACGCACATGCTGAGGCGTACTTCTTTGCCATTCAGACCTGGCGACGTATGTAGCTTGCCGATATATGCAGTTTAGGATTGATCCCATTCCTGACAACGTTTGCTCACTGGCCGTCGTAACCGGGTGGTTGGGGCGGATGTCTGCGAATCCTACTGAGCGGGTTCGAGTCCAGCAGGCCGCACAGATTTTTCATAACTCATAGTGCGCCGATGTTATGCAGATTTCTTTCACTTCAAGTGTTCCGTTGCGTGAATGGTAGTATTACTTGCAAGTATACACATATGAATGGGGATAATGCTGGTACTCAGCGAGTGCACAGGTCTTCAGCGAAACAAATCTTCGATTTTGACCTCAAAATAACCCTATAATGTGTTGTTTTGCTTCTAATATAGTAGTGTGCAAATGGAAAATGGAACGCCTGATGAAAGATACGGTGGCCAACAACTGTGATCAACACTCATAAAAACGTCTACAAGCAGTCTTCAGCTAGGCATCACTGGCGCGTCATTTCCTTTATTTTATTCTATTCTATTTGCCCTATTTTTTTACCAACCGTAAACATCGTAGACATTTTAACATTTACCTTTGTGGGGCCGGTCTGCTGCTGACAGGACCGCCACGGGCGATGAGCATCCCGCTGACCGGGCTGTGGATGACCGGGTCACCTTAAGGTCACCTTGTGCCTGAGGGGGTCGGGAGCCGTCACCGGCCGGCGGGGCGGGGCGGCGCGGTCGTCAGACCGGCCTCACAGCTGCGGCAGCCTGCTTCGCTAGTCGGAATCGCTGCACAGGTGGAGCCGTGCAGCTTCGCGGCGGCCGGCGGGACAGCCGCAAATTGTAGGACAGCGATGGGCCGGGAGCCGCCATAAAACGCAGCGGCCTGCACCACTACTGCTTTAGGGGATTTTCGTGCTGCTCATGTGCGACGAAGCGAATTCAAACCTCATATTACATTCATAAAATTAATCTAGTTGAAAACTGACTTGTAGCGAGGACTGCAAATAAAAGCGAACAAATATACACCTTCAGAATATGTCTCGGGTTACAGTCATATTCTCATGCTGTGCATACAGTGCCGTTATCTCACATCTTACGTACTGCTCTGGGAAATCTGCGGAATTTTCTATGACTCGGGATTCACGAAAATTGCAATGCTTCAAAAAAGAATAATCGGGATCATCGATTATGGTCTGCATTTGGTCACACTGACGCTAGATAATTGATCACAACCTATTCAGATTTAATGATTGCTAAATTTAGGCATATTTAGGCCATTCAGTTTGATTTCCTCCACCTCTAACAAGCCAATTTACTTTCACATTCCACATAACACAGAAACGTCGGAACCATTTTTCACTTTCTTATTCCATTTTCTTTCACCAGCTTCAAACGGTTCAACTTCAAACTTCATTCCTTTCCCGGAATGAAGATGATTGGTCCCGGTCTGATTAAGACGAAATCGCATTAGTAAGATGTTGTTAGATGCCTGGACAATGTCGTCCGGAATAAGATGCTTTTGTTCACGGGCGGACCCAAGATTTCCACAAGGGGCATGGGTATGTCAGCGCTGGGGCCCATTCCCGCCCCCCCCCCCCTTTTTTGCTCGTGAGATATGAAAACGTTGATTTGTTCAGGTCCAGGGGAAATATTCCACGTAGTTTTTTTTTACCACATAAAAGAAACGAAAAAATTCAAGTTCGTCATTATATTAGAGAAACTTTGCGTCTCGTTCCCGTGCAAAGTACCCGAACTATGGGAATAATGGCGTGATTTTAGACGACTGTGTCCCTCCCTCTTTTTGAAACGTCTTGTCTGTATCTGGTCCAGAGGCTCCTCTGCCCCCTCATAGTTTCTGGAAACTTTTTTGCTAGCTTATGTTAGGTTTCCCCTTACACTTACAGGGGTACTTTGGATGGTCTCGAGCCGTCTGCCGTGAAGGGGCTTCTATCGTATCAGACTCATTTTACAGTTTCACATGCCCCTCGGGACTTCTCAGATGCTCCTTTGGCGATTTCGGGGGCATCTCGGGCAGTTTCAGGGATACTTAAGCCATCTCGGGTTCCCTCCTGTCGTCCCTGGGGAAATTTTGTCGTATAAGAAGCCCATCAGGTAGTAACAAGGGCCTCTATAAGCCTCTCTGCAGCGACAGAGAACTAAATCATGCCATGATATGACGTCTGCTAATTCGATGCATGAATGATTGGAGGTACGAATAACATTTTGAAGAACGATGGTCGCGTCACTGTGTCTCGGTGAATATAATCATGGTTAAATGTTATAGGACTGGGAGCGTCACCAGTAAGGGTCTGCGCATTTTTCAGAGATCTTGGCTTTAGGCATGTGGTGAACAATGAAAATATAAACGGTCTAAAAAACAAAAAACAAAAACTTTTTGGACCCTTCTCCCTTAAAGTTGCCAGAAATCTGAAACCGCTACTATGATTTCAGCAAAATTATATACCATTTCTGGAGAATTCTCTCAAAAGATAACGTTTTTCATGACGGATGCAGGAGAGAGTTCAGACGAGGATTTGGGATAGAAGAGAACAGATGTAAGAAATAGGAGATACAGAGGAGAGGTTAAAGATGAAAGACAGTGGGCAATACACATCCGGTCAGCGAGCACGAACGAAAGTCTGCGCCACAGTAATTGTTCTCATTTGTCTTGGTGACGAGAGGAAGACATATTTGCTTATCACTAATCCTTTGCGTAATGTCCTGATGCAACTAAGGTAATCGCCATGAAACAACGCAGTACCAGGCAGCAAATGCCACGTTGTAAAATGAAACTGATCTGGACCTTTCCTTTGTGCTAATGTATGTGGGATGTATGCCATATGTGTCATTGCTCTTTTATAAACACATTTCATTATATATTGAACAATATCTTATCTCACGTAATGGCATAAGCGCATTTTTCATTTACGATGTACCATTTCTTTTCTAAGTACATTCATCACTCGGAAAAGTTGTTGCTTTGGGTTGCATTTACATTGATGTGCTTTATTCTGTGGCTGGATGTCTTATCATGTTTTGTCTCATATTCTCTCTATTTGAATGTTCGAGTTGCCTTGTTGTTACTGTAAATGTAACGTAAATGACCTACTGCATATGACATATTGTTCATTGTCAATGCTGTTAGACTCATTCATCTTTTTTAAATGGCCTTTTCGATTCAACTCGTGTAAATCTAGCTGATTCGCAAGTCGGTTCCGATTCGATTCTGAATCGAGCACAGGCCTGCCCCAAATGCACGCAGTCACACGTCATGTACTACACAACTAAAGATGAGGCCTGGCTCAGGTCACCAGAGTGTTCCGTCCAATGCAAATCCAAAAATGATGCCGCCAAAAACACAGCATAACGCAAGCGAGCTTTCGGGGCTAAAGCAGAGATGAAAAAATTGACCTTCTGTTTGAAGAAAGCGGAATTAAAGGAACTTTCTTCCCCCAAGCATCGGTATAGAACTGGGAACAAAATTTGGTATGCAAAAATGAATTCATTGGACTCAAAAATGTGACAATGATAACATATTTGCAGTACATTGTTTTAATAAGCAAGGAGGCACGTGAATGGGTCAAAATATTGGTATGGAATTCAATACCAATAATCTCCTTTGGTATGGAGCGCTCCATAACAAAAGTACACAAAGTTAAGCCTCTGCCTCCAAGGCAACAAAAGGTCAGATTTGTCGAAGACTTTACAGAATTAATGAAGTTCTGGTGTATTTTTTAGCTTGGTACGTTGCGTTCCGGCTCAAAGTAATTTCCCAAATGACAAACAAGGAACGGTCAGATTTGTAAAGTACTAGATTAACATATTCCCTCATTTAATCAAGATTTCTGAAAAACGCCAGTGTTCTGGATTTCAGAATATTGGAGAAGGGGCTGTTCAGAATTGTGGGCCATTCGCCATGGGAAAAAAAGTAGAAGTTAGCTGGTGACGCCATCAACGCGATCATTCAACAACTTAGTTGAAAACTCCAATGGGGCTGCCCCTCCTCCCAAGAAAAAAAAACAGCCACGCAGTTGGAGAAAGTGCAGCCGTTTGCCTTGGCGCACGTGCGGTGTTTAGTCGGCATGTTTTCGGCATGACTGGCTTCGACCCGGCCGAACAGGTGTGGACTGGTCAAAAAAAGGACTGGAGTGTGGCGCACGCACGTCATCGACATGTGGCGAGGTCAAATCATGGCCGTCCCTTTTACAGCTGCACTCCATCATGCACGAATGCAACAGTGCAAGAAAAAACTTGCGATGGTGTAGGAAGGAGTTGGAGGTTTCATTCCTGACGTTCTCATTGCACCGTTACCGCGTTCCGATGCGTATGACAAACAATCACAGATTTGCTCAGCACAAGAGACTGGACTCCACGGTGGCAGATGATCGCTGGAAAGTTCAGTTTTCAGCAGGGTTGTGTAACAGGCGGGTATGGGGCTGATGGCCGCTTGTCATGCGAGCTGACCTTATGTTTCCGTCTCCGATCTCCGTCTGATATGGTTTGCATCTATGACGGCCCAGCAGCCCCACTGCTCTGGTATACCAGCTGAGTAATTCTGCCAGTCATGGCGTGCAGGTTCGTGCTTTACCCGCTACATGTGCTTTAATCCTTTCAAACAAAAAGTCAGCAGTCTGGTCCGCTGGCCACAAAAGTCTGCTGCACCGCGGTGCAGTGACCGTGAATCACGCCTGCCCGCTGACGCCCATTTCCTGAACGGTTGTCTGGAGAGCCATTCTGCACCACCGCAGGAGGCTCCTCTCCCTTTCTGTGCGCCAGGATATTCACGAGCCGAAACCACACTGCCAAACATTGCTTTGGTGTTCGCGATAAAAGATATATGTTTTAATTTCATGCGTGGAGACTGTTGTCTGATCCGAAGAATCTGAAAGATGTTCCAGACGTAATACGTTTTGGACGGATTAGTGCTACGTCCCATGTGTTCCGCCATGGCCGCAATCATTTCCGAAGGCTTGTACCGTCGTCTCCGCCTTGGCCCACTTCATGAAATTTCGCACGCCATACACATAGAATATCGGCGAAGGAGGTAACCTGCAGAAGCGTTTAACACTAAGAGGAAACTTTCAGACTTCTGGAAGTAATACTTCAGAGTACAGAAGGTTTTAGATGGAAAAAATGTCGCACTCTTGCTGGCAAAATGCATAAACTTGCTGAACAAATGCGATGCTACATCGCTTTGTATTTGCTTGTGTTGTTACAACGACATACTCGTAAACGAAAAACTAATGCAGCAAAAAATGCGAAACAAAAAAAAATGCTTACACTATCTCTCCTCTTTGTGGAGCCGCAAGAACGTTTAGAGATTACCAAAACTTATTGCGTGGTGGGGTAATCTCAATAGTAATACCACATATTTCCGTTAATGTCTTAGCCATAATGCTAAAACGCCTGGAAAGTGGGAGGGTTCAGACTAGAGCCGAGAATTTGCATACATTACATACATACATTACATGTATACATTACATACATACATACACATACATGGATTCGAATGCTAGAATGGGTGGATTCGGATTCGGTTTCAGGTTCCAGATTCGAGTAGTTTCGGAATGATTGGAGTCTTTACATCGAAGTGCCGCAATATTTAATGTCAGATAGTTCTCAATTTTAAATCGATTTAATTGGTTTCTGGATGTCTGTTCACAACGCTTCTACCAGTCGCGTATTTCTAACTCGGCCGAAAAATGGAGGGGGGGGGGAGAGTTGTACTAGGATGTGTAGGTGTCCAAGTTCTGGTTTTTGATGACATATGAAAAGTTCATGAAAAGTTGGCCTTGGTACCGCGACGTCTCCCATAAATAATTGTCTGTGCGTAAAATACGCATCTAACCTATCAAAAAGCTAATAATCGTGCCGAGTAAAGGTTTTCCGACTTTTGCGTCCGCGGCAAACCAGCGAAACATGGTGGTGGCGGGGTAGAACCAATAATCACAGTAGCTGGGTCAGGCAGTAACTAATGCAGTGAAATAAAACAGGAAAGGCAATTCTGTCCCATGTGGCACTGACATTCACGTGTTACATTTAGTTTATTTGAGGAAAATTTGAGCCTAGAACACATTCCAAAGTATTTGCCTACATATTTAGATTATAGTTTTCAGAATTCGATTACGGTTTTTGGGATTCAAATCCTGATCTTCAGGGTTCAAATACTTGTTTTCAGGATTCGAGGATTCACAGGCTTTGAATCCGTTCGAATACTTTTGAACCCTGCTCTTCCGAGTCCTCAGCTTTAGTTCAGACCACTCCGGTCCTACAGGATCCGTGGTCATGACCGCAACAAATCAAGAACTAAGGGCCAAGTAATGGTCATGCAGATCTAGTGTTCAAAAAGCGAAACACTTAAAGATGTGAACTTTCTGCATTATAGCCGCCACAAAAACCACATTACGATATGTAAATGAACACCAGAAAACCAAATAAGTGTTGCATGAATTTTTTGTGTTGCACGTCGATGAAGTGCTATGTGTATACCTATGTGGTTCCTGGCGGCACATCAGAGCAACTTATGGAAAATTCGTGTTGTCTTTTGCTTGCCAGTGCAGAATTAAGCTTAGTCCTTGAAAAAAAAACAAAGGAAGGAGGCAGTGCTTTTGGTGAGCCCTGAGAGGTCATGGTACCAGGGACCTCCGAAGTCTGCACAGTACGTCAGGCTACATATAACTTTCTTTAATAAATGATATATAATACAACAAATAAATAAATAATTTACATATAACATAGGATTCTCAAAATTCCCTCCTTGCCTGCCTTGTTACGCACGCCTATATTTAACATGTTTTCCTTCAGATGTAAAACGCCCATTTCGTGCGATTTCTCTACGATGCCTTGCAGCTAGGCAGCTGGGATGTCGTTTTGTATACATTTGGAGAGGCTTGCGTCTTTCCAATCTCCATCTGATCTTTTCCAATGGTTACCTCATCCTCCCATTGTTTTCTCGCAACTTAGAAAAATGTAACCTAGGTAGAGCAAGATTTTACGATTTCGACCACGCCAACATGCAAGACGTAATCACCAAGGTGCCAGCTTAATACAATCGGTCTGCAGGAATTATATGCAACTATCTATCTATCTATCTAACTGTTTGTCTGTCTATCTATCTATCGATCTGTCTATTTGTCTGTCTGTCTGTCTATCTAGATTCACAACGTGTAATAAAAAGATGTGGAAAAATAATCGTCAGTGAAAATAAAGCAGCCTGAACCCGTTGAGAAACTCAGGTTTGGGGAGAGGATACGTTGTCGATTGGTTGCTTTCGGCTTGGCCTTCCCGATCATTTACACAAAACACCCCTGCTCGGCGACGTTCTTAAAAGGCATCAGCCTGTTGTGTCATTAGTGGCCACAGCAAATGTGTGTCATTCAGACTTGTGCTTAATTCCAGTGGAATCAGAGCCGAATCCGAATTCGTTTCCATTTGGCCTGGAACTGGGTTCGGAATCGATTCAATTGGGAGATGTGTTGAGTCGGATTGGAAATTGATTCGGTTAGCCTGTGGAAACGCTGTAATCGGAAGTGAATCAAACGGCAAAATGTCTGATTCCGCTTTTTTATCACAGTGCAACTGCCTTGGTGTCAAAAAATGGTATATATATAGCCATTAACAGTCATGCATATATATGCAATAAGGACTCTGAGAACAGTTTTGGGCAATTTCATGTCAATGATCTGTTTTTTTTTTTGTGGCGACATGGGCTGAACATTACCTATCAGGTAGGTAGGCAGGTAGCTGGGAATGACACTTTTCTCAAAAATATAGAACAATTAACATCAGATCAAAGGATCTTTAACTCAAGGCGAGACAAAGAAGTAAAAAAGATACGCAGATATCACTGGTACACCAGTTTCCTGAGGGACAGCGAGTAGGTACTAGGTAGTGTTATCATACTTCCTTTTACTTTAACCGCCTCATAGGTCTTTGCCTGGTGACAAAAGTCGATTGCTATTGACTTGAGGCATGTAGCAAGAACACCAGAACTGTACGTCGTAAACAGTGTGTAAATAGAGCGCAAAGATTTACTCTTACTGCTTTAAGTCATACGTATTTGACTGGCGACGTTTGTTTGTTTGTGAGTTAGGACACACCGCCTCTTGGGCTCAGGTGTCCAAAGTCCTGGGTCAAGTCTTGTGTTTCGTCGGGCGTCAGTCAGTCCATTTTGACTGGTGACGAATGTTGTTATTGACTTCAGGCACGTCGCAAAAGAGCCAGAACTGTATATTCCGGGAACGCCGTGATAGCATTCAGGCATCACGTCATGCTTACTTTCTTAGCTCGATGTCTTAAAAGCAAATACCATGAAAACGATGAAAATTTTCTTTTGCTTATGAGAACAATTTGTATGCAAATATTTACTGATGCTGGTAGATATCATTACCAGTGCCATTTATGCGAACAAGTTCGGCCGACTCGAACCTCGTTTGTGCCGCTGAGCGGGGTGTCTGCCTTTATATATAGGGCCTTGGTGTCTTCGCCGAGTACGACCTTTCCCCTTGTTCGATCCACTCCCTCTCTTCTTTCTTTGTATCAGTCTGTCCTGGAAAACTCTGGGCCGACTGAAGCTTTCGTTGGATCTAAAATCCTATTTCTAATCCAGCCGTCCAAGTCCTGGTTTTCATCCTTCATCCACCTCATTTCCATGGGCGAAATCGGCGCAGAGCCATCTTTGCTAGCAGTTTTTTCGCTTTCGCCTCAGGCACTGTTTTTGTGACGCTAGGTAATGGTTGATATTGTGGCGCACGAGCACGACTCGCGAGAGACTGGCAGAGCTGTTGCGTCTAAGTTCATTAGCCAGAGGTGAATACTGTTGGGTACATGCCTATGTGCGAGATTTTTTATTCGTGATTATATATATATATATATATATATATATATATATATATATGGAGAGAGAGAGAGAGAGAGAGAGAGAGAGAGAGAGAAAGAGAGAAATCTGAATGGCCCAACGTTTTGTGTAAATAATAGCGGGGGGGAGGGGAAGAGCCATGTGCCCGACTACCTGACCTTCCCCACAAATGAGTTAGTCAACACATTAGCCGTTTTACTTTGATCGACATTAATTTTCATTTTTGATTTTTCATTATCATTTACCATCTACAAAACTTTCTTCCCCTCCTTAAAACTGGTAGAAAAATGAAGGGCGGGGACCTGCCTAAATCATCTGCGGGGGGGGGGGGCAGATCCACATTCGGAGGCCATGGCTGCTGCCAAAAAGTATAAATTGATCCCTGGTAGCAGTAGGTTTACATATCAGATTGTTGATATTCTGGTATTTATATTTGTATATGTATGTGATGTATGTATTAATGGATGGAAGCATATATATATATATATATATATATATATATATATATATATATATATATATATATACATATATCATTTGTTATTGATTCCAATGATCCGCATAATTTTATGGTTATATTACATTTACAGTATTCGGTGGAATCAGATTCCGATTCGGAATCAGACAGCTTCAGCCGCATCGGGACAGGATTCGGAATCGATTCCATTTCTAATTGATTGCTTGGAATTGGATTCGGATTCGGAGTCATTTTGCTCGTTATGGATTTGGAATCGACTCCGGTCAAACGGAATCAAGCACAAGTCTGGTGTTATTAACACAAATCCGTTCAGTTGTGTCATCCGTCATTGACAATGACGATCTACCAAAAAACTGCCACAACAGAGGCCTGAGAATGATAACCCTATTAATGCACCTTGGAGAATGAGTCATTTTTGTGCCTTTCGCACCAAGATCATGTGTTCACACCCCGGAATCTTCCACCAATCGTTCGGGTGCTGCAGCCGCCTCTATCCCTCGCCGCCGTCGAGTTTAGTGTGATTTTCCGCCGGCAGAGTTCTTCCTGGAAATTTCCGCCGTCGTGAGGAGTTTGCGACAGAGCTCCTTGCTAGTGGACATCCGGCGTTGCAACGCTTTCAAATTAGACAGAGAAAAAGCTTTTTTCAGGTGACTCATTTTAGGGAAAACCATATGGCTTGTGTTGTAATGTTTCTAAACTGGTTAAGCAGCGCCTAACCTGTCTTATGGCCTGCTGCCTCCGTGCCGGTGGGGACAACGAGGACAGCGGCCAACACGTGGGACCGCCGTGGACACTGCCTCAGGGCACGGGGAGGGGGTGGAGGCTATCGGAGCGGTGAAAACGAGTGGGCCGCCGCTGGCAGGTCGATAGGGACCCTGATTAATCTGCAGCCCGTGACATCCTGTTCCGCTCCCATACGCCGCCGGCCTGATCCCGTCGCAGGGTCCGACCGTCTGCGACGGAGATACTCTGTCTCAGGGTCCGACCGTCTGATACAGGGATACTCTGTCTCAGGGTTCGGCCGTCTGATATAAAGATACTCTCTCTCTCAGGGTCTTACCGTCTAACACAGGGGTACTCTGTCTCACGGTCCGACCGTCTGATACAGGGATGCCCAGGCCATCTGATGTAGGGGCATCTTGTCCCTGGGTCGTCATTGTTGGGACGAGGGAGTTCCGGCTACCGTGAATTGCTCCAAAACGAAAACCTGTTTTAACCTTGAGGATGGCATAACTGACGTAGCTTTTTGTTTGTTTTTCACGATGCACGTCAATCAGTACTACGATTTGCCACTTGTTATCGTTGCTTCAAATGATTTGCGATAATTATGGCGGAATTAGTGGGATTATCACGCGCGTCAGACGTGATCAAGATTCTTCGCCGTGCAGTTGCATCGAATATAACGTGATCCAGCAAAACCACTGTCCTTTTTAGACAAACGACTGGGCTGCCAAACTGCCTTTGAGAACTTCTGTCAAGCGCATCTACACCACAAATGCGGTGTCTTACTGTAACCCCTCCGCGCCGGCAGAAGATTCCGTGTGAGTCGGACCGGCGCGGCGGCCGTAGCGTTTTTCCTCTGTCACGCAGTCTGTTTATGCCGGCCGGCCAGCCGGCCTACGTCGGGCGACGGCCACCGCTCCAGAGGTCACCAGATCCAAAATGGCGGCGCCCGCGTCCGGCGCGGTCCGCTGGTCGCGCCGGATCGCGCCAGATCCGGCCGGGTCTCGCGGTCCGCCGGCCGGCCATATCCGCCCCGCTCCCGCTCCGATCCGCCCGCCACGCGCCCGCTCGATACCCGCCGCCGCCGCCGCCGTCGCCGACGCCGAGTGACGTCACCGAATGAATGGTGTGACGTCACGGGGCGCGCCGGCGGCGGCGGCGGCGAATCTCGTGACGCCGCGGGCGCGCTAAGAATACGCGGCGGCGGCCGACAGTGCTCCCTCGGCCGCCGACCGCCCTCCGAGCGAGACCGCCCTGCGCCGCCGCCGTCCACGCGCCGTCCACGCCGCGTCCACGCCGTCCACATGAGTCCAGCGGCCGTCGAGCAGGCGCGGCCGGGCGCCGTCGCCGTCACCTCCATCATGCAGGTCAGTGGAACGGTCGGCGCCCGCGACGAGGCTGGCCTCTCCGTCTGCCGCTCGTTGGCTGCCAATCGTCCAGCTCCCGTCGCCTAAAGAGGTTAGCGAGGTGGTTCGCCCCCGTCTGGGCATCAGTGCGGCGGTGGTCGCTGCCGTCATGTGATGTGCAGCGCCATCAAAAGGTCAGTGTGGCTCTTACAGCTGCCACTATGAGCCAGGTATAGTGATGTGATGGTGCCTCACAAATGTAGGAATGAGGAAGAACAGGAGCAACGTGGAATATCCTGGGGGCTGGAGGGGGGTGACTGGGAAGATCTGGATCCTTACTTTCCAGGGATTTTACAGTTGGGCCTTGGCAGGGGCGCAGCCAGGGTTTTCTTACGGAGGGTGCCCGGAGCCCAGTGTAAACTGAAACCATATGAAAATCGCCTGCTGGGAAGACGATGTGTAATGTTTTTCACAAAAATATAGGCCAAAGGAGGGGGTCCGGCCCCCCTTTGGCTGCACCAGTGAGCCTTGGCAGTCACTGGAAGGAAATGGATTGAAATCCAATCAAGGCATCTTAACTCATAAATATTCCGACTCTTCAGCCATGAGCAGAATACATGATTTGTGACCCTTCTTGAAATTGTAGCCCGTCATGATAAACATGCACTGGGCGAGGAGGAGCCATGATGTCCTGGGTCCCCCGCTAGGCTAGAACTCCAGAACGTTCTCGCAATCGGCTGGTCGTCTGCATCCGCCCAGATGTTCGGGAGGTGACCTTAATTGTGGGCTGTTGCGGGAGTAATCGTCGATTTGTGTTCTCTCGGTTGGAGACAGCGGTGCAGCCGAAAGGGGGGCGGGGGGGGGACGGGCAGAAAGCCTGTTCCCCTTAGGCCCGCATTTTTGTGAAAACCATTGCACATCGTCTTCCCAGCAGGCGTTTTCGTGCGATGTCAGATCACACTGAGCTCCACCCCTCCCCCTTAAGAAAATCCTGGCCGCGCCCCTGGTTGGAGGTCTGTTTCGCCCCTGATCGCGTCTGAGAAACTGCTGCCGCTGCCGCTTGACGTAACCCTCTCGATTGTTGGACGATTCAGCAGAGCTTGGCTTTTTTCCTCAGCACTCGGCTTGTTTCACTGCATTTAAGGAACTGTGCATACTGCGCATGTCCGTGCCGTGGCCTCTTTTTCTGATCCAGTGGCGAAACCGTAAACATGCGGGGGGGGGGGCAAGTAGTCCGTGGAGGTCCCGTCCAGAGTTGGAAGCCCCTCGAAAGTTGGACAGACGTTCTGCTTTTTCTTCATTTTCATGATCGTTGTATACGTTGTCCTAAAGTTACATTTTGCACGCGTCAGAAAACTTTATTTCGGCCAAGGGAGAGAGGAACCCACTATCTGGATCTGTCCCTGCTCTGGCGTCTATCTGGACCCGATCTGGATGCCATCTGGACCCGCCCCGTCCGCCCTTCCCCATCTGGATCTGCCCCTGCTCTGAGCGTTGTGCCGGCGTGTAGTCCTCATCGTTCACACCACAGCGGCGGCACACCCCTGGTCACGCGCTTCGCGGGAAGCTGATCAGCTGCCGACTAACGGCTCTGTCACGTGATCGGCGGCCGTTGCCGCGAGGCTTTGCGTTTCGCGACCACGTGACTGTCGATTCAAACTTTACTGGACAGTCCTATACTCCTACTACTTCGTGATAAGGCGGAGCGCGGCAGCTATGTGGAACTGATAGCTCAGCCGCAATCGCCGCCATAGAGCTGTTAAACTCTGCCCTACTGTTTTTTCGGACGGAGGGATTGCAAATTAGAGATATGAGGCTTAAAAGCTGGGCATTGTTCATAGCGGCGATGCGTATAAAAAAACGCTGTTAATCTCCCTGTGTTTGGCCCGTCCCCAGGGACTGATGCAGGAAAGATCAAAGGAAAGTTGACCCCTCAGAAGATGAACAACGATGGGGGAAACGTTCATTTTCTTAATTTTATTTATCAACGCCAGTTGTCTAAAAGACAGCGATATGCACAGAAATTCTTTGAGCAGTAGCATAATGACGCTTTTGATACGGTGATAGCGCTGCATGATAATTTGATAGGGACACAGTAACATTTTTGGTGGCAGTGACGTATGCAATATTCAGCATCTCTGCACCAAAATCAAATACGAAGCCCATTCCACCTTACGGACGGCCCTCAGCGGAAGCACAGGTTGAGGAAGACATCAATACTTCCATGTGCAAGGTGGGAAACAGGTCCCTTCTCCACTGACGGATCCAGGAGTGAGGGAGGGCCATCGGTGCCATACCCCCCCCCTTTCGTTAGAAAAAGGGGCCAGCATGTCTCGGCCTCCCTTTTCGGACAGAAAAATGAAACGCCTTTGTTTCGAACATAAAGTGGCCAAAATTCGGAATGAAATCACCATTTGGGAGTAGGTTAGATTTCGTGGGTGGAGATTTGCCGCCGCCCCCCCCCCTCTCCCTAGCACGTGGTCTGGACCCGCCTTTACCCCTCTATCTCTAAAAAAGAAATTTAAGATTTTATTGGCTGCAATGACATCCTTGCTTTCGCTCCCTTCGTAATCCTAGTGAAATGCGTCTTTCTAAATGTGCCTGCATATACCCTTTACTCGCAGTAACAATACTGTAGATTTGCCGCCGCGCCCTCTCCCCCTCCCCTAGGACGTTCTAGCTGAGCGATAAACATCTCGAAGCCCACGCAAACGGTGTCCGATGAATGCATGTATCACACAAAGGAAGCTTGCAACGCCGTGCCGCTGAATAAATCTTTCCACCCTTTCACATCCTTGACTGCCTCAGTAGGTCCGGCCCAGCCGGCTCAGAAATACCGGAGAGCATATCTGCTATCCGGCTCTCAGGCCGGGAGTAGGCGAAAAGCT
This sequence comes from Capitulum mitella, assembly GCA_030062745.1. Classification (NCBI taxonomy): domain Eukaryota; kingdom Metazoa; phylum Arthropoda; class Thecostraca; order Pollicipedomorpha; family Pollicipedidae; genus Capitulum; species Capitulum mitella. The sequence continues at coordinate 7,745,228 of CP099851.1, read as the reverse complement.
TCACTGCAATTCGTGCAAATGCCGACCTGACTCGTGTTGCCTGTGTGGTCGTTGTACGGGGGAGAATCGGTTGACTCCAGTTTACACTCCGCTTACTTTGAAACCGAAGCGCAAACAAGCGGCGATTCTTCCAGGTGGAAATGCCTCGCCGACCGTGTAATCGAATGGCATGGGAGATCACATAGTGATTTCGCTGGTGATGATTCGTGTAGAATCAAGCTGAGGTTTTGCATCAGACTGCTCAGTTGGGTCTAAAATACAAAGATCAGTGTCTGCTTCTCCATCTTAGGCGAGGCACTTCCCTCCGTGCCTCGATGGGCGTGCCGCCCCTGTTCCACTATTTCTCCCTCCTCGAAGGCGTTTCGACCCCTCTCTAGATGGGCCGACTCCATCCCGTCTGTAGCAGTCGTGCTCCCGGCAGCGTTGCTGGGACGGACAGGGACGGACCCTGAGACGTCACACAATCTGACGGTGAGATAAACGTCCCCCTGCCCGCCTGGGACCGGAGCCTGCCGCTGCCGGCTGGCAGTTCGCCGGACGGCCGCGTGGGGCCCCCGATCTGCCACCTTGGCAGCCGCTGGAGGGGTGCCAGACGGTGCCGCCGCCGCCGGCAGACTGCAGCCAGAGGCGGGTAACACGCACAGCACGCGCGTTCCGGAGCCAGCAGACGGTCTCTGCCTCCCGGGCGGTAGCTGGCCAGAGCCGTGATCAGGGAGGATTTAACCCGTGCCGATCAGCTGAGCTGATCCGCGCGAAATCGCCGCGTCCGAATCTCAGGAATCCGTTTTCGTAACGATGTGGCTCGCGTCTACCAATGGCATGGCCCTCCGACGAGACGTTTTCAACCGGATCGCAGTGCGCTGGCCGCCGCGCGTGCGAGCCGATCTCCCGACAGCGGCCCCCGCAGACGCGTCTGGGCGGCGGATCAAGGTCACCGGGCCTCCGCCGTCCGTTCGGGTCACATAGCAACAGGGGGGCTGGCGGCCAGCCCGGCCCGCTGAGGGGCCCATGTGGGGGCGACGCTGCCGCAGGGGCGGACGCAGACGACACCGTCACAAACTGGGTCAATGCCAGATGACGATCAGTTATTGGCGATGGATAGCCCGGGCATCCTATGTTTTGTGCCTCTGGCAGCCCGCGTAAAGTGACAATCGAGCTGACGTCGGCAGGGAACAGGAGGCGGTTTCGTAACCATATATGCCCAAAAGAGGTTACAGCATATGTCTACCGTTAGGTCTGAACACAGGCATGACTTGGCGAAAGTACCTGAGACGTGAACGTCGCTGAAACAAGGTAGGCGTTTAATATTTTGCCATATTTTTTACGGAACCTGACATCACGCGTCAGGCTGTGACGCGTTGTCGTTCATGCTGCAAGAAATGAAACATCTTTTAAACCCTGATGTCCTTTCATCTCTCCGAAGACCACAGCGGCGCTCCTGCTCCAAGATAACCGTTCCGGTTTGCTTGCGTTCGTAGTATTTTACTCGCCGCTGTCGCTCCTTTTCTCAAGACACGGCTCGGTTCCTTGTTCAAACGCGTAATACGGGCAAACTTAAGATATCCTTCGGTACGCGCGCGTGCGTGCGTGCATACCTGGCAGCGTTCAAACGCAAACTCAGCGACTGTGTGGTGTCGAAACAAGGACGTCCGTTGAATGAACCGATAAGATAGGGGGCCGCCTCTCTCGGGTAGGTGGCCACTTCGACAATGGAGACGCGCTCAGCTGCCATAAGACGGCCCGGCAGCTGTAACGATCTCACTGTGTCGGAGCACTGCTGAGTCTGAACAGCTGTACCTCTCCGTTCACTCAACCCATGGCTCATATCCAAGACGTCCAACTCAAGGCGCCTCTCCTGGAGGACAACTGGGCGCCGAATGACCCTGCAGTCGGTGCGCCCCTAAGCCCCAATAACCAACCAACCAACCTGGAGGACAACGCTCTCTGGAGCCGCCTCTCTTCAAATCGGGTGTGTCAGTCGTTTGATCTTCATCCGGCGCACATGCGCACCATTCATCTTTTCACCCTTTTCAGCGTCTGTTCTCCTTGGCGATGACTGATGCGTAGTTTTATTTCTGTGCCAAACGGAATCCACGCAAGGCTGTATTATGAGCTTTGTTCAACATCCCAACGGAAGTGATGAAGTATCTTTTTACGTAAGTCATGGTGATGAATGTGAGACCCGCGGCTTCCAGAGCAACAGATTATCGCACAGCGTCGTTGCTAACGCATTCGAACGGCATTACTTTGACGTGTCCGGTTTGCGAGGGACCGATGCTGATCGCAGGAAAAGGAAATGTTGTGGAATCGCGTTCTTCTTCCATATAAAAAAAGGTTTATTTTTTCCCGTGAGAAACCAAAGTCATTGCAAGGTTTTGTACTAGCTCAGTGAGTGAATCTGGAAATAGGGAATTGCGATTTGTTCGTAGAGGCCTCAACTTCCAGTTTTCAATTCTCTCAGCTTTGACAGTTGCGAGGACCCCTGTTTCCTTTTCTTTAATTTTCTCCACCCGCTTTTGTACACTTTAGTTACAATTCTGCGCGCATGAGAGACCCTCAAGCTACCCAAGGCAGGGGCATTTTCCTCCCCTCGCTATGGATCTACGCCAGCGCTGGCCTCCGCCGAATCAGAACTAACCAGAACGGTGACCTCAGGTACTGTGTGCCGCACACTGCCAGGAATCTGCCGTTCCTGGCCACCGCTCCCTCATCTGCCAATCCTGATCTCCTGCGGGGACACCAAGCGGCAGACCACTGCCCGAAGGACAGAATGGCGCGGTCGTGCCCTCGAGGTGTTTTTCTCCGTCGGATCGTGAGTGGCTGTCAGGGGGGAGGGGGCGACCACTTCCGGGGATTCAGCTGTTCCACCACGCCTGGCTGATACTGGTCAGCTCACGGATTCAGAGTTTATTTTTGTGTGGTCTCGCTGCCGGAGTCGTGTTGTTCCTGGGTAGGCAGCAGGGTGTGGTTGATTGAACATCAGGCCAGTCAGTCTTTGTGGGCGCCATCAGAGGGTTTTCACTGCAAGACGTCCTGTAACGACGGTATCCACGACGGACAGCAAGGTCTGGGCCTGGCACGCTCTGCGTTTTTTCACGCCTCCCACGTTCAGCTTATGTTCTTGCCTGTTATGTAGCCTGTCGTCCCATCCGATTAAGAGTTTCGCCTTGTCGCTTTTATCCGGTTTCCCCGAACTCACGCCTGAAAGCGTGGGAAAGAGAACTGTGAATGTGCCTCCTGAAATCGGCAGAGGTCGTCCCGGGAGAATGTGAGGTTCTGTGAACGCCGTTACTCTTCTGGCATGTCTAGCTACTTAATCTTTTTCATATCTGAAGATGGCCTGAATTCCGGGGTTTCCGTTTAGTTTCACGACGGGCAATATGCATGGGTGTCTTAAATCACGACATAGCACCCATGAATGTCGTTTCTTGCATGCATGGATAACACGACTTCAGTAGGACCATCACGAAATATATACAGTTTTTACTTCGTGCAGTTTTCTTACCGAAATGTGTCGACGGCAGCCTCAACTTTCCACTCCGCGCCTGACACGTTTAGGAGATTTCCCGCCGGCGCGCAGTGCCTCTCAAGGCTCGGGGGACTGGGTCCACGGCAGTTATCGGCCACGGTGGTGACTCAGCGGGGAGAGGGGGTGAAGATTCCTCTCGGGTGAAGACCATTAGGCTTGGCTGCGCGGGGCCGCTGTTGCTGTGTGGCGATTCATTGCCGTGGACCGGCAGAGTGCTGGCCGTGGTTCTGTGCCAGAACCTCTGAATTCCTCACCACTGGTCCTGTTTCTAAGCGCCGTGTTTGCGGACTACAGATATTCCTCATCAGCCAGGGGTCCTTATCTGTCTCTGCACCTTGATCTGGGATGGTCTTACGGGGCTGCCAGATACTCTGGACATGTGAATGGACAACGCCTAATAAACTCGCCGGGCAGCCTGCGGCTACACAGGTCAAGCACGACAATGGTCAACCCAAAGCTGACAGCGTGCGGTCATAAGAGATTAGACAAGGAATTTGCGGGCTGTTTCATGCCGATTGTATTTATATACATTCATACGTGCCATACGTATCCCGAAACAGATGGTGTCTCCAGACTGCAGCCTAACCAGCCGTACAGATACAGGATTATTCCGCTACTGTCGTGGCCACGCCCGGCGCCCGGCGTAAAGGACCGCGTCGACCTGGAAAGGCTGGGTCTAACGACATTTGATACTGTAATACTACCATTCACTCTTCAGGTGTCTGGAATGTAGAGTGCTTTCTTCTTTCAATGGGCCATGTCTTTCTCTGCTCGACCAGTCGAGCTAGCTTTTAAATTTGATTCTGTTGATAGGTGTTGTTTATTTCGGCAATGTGGGGCATGGTAAATCACCATGCTTGGGCTCGATTACAGCCATCCTAGCCGACGCCAGACCCTGCGTGTGAGTTCTGATTCCCAGTACTGCGGAGCACCAGGCCATGACGGAGGGAGTTAGATCACGACAGAGAGCATCTGATCTCCACAGAGGGCGTCAGACCCCACAGGGTACATCAGACATCCACAGAGGACGTCAGACGTCCACAGAGGGCGTCAGACGCCCACAGAGGGCGTCAGACCCCACAGGGGGCGTGACACCTCCACCGAGAACGTCAGACATCCACAGAGGACGCCAGACATCCACAGAGGGCGTTAGACGTCTACAGAGGGCGTCAAATCCCCAAAGAGGGCGTCACACCTCCACAGAGGTCGTCACACCTCCACAGAGGGCGCCAAATCCTCACAGGGGTCCTCAGACCTCCACAGAGGGCGTCAGGCCCCCACAGAGGTCGTGGACACCAGCGAAGACCGGCGACAAGGTCAGCTGTCGCTGGCGGGTCGCAGATGAGCCCCCGATTAGCGATGGCCGTGGAGGAAGGATGGGAGATGCCAAAGACACCGCGCGGCTTGCTTAGTTTTTCTCGGGTGTCCGCCGGGCGGGTTGTCTTTGGATTGCTTTCTGCTGGATTGAGGCCCATCCGAAGAACTCGTCCTAGGACTTAAGTGTCCTCCGGGAGGACTCGTCCTCAGAATGACGTCCCTGCTGCTAGGCCTTGCCCTTCAAAACCTTTTGCTCTGGCTCTGAGCAGTTTATCTGAGTTGCGGCTTGGCAAAGAACTTCCTTTGGACCGACATTTTCTAGCTTTATCCATTTAGTATTGCAACTGGGACAGCGTTTATTCCGTGACAACAAAGCCCCGACGTTAAGCCCACCACTCGCGCAATAGGAGGCTCCCAAGGGTTTCAGTCGGGCTTACCCGACTGAGGTAAGTTCGACTGAGGCTTACCCGCAGCCATTGGTGTAGCAGTCCATAGACAAGGCCTTACCATCTTGCCAGTGGCCCTACCAACTTTTGATAACTTTGGCTTGTCTCTTCGGTGTTGCCTGGCAAGAGATGGTCCTAAACATGACCCTGGTCCTGCCAACGTTCAAAACGCTCCTACGGTCCTGCTCGTAGCGCCCACTTCACAGACGTACCATCTCGCCGCTGGGTGTCGCCAAGGCAGAATCGGTGCTCACTGCTGCCACCTGTCGGATGCAGATCGAACTAATGTGAGGATGGCGGACGCGTTCGCCTCGACCAGGATGTCGCTCCCATCAGGTTTTCATTCCCATATCTCACACACCTTTACACAGCGATGAGTACACATATGAAAGAAAGGTTCTGGCCAAACATCAGCGTGATCTTGACACTGATATCTCGCTGATTCAATTTCTGGGAAACCAGTACCCTGAACTTCCGAAACAAAATTTCATTTTCGTCGTGCCGTTTTACTTTTGGACAGACCGTAATAAAGATCTGATATAACAGGGTAAGAACTCCGTAAACATATTCCATAAATGGCACGAAATGACCTAAACAGGCCAAAGTGCCTAATTCAACCCAAGCAAAAGGTTAACGTGTCGTGGCCATTTCCTGAGCTACTGCCTCCCTTTGTTATCCTCCCCCTCATCCTCGTTAAACCCTATCCGCAGCCAGAACCATTTCATTTCTGGCGTAACCTAAGTTCCACGCAAAATTCTCTCTTTGGTCGTATACCTCTGAAATAATCTCAATGATACGGGAAAGCTTTAAGGCATGTCACGTGCGTCATAAGGAACTTGTTATCCGTCACACACATCGAATATTTCAGTCGCCAATGCACGGCTTAAGCTGACAACTTGGTGGCTATTTATATAACCAATACAGCTACGGAAAAGTACATAGTCCTAAGAAATCCCGTCGCAGTCAGGAGACGGGAAACTATGGGTGGAGGAAGGGGTGGGGGAGGGGGGAGGGGAGGGGTCTGCGGGGCCAGCTACACCTCTTCCCGAAGAAATGGAGAGTTCCATGTTGGCCCTGCGATCATGTGTGGAAGAAAGTTCATGAAAACGGTCTGCTCGCAACCAGACGAGAAGCTTCCAAAACTCACCAACTGTGCGCAGTGGGTCTGTTGTGTTCTTCAAGTGCATGACATTGTTGTATGTTAAAGCTTAAGGTAGAATAAAAAAAACATTCCATTAACTAAGGCATTATATCCATTCCTGAAATATATTCGATATATGCGGTCAACGCCTTGCGGAGCTGAACAATACACTAATGTAAGTGGCTGTCCGCTCTTGCTTTATACTAGTTCAGCTCCATAGCTGTCGGGTAGCCCACGAAGATAAAAAAACTCCATTCGAGACATGAACTTGGACGTGGCTGGTAGTTTACGATCTTACTAAGTAAGACCCGAGAGTGCGTATTGGTAAGGGAGTACATGGAACTGAACGCAACAGCTCACTTGCCTCTTCCCTAGCTGGCCTGACATCTCAGGGATATCGTTCTGTGGTTCAGTTTAACTTCGATAAGATCAGAATACGTGTGAGAACGGATGCGATTAAAGATGACCCATATAGTGTGGCGATCAGATCCTCAGTTGGTCCCAGAAACACCCGATAACGCTCAGGGGCCCATCTCGTGCCTTGTCTTCGCCACGTTCGCATGCTCGTCCTCTAGCACACCCTCTGCCGAGGTGTCTGCACACACCCGCATGTCCAGACGCCTGGGCGCGTCATCACTAGGCTCGACATCTTCGTTGGATTTCACTGCTGATGGCTGCTCAGGCTCTTCACGTAATGTATTGTATTCACTGTAATGTATAGTATGGAAGTAGCGAGAGCTTTGGAGGTGTTTGTTCAGCTGGTACATGGCCTGCCTTCACAAGACAGTAAGATGAGCTGTTTCGTCCCTTTCTATCGGCCAGGATTAAGATTACAGCACAATGTTGTTGTCAAACCGTGCTTCGTGCAAAGTTCATTGAGGAGGAGACCGGGAAAGAATGAAGCCGTATGTTGTTGACCAATTAACATTGGTCTGTTGGCAACTCGTTTTCTGATCGATATTTTTCGTCAGATATTTCCTTTCGCAAGACATTTTTTGCTCTTCACCTCCGTGATGTTTTGCCGAACTTGAAAGGACGCATCCGCATCGGGATCTCACTGTGCATTCTTAGAAACGTGACCTTTATAACTGTTGAAAGTCTTTTAAACTGTGTGCGGGTTAAACTGTGGAGCCAGAGCCCTGTGACGTTTTCCTGCATGCATCACACAAGGAATGACATCAAATTTTTCAACGTCTCTAAGACTTTCAAACATCTTGTCTTATGGTGCGACGTGCTTTTCCTGTTTCCCATGCTCAGCTTTGCCGAGCTTTTTTCAGCAGAGTTTCCCAGTCAGTCAGCCAGATTTGAACGACTAAGGATTAAGTCGTTCCACTGTTTCGTGTTATGTACTGCATTATACTTACGCAGCCTTCAGTGTTATGGTCACGAATGGGCCTCTGTCACACATACGTCCATGGTTTCCTCTCGCTCCCTCTCCCCGTCTGTTTCTCCCTCTCTCTCTCTCCCTCTCTCCTTCTCTCTCTCACTCCCCCTCTCTCTCTTCTCTAACTTTCTGCGTTCCGACACTGACGCTTACAGAGTCTGCGGATCGTTGGACCGAAGATTGCCACTGCCACGCTCTCTCTTGCTCCATCGCTCTCTCCTCGCCAGAGGAGTTTGATTTATGGTCTCGCGTAATAACCTTTCTGTACACAGAAACCCATAAAATCCGCGCAGAGACAATAAGCCATCTGTCTTGATCCTGCTTAGATAGCCTGCTGTCTTGCAAAACGAGGAAATGGCGCGTAATTGTTTGAAACAGGCTTCGATTTATCAAGACCGAGACGGGAGCGCGCCACGGCGTCCAACAGCTCCGCCATACAAGAAACATGAATAAGACGCTTGCTGTTTCTTGCATTATGATCGCTTTCCGATTACGTACCTAGACCGCCACCTAAAATTTCAGACGTCATATTAATTTGGAGAGCACGATGGGCGTTGACGATGTGATGGTGAAGTGATACACACCGGCGCGGCCAGAGGGGGAGGGGGGGGGAGCGGGCTGCCTTTCCTTTTGCCTGCGTTTTTTCTTGTTTAATAGTACGGACGCAGTGAACGAGATGTTGATTGCCGTACTCCATTCGCGGGAATACGTACCGATGATCACTGAGTCTTCTTCGTGAAACACTGCACATCGTCTTCACGGCAGGCGGTTTTCGTATGGTTTCAGCTCCCACTGAGCCACCCCAGCCCCCTTAGGAAAATCCTGACTGCGCCCCTGGTGATGTACATCCCAGGCGTGATGTTTTTCTCCGCCCACACGCATCAGCTGTCGCCAGAAATGCCCCCAGGGCTGGGCTCGAGGGGCCGGAGCGCTCGTTAGCGATAACCTTGTGAAAAACGTCGCTGGGGGCGAAGGGGGTACACAAACGCTTTTATACTGGCGAAGACTGAAGATCTGAGGCCCAGTTCGCCATTGGTTGCCGTCGCTCTCAGCAGCCAGGCCCGGAGACTCTCAGAATCGCCGAGGTAACGACCCCCGCCCGGCCGACCCAGGGGTCTCGTGCTTCCAGCGCCGACCAGCACACGCTCCCGGACCTGACCTTGTGAAACTGCGGCCGGGGCCGGGTCAGATTTAACTCCCTCAGCTGGCACCGACCTCAGGGTTCCTTGGGGCCCTGAGGCTCACATGACCATGCTCAAGATCTCAGCGATCCTGGAATAATGTGACAGTATTGGCCTCGGTGTCATGCAGGCACAGCATTGTCTTTTTATTGGTATCGATTTGATTTCTCTTCACGGACGCCTCGTAAACGAACTGAGCTCCCACTGAGCTGAAGCCAGTCTTCGGTAAACATTGTATAGTTGCTTATAGTTACACAAAATGCGTGGCCCCATATACCTTACATTCGGCACTTCGAGAACATTGTACCCCAGCCCCAAACCTTAGTAATGCTCAGGACCTCTAGGATCTAGCTTTCAAAAGGTTGCCAAGCGCGGTGGGATCCATTCAGGGTCAGCGGTTTGCGGCCAAGTCATGGTCACGACGGAGCGAGTTTATAACGTCACGGCGGGCAGGCTCCAGTTACCGGGCCTCGGACGCGCCGGTCGGATGCCTCCAGCCAATCAGCACGGCTGACTTGACCTAGTTGTGATGTTACAGTCACGTTTATTGGTTGGTTTCGCCCGCGGGCAGTGGCTAGTGAGACGTTGGTGTTTCATTTTATATTATTTCGTCTGTCGTGATAGTGGACAGAGCGTGCGACGGGACGAGGTGCGATGCGAAGTGGCGCCTCTTGTTCTCGAAATGAATTCCTCAAACTCCAAAAGAAGGGCTATTGGCAACCCTTAAAATTACCCTGCAGGCTCTCTGAAAGGCCAGTAAATGTGCACGTCTTGCCTGCAGCCGAAGCTGAAGACCTAGTTACAGGACCCTTTGGTAAAAAAGGAAAAAAAACATTGTTAGGATGTAGTATGCGAACATACAGTTTCCAAAGTTTGATGACTAATCCTGGCTCATGGACAGGAGTTCTCAAAGTCCGATGACAAATCCTGGCTCAAGGACATGGGTACGGGGTTTTAGGTGAGGGCGCTTTCAAAACGTGTCCAAAAATTAACTTGCTCTTCCATTCACCAAATTCTTGATCCGCTAATGCCCATGACGCGAAGTTTTTTTGTCATTTATTAGCTCCCCATTGCATAATACAGCCATTTAAAGCTCTTGAGATGAAATACGACCATAATTCATTACGTGATCTGATGGGCTGCTGTACTGGCACACACGATGAAATGTAGCATCTGATCCTGAGGTCCGTTGCGATGTGAATTACTGGCCATGACTGCACACTATGGTCGGCTACTAAACAGCAGGAGGGTAAAATTACCGTGTATTGGGGACATGCTATGGGTTTGCCCGAGTTACCTGTGAACGTTATCTAAGCCCATCCAAAGCAATTCTGTTCGACATACGTGTCGTTTTCGGTTTGAATAGAACGCACCAACTGTCCGTCAGCACGGAGACGTACGTCCGCGCAGTTGTTTCAATAGAATATGAGCAGTAAGGGTACCTCCAGGAAGAGCGGGAAGGCTCAGACAGCAATAAAAGGTAAAATAAGAACTTCCACAGATGACTGTAATAACGAAAGTTATTGATGTTGTGGAATGAAGAAGTAATCATCCGCATTTATTGTACAAGGTATCTTATTTATCAATGCGTGAGGAATTCAGCTGGGTCCCGCGTGTGGTATGAATCACGGAACGCTGGGACGAGTCATGAACCTTCAGACTATACCAAACACATGTTTTTTTTGTTTTCTTACTAACCCATCTTTGATTTTTCCCTATTTACATTCATGCGTTTCGTCTTTTTTCGCCATTTGTTGTATCGGCGAATTCTTTAGCAGCTGCAGCTCTACCCTCCATTGTTCGCTCAGTTTTTATTTTGTTTTCTATTTCTGTCCTGAGACAAGTGTTTGGCATACAATACATAATGCTAAATCAGACACCACGTAGCCTGCCAGACAGATGTCTGGCATTTACGCAGTAACGCTTTATCTTTTTCTGAATCATTGTCCTTTCTGCTTATTTTGTAGTGATCGCAAAAATAAGTTATGTCTGGCTTAAAAACATCAGTCGTCTACTTCGAACTACACAAGGCACCGGAAAACGATACCCTGCTAGTCAGCACTGCCGAACCAGTCCAGGAATACTCAAAAGTTTTAGATGGTTGGCATTGTTAATGCTCTTCAAGGGGCGATCGTCGCTGCAGCTGCACGCAGCCCAACATTCCCTACCTCATCCTGTGCCGTGTTAAATGCATTCATACCGTTTTCTGTCCCTTAAATTGTCCCCGCCCGGAAAATCGTCGGTTGTAAATACCAGCTGCATTAAGCCTCCTGACGCGTGTCGATGAAAAGCAGACCTCGCCAGCCTTGCTCCCCGCGCCTTTCCAAAGCCCGGTTCCGGTGCTGTGCTGGCCGACCTGCCGGGACTCCTATCACCCGGACGGAGCACGCTGGGTTCCCGCGGCGTGTTCGCCACACGGTCCTGGACCGACTGGAGCACGGCACTGAACCTGGACGTCGACCTGCTGCGGTGCGTTAGTCGCGTGTTTTCGGGCCTTGCGTGTCCTTGGCACGTGCGTAGGCGTTCGTATGCCACGTGAGGCCATTGCAAGGCGGTACGGCCCTACCCTTACGACGTCGAAAACGCTGCCAATCTCAAACTGCGTGCATGTGTGGCTGGTCGTAAAATGATTGCAGAAAAGGATGACTAAAGTCACGAGGAAAACGGTCCAGGGATTGGGCTGAACTGCTGTGAGCCTCACATTGTTTTGTTCTATTTTGCCTCTCTCCGCCGAAACTGACATCGCCAGCGACCAGCATGCCAGGCTCATCGGAAAATAGCCCTGCATCCTGACGAAAGATAATGTTGCGGGGGAGGGGTCTGGGAGGGGTCTGCTTGCGTGGTTCGCCTCCCCGAGGCCCCTGAGCCCCCAGCGGGGCCCCGGGGCCCCGGCGTCGGCGGAGGCCAAGAATAAGCGGCCGCTCCGCACGGCAGGAATCGTTCAGCCTATTTTGGCTGCGCGGTCCGGTGTGACGCTGTTCGTGACGGCGCCCGCCGTGCTGCCCGGGGCAGGAGACAGAGGAGGGGGGCGGAGGCTGGCCGCGGGCCAGGCTCTCTGCCGGCAGTCAGGCCAACTGGGATTGCTGCAGAGGGAGCGTCTTGGCTAGGTGGTTAGGCGCTGAATGGAGTCGAGAAGCGGTCCCTGTGACCCGGCGCCCATTGCTGTTCTCTGGTGACATATCCAAAAATCTTCCTCTGTAGCCTTCTGTTGTCCTCCTCTGCAAACCTCCTCCGCTGTGCCGTGTTGTCCTGGGTGTGCTGCCCTGGTGTCTTCTGGTGTCCGCTGTCATCTCGCCCCTTGGTCCCTTTTTACCGTCTTCCCTTGGTCCGGCGTGCTGCCGTCTTTCTTTGCGTTCTCGAGTATCCTTCTACGTTTTCTTTCGCTACGGTTCCCGCCCTCTCCCCGCTGCTCCCTGCTGTCCTCTGCTGTGCTGTGCTGCCCACTCCATTGTCCTTGCTGCCGTCCTCTGCGGCCCTGCCCCGCCTCCATTTATCATTTTCCGAGGCATTTGTGCACTCGCTTCCCTGTGGCGCGTCTGTTGGTTCCGATTCACTTCGCCAAACATCCAACCAGGCTGTGAAGCTGAGGAGGGGGAGGGGTCGACCTGTTGCTCGACTTCCGAGAACGTTCTAGCATCCCCACGCGGCTGATCGAGCAGAAATGGACGGTCTGACGGAAGCTGGCGCGAGAGGCCGCTGAGTCGGCGTCCTGACCAGGCCCTGTGCGCCGCCGCGTGGACCGGGCCACTGACCTGTCCGAGTCAGCTGATCGGGCGGGGAAACGTTCGGCGAGGTGTCGCGAACATCAGCGCAACCGTGTGCAGCTCGTCGCCGACGCGGCGCGCTCTGCGCAGCGCTATCATCGATCAGGACCTCCCCATCTGCACCCGTGGTGAGGTCCGGGTTGCTGCAGAAGACTCGCATGCCCAAACATTGCACAACAACTCCAGCTGTTGGTCCGACCTCGAATCTGTTTGGAGCGGACGATACTCGTCCTAAGCCTTCATCCGGTTTTGAGAAGGCTGTTCTCGCGGTTGCGACAAGACGACAGGTCATATCCCTTGGCGTTTTTCTTCAGAATCTGTGTATTTGCCGTGCCGTAAATCACACCACCGTGGTTTCCGTGGAACTACGAAACGGAAAGAGGACATCAGCAATGCTGTTGCTGTCATTCGTTTATCAGGAGCGATCATCAGATCGCGTGATAGGTTCTTCACAATCATGAAAAGTTTGCCTGGCATATTCGTGCATTTTTATGCACGAAGGCCGAGGAAAATGAACGTCCCAACAACACAAAGGTATCGAAATGTGCGTAGTCCTGAAATCCGTTTTCTGTCCCGGAAAGCCGTCGGATGTAGACGTGACCGTTCCGCTGCCTTCTCATGGTTCCGGATCGCTATCCCTGTGCTGAGTGCGTCATGCGCGTACCCACAGCACGGTCAGGCTCCTTTCACGAATCGTCTCGTGACGGCCCGTTTTCCTGCCGTCTCGGCTGCGGGCCGGAGCGAAGGCCACGGCCGCGCCGCCGGCTCCCGCAGCACTGACCGGCCGGCCGTGTGCGTCGGATTACGACCGACCAAGCCGCGCAGCAACGCCGCCCGGCCGCCGGCCGACTTGGCGCGGAATTTCGCGGCGGCGCGCGTTTTCCTGGTGACGTCACCGGCTGTCATTTATCTGTCGGTGCCAGGCGGCGGCGGTCGGTCGGCTCCGCCTATCGGAGCTCGCAGGCGACACGCCCTGGGGGGCACGCAGTGGGCGGGGCTTATCAGCGACGCCCAGCGGGACGCGGAGCCCGATGTGTAGGCGGGCTCCGTCCCCCGTCCGCCGACGGACAAGGGGACATCAGGGGACATGGCCTTGCAAGAAAGGAAAGGGTGTGGTTGGGTCTGCAGGGAGATGCAGGGGCGTGACATAGCGACACGCACGAGAGCTGATTTATGGGTAGACAAGGTTGAACTTGGGCTTGTGAGCGAAAGTGGTGTAGACAAAAACTGGTCCCAGTTTTGACGGTTTTCTTTCCACTCAGTTGCATACACCGTGAGTGACCATTCTCAGCCTCGGTAAATGAACTCTGAACCACATTGACACAAAAAGCATCACGTCGTTAAAATTACTTTCATGGCCATGGAGACCTTGATCCTAAGCATCAAAAACAACTAAATCAGGTGCTTGGTTTGCGCGACGAAAGCATGGACGATGAAAAGGAGAAAATACGTCATGCTCTAAGAAGACCCAGATCTGTCCCATGCCCCTGCTTTCTTGTTGACGGTTAACAAATTTTCCCGGTTACTTGTTGGCTCTGAATAAAAATGAGCTACTTTGACTGCATATAGGCCTCGAAATCCCCTTCCTATTCTTTTAGTCAGTTTCTGTGACGGCTCTAAGTTACTTTAAGTTGGACACATGGCTGCAGACTATCGTCTTTACCCTGTCTCGTCAACCGAATTGGAACACAGCGACAAAGAAACCGATCACACGGTTTAGGAACGCATAGCTCCTCACTTCCCTCGGCAAATGGCTCGGAGTCTGGCTAAATGGATCAGTGCAGCACATGGCTTCTCCCAAGTCACCACCCATTCGCTGGCACCCATTCGCTGGTTACGTTCGCTGACTGGCGAAGGAGCAAAGCAGGCGAAGGTTTTGCCGGGTGTGGCGGCGTACGTGTGACGTTTCACGTCGCCAGCGGCGACAACGACAGCGGCGATTTCAAATCGGAAACAGGGAGACGCCGATGGCCACATGTCCCATGTATGCGCCACAAGGGCCAGGCGTTGGGGGGGGGGCGCAAGGGGGGCCGGGGTCAGGTCCAGGTGGCAGGAGTGCCGACATCCGGTCCACGCAAGACAGTTGTCCGCATTTTTGGTGGCGTACGTGACTGACCGAGATGGGAGCGATACGGTTCCAGCGGCGGCGGCGTCGGCGACGGCGGCAGGGGGAGGTGTGACCTTGGTCTGACCACGTAACATGCTTACTGGCTGGCCCTCTGAGAGGTCTGAGACGACACCGGAGCGTCTGCCAACCCCCTGGAAGGACTGCCAGATCACTAGGGGTCTGTCAAGTCACTAAGAGGTGTGCTGGGCCCCTGAGATGCCCACCTAGTCATTGAGAGGTGTGTCTGGTACACAATGAGATGTATATCTGGCCACTGAGAGGTCCATGATGTGTGTGTTGGGCCATTGCAAGGGCTCTTGGTTGTCCAGGTCATGGCAAGACATCGAAAGGTTAAGAGAGGACTAAAAGGCCACACCTAAGCCAAAACCTCAGGGATAACCGTTGTTCGTCTCTCAACGTCTCCCCGATTACTATGTCCAATGGGTTAACCAATTACAGCTCCCATCGACTCCACGCACATGACAAGAAGTTGCTGGTCTCTAAGCAGCCCGGTCGCACGGCTCAGACTCGGCGTACCCCCCCCCCCCCCCCCCAGCTGACCGGTTGGCCAGTTTCTGTGGTATCCAGCGGTGACCACACCCCGCAGTGCAGCGCCGTAAAAACACCGGGCACACCGCACCGGCGCCTGATCCCGGAGTCTCGACGAACGCACCGGCGGGGCGCGCAAACAATGCCTGCCCGATCTGTATCGTCCGTCACGCGCAGCCCTGCGCCGGCCGCCGGCGCCGGAGGCCATGTTCTGAGAAGCCGGTGCGCTCTGGGGCCGAAGGCCGGCCGGTCCCTGCGCCGCTCGAGCTAACGTTCGAGCTCCGCTCCGGGCGGAATTACCGTGGGAAGTTCCCCGCCGCCCGGCAGAGCTTTGCCGGCCTCCCGGCCCACGCACGGGGCTATCGACCTGTTTACCCGCTCGTGGCGGTGACGTCACACGTCGGTGGCGGCAGGCCGGTGACGTGCGGTCCTCTCTCTGGCGAGCTGGCTTTTTATGGCGATAATGGGCGCCGGTGAAGGGCGCTGTCGCCGTCTTCGCCCGACGGCGGTCGGCGTCTGGCCCCGGGAGAAACTGCGCCAGATGCCGGCCCGGCGACAGAACACGCCCGACAGACTCCTGTTTAACGCACCAACTCCGCAATGCGTTGAATTTGGAAGGATCAGAGAAATCCTCAGAGCAGCGCGTTCACACAGGGACATTGAAGACAAAATTTAGGACAAGAGATTCTACTGGGGACGTTTCGATGGTTGACATTTCCGACGTTTTGGGGGCAACGTTTTTATGGATGGGGGGGAGAAAAACATCAGTGGCTTGCGTTGATGCGAACTTGCGACTACATCAGCGCGCCTAAAACTGATCAGCTCCACAGGCACATACGGTAATCTTCCAAAGGATGAAGTCGTTAAGAAGAAATTCCCCCAAAATTTGGAGGTTCTTCGGTGTGGTTCCTTGTTTCCTCTCCATCTCTCTCGTCTTTTTAACGCCTAGTCTGAACTCTTAAATTCTGTTTTGTCACGAATCGAAGGCAGTTCGGACATTCCCCGGCCTGCTTTCATGTCCTTTTGGGTCCGCTTCTGATCAGCTGCACCATATTTCGCCACGGAGTTAGCTCATAAATGTTGGAAAACGCCAATGGCCAAAGCTGTCACTCGAGAAATTCGGATTTGTCAAACTCCGAACAATCATCACGTGAAAAGTCTGGTTTTCTGGCGCTTTGTCATACGGAAGTCCAATTTCCCTGATCTGCCAGCCAGAAGTGATGTCACTTTGTGCTCGATTTGTCCGGGACAGATTTAAGGCAGGCAGGCAGCAGCGCAAACAGGGCTCATCACAATACCAAAGGCTGCAGGCCCCACAGTATGGGCTAGACTGATCCCTGAATTTAATGCCGTGTGCCGTGTGCCGCGTGCCGTGTGTGCAGGCTTATTTAAAGTCTGGTGCGCGCAGGGTGGGGAAAGTAGGTCGATTGCATCTTTGGATTAGCTTGACGAACCAGCAGTATTCAAGTTCATGAATAATTCGCAGTGGAAAAGAAACATCGAACTTTCATGTTACACAGCACTGTCTGACGTCTTATTTCGGACTGTTCTCTCGAAGTGGGGTCACCGGACATGTTTGCCACTCTGTGATAAACTTACCATCTTTCCGCTCCCACATGTGCCATGCACTCCGAAATTTACCACTCTTAGGACATAACGATGTTTCGAAAGCTTTTCGACAAGCCTCTTTTGTCTTTTTGTAAAATTGGACTGGTACTCTCGTCTTGAGTTCATTTCAGTCACGATGAGGATTTATTGCACTCCGAGTGAGGAGAGCAAGTAATTCACGTGAGTTTTGTGGGCCCTTTTCTATTTTCGCGTCGCGGTTCGTTTCGCAATGCCTGTTCATGGCTGAAACACCGCACCTCTGATAGATGACCGCCCCCGTGGAACAGCCTCGTACAGTGGCTCGGGATCAATGCCCTGCTTCGCATTATGGGAATCCACCACGGCGTAACCGGCAATGCAACGTGATCTCTTCTCGGGCAACTCTTCGCCTCGCGTTCCTGGCCTGTCGCCTCCTCCCATCGTCACGTGATCTCCGCAGGGCCGCGCCGCGGTCACGTGACCTCTGCGGGCGGCAGTCATCCCGTGACCCCTGACCTGGAGAGTGGATGGTGCGGGGTCGGCCGTCTGGCCGCTGTCTGGACGCCGAGACGGCCAGATGACGCCGTTCGCTGTCCCTCCCCCTCCCTCCAGCAGTCCGAGCCGCCCCCCTCACCACCTGATAGGCGCGGGAGCCATGGAGCTAGAGGGCGCTCTAGCCCCCATGTTTTTGAAATTTAACATTGAACCTATTGGTTCTATTCTCTTTGTTCTATGGAACCATTGAACCTGTGGGCGTTGACTGGAAAGAACTGACCCAAAATGCTTCTCGCCCCCCTCTCCTCCAACTGAAGAGGAGTTCCCGTGCCCCTGCACCCCGTTCCGAAGAGGAATTCCCGTGCCCCCCCGGCCAGCCGAGCTGCCACCCACGCAACGTGCTCGCCCGATTGTACGCCGTCGGCTGACCTTTGGTGACGTCACCGAGAGCCGGCGGCGACGGCGCCACCCACCTCTGAATGGGGCACGGAGACGCTGTCGGGATTTGGAATGAGACGCCGGTCCGGGCACTGGACGCTGTTTGGTCCCCCTTACAGCCTGTGGGAGGCTGAGCGATGGTCCAGAGGGTTGCAAATACAGCTCTCCTCCCCAGCTGTATCAAGTCGTGAGTCCGCCCTTATGAATGTTTGTGAATTCTGTGTCACATTTGTTTCGAACATAAGCTCAGTTGCCGTGGGTAGAAACTGCGGGTGGAAACCCCTTAACCCATGTCCTGAATAATGTGAAGGTCTGGCTTGCGATGGCTATCGTGAACTGCCACGCAGACCCAACAAACTCCTTCAAAGAACGTCTTTCTTTTCGAATGAAATCGTCTCCAAAAACAGCCGTTTAGAATCAACACGATTGGACTGATAACGTGTTGCGGTCTTCGACTGCTAGATTTAGGGTTCCAAGTATCCAAGAGTAGCTGTGGAGGCATCTGCTTCCATCGCCAGAGGGTGACAAGCAACGAACAAGGTTGGGTCATGACCTGTGACCTGGTGACGCCATTGCGTGTCGCACCGGGCTGGACTGCGGGTGGGGAAGGCGTCGACTTTTGTGCGCTCCTCCAGTTTTACTTTATCCAGATCTGTTGAAACTGTGCTAGTAACGGTCTCAGTGTTGCAGTGGAGTCTAAGGTTTTAATGATCGGTCACACAACAATATTGGTCATCGCCGCCAACAATACTGGTCATCGTCCTCAAAGAAAAGTTGTTTACTAATGTTCCTAACGGAATCAGACGAGGCCTACTTAGGCCTACTGCACAAGGCACGGATTTTCAAAACGACTCCACTGGGCGTGCCCTTTGAGCGATGTTGAATGTCGGAAACGTGATCACCGGTACACGGTCTCGGCTTTCCTCCATTTCGCCATAAACCTTTCGTGAAGTGGCGGACACCACCTTGGGCAAGCTTTGTTTCCCGAAATGACGTAAGGAGGGAATGATAAGTTGCATGCAACATTCACGATTAGTACTAAAAGGAATGCTATAAGAAAAGAGCGCTTAGCCACCGGGGAAAAGTCAGGACCAGAGACAAAGAGAGAGAGAGAGAGAAAGAGAGAGAGAGGCAGGCAGGCGCAGGGACAGGGATAGTGCCAGGGACAGGGACAGGGAAGGGAACAGGAACAGGGACAGGAACAGGGACAGGGAACGGAGACAGAGACAGGGACAAAGACAGAGGCGGAGACAGAACAGAGACAAGGGCAGAATATGGCTAATATTCCTGGTTTCCATAAGCGGACTGCAATGTCTCCGTGTCGTCCGTTCCTGTCAACTCTCCGCTTCTTTCACAGCCTCCGTTTCCGACCTCCATCTCTCCCTCCGTGTCTCCTTTCTCTCGGCCTCTGCCGTCTGCCCACTGGGAGACTTCTTTCACCGATTACCGCCCAGATGAGTCTCCGGCGCGCTGGCCTGGCCAATTACGACTGTCGCATCCGGGCCGCGGCGGCCGGCGGCCCGGCTTTTCTCCGGGCCGGCAGGAAGCCTCCCCGCCGGCCCGGCGCCTCGCTGTGTCCTGTCCCGCGCCGAGCCGGCACCGGGCGGAGCACGACCGTAGCCCGGGGGCATCACGCGGGAGGCGCGGAACGTGTCAGACACGGTGCTGTTCAAGGCGATGTTCCACGTTGGTTGGCGTTTCAGAAATAGACTCGGCTGCTCTGGAATGCGTCATTAATCACGCTTTCTGTACTCATTGCTTCTGGCAACCACCCAGAAACATACAAATGTAATTTAACACAAACTATATTCTGAACTCATGCGCTGATATGACACAATACGGGTGTTCTGCTCACGTTCATTGGCCCGTGCCCGCTCGCAAGAGAACGCAACAGCTAGCAATAAACGCGATGAAGGTGAACAGGACACAGGGAAAGTTCACGGAAATCGCTTTCAAAGTCGCTTAGTATAGCTTTGAGACATAATGTAAACTAGAAGCCTATTTCTGAGACTACAGGCTACAACTTGGGTATCTTAGCTCAGACATGAGTTTTGAGACATAAGATACACTAGAAGCCAACCTCTAAACCTACTGGCTTCAGATTGGCTGTCTCCGCTCAAACGCGCCTGAAATGTTGAAAATTACATTTAAAATATATCTGTGTAAAAAAATAATGTTTCCTGGGTCGGCCATGGGCCATCGCGGCTGCGTGGCTCTGTTATAGTCAAGAGACTGACATCTGTCATTGTATGTTTAGAGTTTTGGCAGTCGGCGAAGGCAAATAAAGGGAAGGCTGTCGTCCGCAAACATGATGTTCGTGGTTTGGTGGACCTCTTTTCCAAGATTGAAAAAGCACTGACAAAGTAAAGATAGGAATGTCTAGGATGAAGTTGCTCAGCTTAGCAACACTGCCTGACGTTAACAGCTATCGACAAACATGATAGAATGTTCGGCCCCTTGACTGCACGTGACCGACTACGTTGTCTTAAAATGTCCTCGACATAAATTTCGTCCACGAATTCCTGTATTACCAGATTTCATGGTCCGTTATCCGCAGTCCAGCCGTGGCATCGTAAGAGAAAGACTTCGCCACCAAATCCCGATCGGGGCGATGGCGCATGATGGCCATGCCCAGGATGGGAGGGCGTCGAGCCGTGCCGTGACTCTGACAGAGGGGCCGGCCGGTGCCGGCATGCTGCTCGGTTCTGAAGGATTCGGAACGTGCCGGCCGAGTCGCAGGGCTGCGGAGGCCGCAGCGCAGGCTTGCGGGCAGATAATGTCGGCCACAGCAGAGCTGAAATGCCAGGTCGGAGGTGTCTTTCCAGCCCAGATCGAAGATATGCTGATGAGAGTGCCAGTACTGCCTGGCCCATTAGTCAAATTAAACAAGAAGAACAAGGCTTTCGGTGTTTGGCAAGTCTCACAGCCTTTGGACACCACATTCGAAAAGGACTCGTGGTGTTTGTAAGGGCTTCACGGTATGTAAACCGAATATGGAGACGTTTCTCCCTTTTACATATACCAAGTGGAGAACCAAAACTCATGCCCCGTAAGAGTTCCTTTACGAATAGCCGTAATGTCCCTCACCAAATTAAAACCAGCTTTCGTCAAGCATCCCTCGGCATTAATTGAAAGCAACCACTTATGGAACGAGGATCCTTTGGCTGTTCCTCTGACTAAAGAGAACCTCTGATCCCCTTTCGTCCGTCACAGTATTTCCACCCTAGAAACCCTTTCTTTCTCCTTCTCTTCCTTTCTCCGCTCATATGAGACCAACAGCCGGCCCGGCACGCCCGCTCGTCTCCCGCGCCGTGTTGAGCTCAGCGTGCCCATCGGCGGATTCCGGGGAGCAGCGGCTAACAAAACCAGCCCAGCCCAGCCCGGTCCAGCCCAGCCGGCCCGGCCCGCCCGGCCGGCCCGGCCCAGACGAGTGTACCGTTTCTCATGGCACTCCCCCGCACCGGGCCCGGCCAGAAGCTGGTCAAGGCTGATTGCTGCAGCACTGTCGTTAGCGGGGGGGGGGGGATTGGGGAAGGGGCGCCGCAACATACGCGGCGCCTGCAGAGGTGCTGTGCTGTCTGGGGTGACCAAACCCCTGCAGAGATGCCGTGTCGTTTGGTGGTCACATCTCGGCAGAGGTGCTTTGTCGTCTAAGGTGACCACACCCTCTGCAAAGGTGCTGTGTCGTCTGAAGGCGAACACGCCCCTTCACAGATTCTGTGTCGTCTGGGGGTGGCCGCCCTCTGAAGAGGTGCTGTGTCGTCTCGGGTAGCCACACTCCTTCACAGATGCTGTGTCGTGTGGAGTAACCACGCCCCTGTAGAGGCACTCTGGCGTCTGAGATGATCACACCTTCTGTGGAAAAGCTGAGTGACCACACCCCTGTAGAGATGCCGTGTCTTCTGGGGTGACCCCTACAGAATGCAGGAGTGCCGTGTCTTGTTGCGACAGTTCACACTGTGAGACACACTTGTGCCGGTGTCCCCTTGGAGTCAAAGGACAGAGGTTCTGTTCTTAGGTATGCAGGGGCGTTGTTGTTTTAACGCCCAAGTGCTTTAACATACTGAGCACTTGGGGTTCCAAGTGCTCAGTATGCTACCTGTCAATATTTCAGCATAAAATCCTGCGCAGTAGTGTCGTAAAATCCATGATGACAGAACAACTTCTGACGCGAGCTGAATGAACGGTGCAGATTTGGGCATCAGGCCGCAATTTGCTTCTTGTATCAAACTCTAAACGATCTTAAACAGTCTCCTCCTCTGTATCTTTGCGTACATGATATCTCAGTCCCCAACAACTCCGCCGGTTTACATCAGGGTACGAGTAAAGACGGCACCAGATTGTCTCCGTGGTATTTCTCGGCTCCGAGGCATGGTCGGCTGCCCCCAGACGGCCAGGGGCTCAGCGTCACTGCGGCGCCGCATCCCGGAGGCTTTACTGGGCTTTAACCGAACGCCGCGGCCTTGATATCGACTCCTTCCGCCCTATTTTGGTCCCACACTGCGACGCTGACATGCGTCGCCGCAGCGAGCCGGCATATGTTCCAGGAATGACGTCACACGCATGATGACGTCACGGCCGCGACGGCGGTCCGGGACTGGCTTGACCGCTCTGTGGCCCCGCCCCACCCCGCCACTGCCTACTCCAGCTTTGTCCGGTAACGGTTGGGCCCCCTCCCCCCCCCCTACACCGCCCACGCTGGACCGACCGGAAGCGGCAAGAACCGCCTCGCCTCCGGCCGCATCGATCGCGGCGGGATGACGTCACGCCTGCGTCGGTGACGCGGGGGCGGCGCGGGTGGCGCTCGCGCGCAAACGTTCCAGATGGTTCCGTCGGCTGCTGGAACTTCCAGCGGCTTTCCGCCGCACTGAAGCGGTGCGGCGGCGACGGGCAGCCCTGCTCCGGACTGGAACCAATTCACCGGACTACTACGGAGCCGATTATAGCTCCCAAATATTTAACGCCGAGCTTGTGGCAGGTGCAGTCGTTTCAGATCGGTCGCCCTGGTTTGCAGAGGCGGGTCGTATTCTGCCCTCGCGTGAATACTTACGTCAAACGCTCCTTGTCTCGGCAACCGATCTAATATCATGTCGACGGTCCTGAATGTATGGAACAATGACGTTCACCGGACAGTGCTAAACCTGCGAAAATTCATCTTCAGTGTGGTGTCGCTAGCTGCAGCAGCGGTATATTCTCCTCTCGCCTCCCCTCCTGTTCGGCCTCTGCCGGTCACGGAGGGAGGGAACGCCACAGCCCGCCGGTTGACCCAGCCTCTGACCTTGTCCCGCTGTAATGACGTCACGGCGGCGGAGGTGGCGCCCGGCCGGCCGGGCGGCGGCGGCGGCGGCGGCGGCGGCTGGGCCGGCAGTTGGTCGGGCGCCGCGGTGGTGGGAGGGTGTGCACGCCAGGCCGGGACGAGCAGAGCCAAGCCACGCGACCCCCGCCTCCTGCGCTGCCGTTGCCGCCAAACAGAGTCCGCACACAACAGGTCAGTGCCATTGGCCGGGGGCCCTGGCACACGGCTAGCTGTTGTTGCGACGCTTGCCGGGTGCCTTCTGTTGACGCTGTGCTGACATTTACCTGTCCGCGACGATTGTGTGATGCGTGATTGGTTTGTTGAATCCAGTGGAGTGTTCCGTAACCCAAAACATGCTCAGGCATAGGCGAAGGAAGCAAGGAATAGTGTACCGGATAGGAAAACATAATATTTTAAGAGGCATAGAACTTCTGGAAAATATTTTGCAAACTCACATGCAGATTTTGAGCTCATTATTTCTTTCAGTACCATGGGGCTTGTCATTTGCAAAACAAGCAAGAGATATTTCATAGATGACTCCCTGTTTTTTTTTGGGTAGACCTGAAGCCGGTTGATATGAAGGAAAATCGTTCCACTTATCATCACCACGTTTTGTCACATTTTTTCAACGGCGAGAGCAAGTTCTCATTGGCACCCTTTTTCCAAAACTTTGTTAGGGGCGCGGGAACTCCTCCACAGTTCGAAAGGGGGGGGGGGGCAAAGGGGTGTGTTGGGTCAGATCTTTCCAGTGAACGCCCGGGGTTAGTGCTAAATTTCAGAAAAGTTGGAGGGCACTGGCCCCCTGCCCCTCGCTTCTTGCGCCCTTGGTATTCATTCAGAATGTCTGCAGGAAACGTTTACGGAAGGAAAACTACCTATGGTTTTCATTGATTCTTGCCAAATTCCGTTGTTCGTTCAGACCTACATTGTGATTTGCATGTGCTCAATGGTAATGTGAACGTCGAATGGTTTCACTATTTAGGTCGTTAACTGCAGGTCGTGGACATTCAAATGAAACTCTGCGGACAGTCAAATGGAATAGGCTTCGCGAGTTAGCTCTGGTATCCGGGAAAATCCGCGGATTTTGTTCTGGACATGTGACAGTTAAATGTAATAGTAGCCATTTTTGTACAAGCGACATATGGTACTCGATAGTTTTCTTAACTAAAAATATGAACGTCTTTTTTAACATGAAATATTTAAACGTGAAATCAGCCATTCGTTGTGAAAATTACTAGTGGCCAGGACATGTGACGATAAGTGGTTGTTGACTTACGCTATGCACATCTTAACATATGTTGCCGGGAGCCAACAGCAAGGCTAAATGCTTGATAAACGGTATTAGACATTTTCCCAGCCATAACGACGGTTTTTGGCATTTAATCGAGACGGATTCTTCGTCTTAAATAGACCGATGTTTCAGGTTTCCTTCGTGCCGTGTTGCCATATGCGGACCGCTTCGTCGGTCGACCGTTGCCGGGCCGGGGCTGGGCACGCCCCCTCTGTCAATCTCGTCCCCCGCCCCTGATCTGTCAAGCAGGCGCAGCCACCTGTCACTCGGTAGGCGGGCGGGCCGGAGGGGGGGGGGGGCGCTCCGACCGGCCGTCGGTGCTCAGTTCCGCGTCGGCGCCGGCGGCACGTCGTCGGCACCGACGCCGCCGCGACGGCGCCGTCTGTCTGTCTGTCTGCCGGTCTGGGCCCTCCCGTCTGGTGCCGGCGACATGACGAAGCGGCTTGGCGAGCCGAGCTTTGGATCCAGAGGTCCTGGGATCGAGTCCGGCTGAGCGCACATTTCGCCTGCCCAGCAGCCACCGGCGCGAAGGGTCACGACGTTAATGATCACATCAGCTGTGTTGTTAGACCCGAAAACCAGCCGGCCAGTCCGTCTGGCGCTGTGTCCGGTCTGGGGCCCGTCTGGCAGGCTGGAGCGGTCATGAGAAGATACCAGCCCATATGTCTGGCGGACATCTGGCGGTGGGTGTCGGCTCGCGTTTCGACCAGCCACCGCTGGCGCATTTCTTGCCAAAGAGGTCGCCAGACTAGCCTCGGCTCACGGACCCTGAGTTAACATTATGCTAACTGCCGGTGTGGTGATGCCCGCAAAGTACCGGACCATCGCCGCTCAATGAATGAACTGAGCGCTGAATGAGTACGATGCCGATCTGACCTGGCCTTTCGTCTATAATGATAAAGAGGTGGACAGGGAGTGGGGGGGGGGGGGATTCGGTGAGTGTGGCGCGCCTTTTTGGCCAGGATTGACGCCTGTTCGCTCACCGGCGCAGGCACGTTGAAAGGAAACCAGCAGCGAACGCCTGCGATAACGAAAGTCGGCGGCTGAGAGCTGCAGGCCCCTGGACGTCTGGCGGCCGCCCAGTTCCCGGGGCAACAGACCACGAGCCAGAGGCCGGGAGGGGGGGGGGGCACAGACGACGGCCGGAACTGTGCCGAGCCGCGGACCCGGATCTGGCGCGTAAACTGCGCCACTGCGTCCGCTCGCGCGGAACGCCGCGGCCTGACGCCCTCCGGCCCGGGCCGCGCCGCGCGCCCTCTGCTGATTAGGGCTGCTGCTCTGTAGGTCGGGCTTGTCTGGTGGTGGGCCGGTCCGGAGACCTATCGACAGCGGTGGATCCGGGAAGAGGCCAAGAGGTCATGACCCTCCCAGGGTTTTGAGGACGGATTGAGCGTTAATTTCCACATTCAGGTGGTGATTTGTGTCGAAGCTCTGGTCGAAACCGCCATGTTATGATTCAGAAGTGCGCGAAAACAAAGTCAGTTGCTACCTTGTCAAATCCTGTTGTGCTGTCTCCTGGAGAGACCACAGGTTTCGGGCGGTACGCGGGAGACGGATACGTGCGCGCCTGGAGACGGGAGACGCACGGCCCTGGTGCCGGCGGGCCCCCGGGCTGGGGCCCAACTGTTTGGTGTTTTTGTCGGCGGTTCGGGGTCGGGCCGGCCGGCGCCGCCTGCTGTTGCCAAGGTAACCAGCGGGCGTCCCTCGCCCGGCCCGCCAGCCCGATCCAGATCTGCATCTGATCCGCAGCGGACCGGACCGGCCGGGGGGGGGGGGAGGGCCCTCACTCGGACAGGTGAGCCGTTCTGGCCGCTTTTTAATGCCATTAATTCCGGAGTACGGAAAAGTTCTAATGAGTTTCGTTTTTCTTCCGAATGTTGGGAGCGGTGCTGCTTAAAAAGGCTCTTCTTCTCAAGGTTACCGCTGGCCCTCTGACTCAGGAACGTCGCCTGGGACAGGGATGAGGCCGGGAGGAGCAAATCGTGTTTTAAATCGGCGTCCGTTTTTTGGGTCTGCGATGCGTTATGCTTTCGCCGCGGCCAGACGGTGATGAGCCTTCCCACGGCGACCAGGGCCCGCGGCACGGGTAGAAATAGCGTACTGGATGAGCTTGACCGAGTTAGTTGTGGTCCGCTTTGATGTGCCTCTCCGTTTCTAACGACCGAACCCAGACTAATGGTGTCTCCCTTCGGAAGTTTGTTTCTCTGTTGCTCCATATCTACCGACAGGCGCAAGAAGCGTGAGGTAACTGTGCCCGCCTCGTCGTTTAGATTGGCGTTGGTGTGGTTTTCGTGGTTCTGCCTTTCAAAACGCGGATTTTGGGATGCGTGCCGCAGGCTGTATCTAAATAACACACTAGCATGCCTTAATATCGTGTCATCTGTCACGGGGAGTACGTGAAGGTTTTTAATGCAGTGCAATTTATGGCTTGTACGCGAACGTTAAACACCAGTGGTTCGGTGTGGCGCCTGTAAGTGGTCGTCATCCGGTTTCTGCTTGTAGTCGATAATCGCACTCAGCGCTATTGTTCGATCGGTCTGCGATCATTCGCTTCTAGACAGGCGCGTTCTTGAAGATTCCTCGTTTATGTCACCGCGATAAGGACATATCGCAAACCGCTACGTGGTCACAGACCCGGGCATCACACCGCGACCGGCCGCTTAGAGAAAGGAACGCTCGCAGCTGTGTGTTCATACAAACCGTTGGTGTGACTGGTATACCTTTTGCATGAGCTGGCCATTGTGGACTTTGCGGTAAGACCAAGCAAGGCGTTTAGGACCTCCAGAGGCGACGGCAGCCACAGCGCAATGCCATGCAGAATATCTTAAACTCATCTACAGTGCAGACCGATTTATGGCTTTTATAAATTTACCGACTTATTCCGTTTATGGCTTCATTGCGGGGACGTTGTCGCCGATCTAGACAGCTTCTCCAGCACCTGTCCGGCGGATGGGGATGGGCAGCCCCTGACTCTCGTGATCCGCGGCGAGGTTGCCACCCGTCGTCCCCTGGCCGTATCGCTCCCAGCCCTGGGGCTTGGCCCCGGCTGACGGCGAAGGACGTCTCCCCGCCGCCGCCGCCGCCCCGACGCAAATGAATGGTTGCTTTTTGTTCGCCCGCGGCCGCCGCCGAGCTGCTCCGGCCCGGTCACGTGACCTCGGCGGAGCGGCTCGGGGCCGGTCACGTGACCTCGGCCGAGCTGCTCCCGGTTCGTCGGGTAGCCGCCGGCGGCGGGTCACGTGGCGACGTTTCACTTTTACCGAGCTGCGACGGCGCGGCGGCGGCGGCGGCGGCGGCGGCGGCGGCCGTCGCCGCCCCCGGTCCACTGGGCGGCGGGTTTGGTGGCCGCGGGCGGCGGCGGCGGCGCGTCCGAGCCGTCGGCCGCCGTCTGCGGCGAAAGCTGGCGGCCGGATCGCGCCGCCGAGGCGGCCGGAGAAAACGGCCGTCCGGCGCATTGGTGATGCCTCTCTGCAGGCGTCGCCCAGCTGCATCCTCATCGCCGTCGCGTTGAGCGACGCGCTGGTGCCAGGCCGGGCCACCGCGGCTCGGCCTCGGACGCCGCAGCTCTTGACCAGGTCTTGGTCTCGTTCGGTCGCCGCCGGGTCTGTGCGGCGTTGACTGGAGTCGTGGAGACGCGGTCAGACGGCCCCGCCTGTCCGGGGGTCAGCCGCCGCCCGCGCCCGGCCGGACGTCGCCGGGCGGCGCTGAGCAGATGCGGACGGCAGTGAGAGTGGCGGCCCCGCCGCTCCCGGATCCAGAAAGCGAAAACCGGCGTCCGGTTTGCAGCGCCGCACGAGCTGAGCTGAACTGGTCGCAGCTGGCCGGGCGGCGGCTGGCTGACGCGGCCAGGGGGGCAGGGGAGGAGGCGAGCTCGGGTAGGGAGCGGGTCTCAGGGTGCGGACCCTTGGAGGGACGTTCAGTCCATCTGAGACAGCGGCGGAAAGAGATTCGGTCCATCCGAGACAGTGCACGGACTATCACTGGTAGTTAACCGAAAGAGGAGGGTGCCAAAGGAGGCGATGAGCGGGATGGACTTGAAATGCCGAACACCCCCGTCCACACCTTGCCACCCGTCCAGTGGACTCTGGCTCGTGCCTGTTCTTGTTTCGACATGTGGCGGACCCCTGCGCGACATCGCCCTCCCCCCCCGCAGGCACGCAGCTCGGGCTGCCTGGAAAAAACCCGCTTCGATCGGGCTTCGTCGATACTGGCGCGGGCGCGGCGGACGGCGCGTCACGCGTGTCCGTACCCAACACCAACCGACTGTTTCTCCAGACAGCGTGACGGCGTGTGGCCCGGATTGTGACATGCCTGCTTGCGGGAATTCCGCCCGAGTCGTGGACTTATGTCGGTCACGGGGATTTCGATCGCGTGCAAGCTCGCGTGCTTTCCTGCTGCCGATACCGCAGTCATGTGCGGACCGGGAAGTGATGTCGTCACGCGCGCGGCGCGGCGCGGCGTGCGGTTAACACTCGGCTCCACTATCCTGCTGCCGGCCGGCGCCTCTGCAGCGAATGATTCGCGGCCCGGGCGAGACGTCCGACCTCGGCACGCACGGCCACGGCCGAGACCGCATCCACACTGGCCGCCTCCGACGGGCAGCGAACGTCCTGTCCGGCTTGGTCGCGAATCGCTCACCCGTCTAGAAGCGGTCTTTTAGCGGCCCGCTGTCGCTCTGCGTGTTCCGCTTTCACCGGCGGGCGCAGTTCGGCGGCGGCAGGCCCTGCGGGCGGCTCCGGCCGCCGCGGGCGGCCGCTCTGGGATGACGCAACGCCGCCGCCGGCCGGCAGAAGCCACCGACAGCGCCGCTATTCTCGGCACAATCGGGTTAGAGCGGCGGACGGTGCGACGCCGGGGCGGCGACCGGCCGCCCCCTCCCGACCTTCGGCCGCCGGCGGCGCGCGGCAACACGGCACCAGACGCTCGGAGCTCGAAG
The DNA here is from genome assembly GCA_030062745.1 of Capitulum mitella. Classification (NCBI taxonomy): domain Eukaryota; kingdom Metazoa; phylum Arthropoda; class Thecostraca; order Pollicipedomorpha; family Pollicipedidae; genus Capitulum; species Capitulum mitella. The sequence continues at coordinate 7,715,767 of CP099851.1, read as the reverse complement.
CCGATCTCGGAGCCGACCGCCCGCCCCTGTTGCGGGAACTTGCCGATGGAGCCGGGGTGGGCGGATCTGATGCGAGGAGGTGATCTCCCCGGTGGGCTCGCTGCTTTGGCCGGGTAAGATCTGAGGACTGCTAGGTAAATAGGGACGTCGCAGGCAAACCCACAGCATGTGGGACTTCATTGCAAGGAACCCGGGTACGATTCTTGCAGACCTCGGACATTTCGGTATTTCTCATGACAAGCGGCACGAGAGGTGGCGACGCCTCACATCGCGAACAGCTGTTGTGTTATTCAGCCGTCATCCGCGGCGATTAAGTTTACAGTTGCCTGCCGTCTTACGTGGCACGGGACCACGCTGCCCTGAGCCCGTAGGCCTGCGGTTTTCCTTCTACGAGAACTGCCTGTTGTGTGGGGGTGACGGGACAGCTGCCTCTTCCCTCCTGACCGAGAGCCGCACCGCCGTTCTGCGGTGTTGGGCGGCGCTGGCGGATAACGCCGTGAGCCGTCGACTCGGCCGTGAGGCCCCGCCCGACGTGGCGTGAGGTGACGGAAACGGTCCGTCCCGCGGACCGTCCGACGGCCGGACCGCCAACTCGGCGGCCCGGACGGCGCCTCTTTTCGGCCGTGTCGGCGCCGTCGGCCCGGCCCGGCCCGGCCCGGCGGGCGCGGGTCGGCCCCGGCGGCCGGACCGGCACGCAGATCCGGTCCGCGCGGGCGCCGGCCGACCCCGCGCCGCGGCCGAAGTGGCGCACCGCCTGTCCTCTGACCGGCGGGGCTCCCAGCTGACCCAGATCCGGGCCGCGGCGGCGGCCGACCGTCTCCCGGCCGCCGGGTCCGCCCTCCTCTTCTGCCGCCGCCGCCGCCGCCGCCGCGGACGCCTATTCGGCGAGGCGACCGCCGCCTTTTTACCGGCCGGGCGGCGGTTTTTGTCGGTGAGCTGTCGCCGCCGAGGCCACGTGCCTCGCTCGCCGGCCGACCGTCGTCACCAGGGCCGGGCCCTGCCGGCATCCGCTGGAGTCTGGAGGAGGTCGAGATCGCTCTCGTGTGGCGAGTTCTCTTCTGAGCTCGCCAGGCCGCGGAGTGGTCCTGTGGTTATTTACGCTCCAACCTGCCAGGCCGGGGGAGTGGTCCTGTGGTTATCGACGCACTAACCTGCCAGGCCGGGGGAGTGGTCCTGTGGTCAGCGAGCTTCCATTGCCTGCCGTGGGACTCCCGCCCAGCGGGCCATGGTCTCAACTGAACAGGACGACTTTTGCACCGAGCTGGACCACGAGATGCCGAATCGGGGAACCTGGTTTGGAAGGCTGTGTACATGCTCATTTAAAGGATTCATTGTCTGTTTTGCCCCTTTGCACATGCGTTCTGATAGTCTACGAGACACCAATGTTGTGTTCTTTCTCGTATCCTTGCCGTCTTTCATATTTCCCTTAGAACAGGACCATCCTGGCGCCCCCTCGGATCGCCCTAGGCCATCTCAACCTCGCGCGGTCGCCGTCAGGGACCGCCACAGTCGCGGCGGTCCGGGGCGGCGCCGCGGGCGGTGCGCAGCGAAACCGGCGCAGCCCGGTATCAGGCGGTCCCATCTCGGGCGGCGGCCTGGCCGCTGTGACGTCACGGCCGGCCCGGAGAGGCGGCGCGGCGGCGGCGGCGGCGCGGGGAGAGAGCCGTGCCGCTGCGCAGGCTGCGTGCTCCGCCGCCGGAGGCCGGCCGGTGTCGTCATGTCGGCCGGACCGCCGCCGCCGGCCGTAACAACACGCCGCACCGATCGGCGGACGCTGGAGGGGATGCCCTGGAACGTGGCGGCCTCGTGGACGCCACGTGCGGGTGACGTGGAGGGTCGTCGGCGCCCCGCGGCGGGGCCCGAAGCTCGTGTAGCCGGAGAGATCGAACGCTGTATCGATGCATGGTGTTTATTCTCTTCGATCCTCGCCGGGCACGCCAGCCGGAACAAGCGCGAAGTCCCTCGGATGTCCGGCGGTAGTGCCGCCTTCCTCGGGCGAAGACCAGTGGCTGTCTGTATGTCGTCTGGTGCCGGTGGGCGGACCAGATCGGCTCAGGCCCGCTCGGCTGACAGCGGGCCGCAGCCGCCGCGCGGTCGGCGACTGACGACGCTTCGATGGCGGCGTTTGCCGGCCGCGTTCGTCAATGTTGCGCGGCCGGAGTTATATAACGGAGCGCGTCGATCGCGGCCGGCCCGGCTCGGCCGATCGACGGCCGACGGCGGCGACGTGTCCTCGGGCGGCGCTCCTCCATAGCTGGAGATCTCCGAACACCCAGCGTAATGCGATTGACGCACGCGCCATGCATTTGGGGAATTTCGATCGAAAATTTTACTGGCTTGTCGTGCGCCAGAGGCACCCCATCGCGGGTGGATCTTCATTAATGCTGAATGGAAACGATGACCAGACGTCATTCAAAGCAACACGTGCATCTGCGCGGCACTTGTCTGCCCTGCCTTGTGGCGCTCGTCAATCACTGCCTTGCTGCAGCAGCTGCAGTGATTGTCCGTTAATCAGACGAATTTCGGGCATTGAAACGAATTCTTGTTTCATGGAGCTGAAAGCCTACTAAATTTTACACTCCCAAAACCTACCGAACTTCACATCCCTGAATAAAGGAAATGCAGGTCTCCGCCGTATGTCTAAAGCTGGTGGAGTAGGACACTCTTCTGTGCGATTTCACGCAACGCCCCTAGGCGCAGTGTAAAACGCCGTGAAACGCGAGGACGAGTCCCGCTGTGGTGGACCCCAGGGTTTGAGTGGCCGGCAGCTGAAGGTCGGGTTCGAGCGGGCGCCGTCCCGTCGACAGGCCATGGACAGCCGGGCACGTGGCATCGATCGCCTCTACCTGTTTGCCGTGTCTCTGTGGTGACGGCAGGCGGCGTGCCGCTCGTGGACGATTTACTCGCCGGCCGTCACCGGCGGCCCCTGGCGGCGACCTTTGCCGCGTAGCTAGGTCACCAGACTGCTCGCACGCACCTGGCGACGGCGGCAGCTGCGCCGGCCGGAAATGGCACACCCTGTAATTGTACGAAGTTACGTAACGAACTGCCTCGCGCCTTGTGTGGGCCGTGCCCCGCGTCCGCTGCTTTGAGCCGCCTCGTGGTGGCCATGGTGTGCCTGCACTGGGGCGTGACGTGCAGATGAAACCCTGCGTTTCAATGCCGAAAAACCGAGAACCGCAGTTTCGCGCACATGCTTTTGAATTTCAGCACGCCTCCGGTTGCATGAAACGCTGCTTACTTGTTGATAGCTTCTCGTCGTTCACTCCGACGCTAAGCTGAACGGAAAAGTGCGTAGGCGGCCCGGCTCCATCCCCTTAATAATAAACCGTTCTTCCATGCTCGCTAAAAGCTGTGTCCACAAGCCTACTCTGTAGTTGACCAGCCTCCAAGCCACCTGTCGTTAGACTCGAGGAACGTCTTGGACAGGTGTGATTAGTCACACCACTAAGCGCCAGTCGTCTCTCCAAGGAGCTAGCGAGTGTCATCTGCTGGTCTCCGGTGTTCTCCACTAACGGCCAGCCCCAGATCCTGTTTGTTGTTCAGTGTGTCCTGGTACCCTCGTTGTTTCACGGGCGGAAGCAGACGTGTGGTTTTTCCTCGGTTCTGCGGAAAGTCCGGGGGCACTGGCCCCGCGTGTTTACGATTTTGACACAGCTCGTTGGTGCGTACATCCCCGCCTGTTTTGAGTTCGGTGGGTTCCTCATGCGCTCGGCGTTGTGCGGCGCTAGCGTCAGCCGTCTGCACCGTGTCACTGCTTGTTTGCCGCCTTGCTGTATGCGTTTCCGCGCCACTGACCGCCTGTTCTGTCTGCGTTTCCGCGCGGCTGACCGTCTACGCTGTCTGTGTTTCAGTGCGGCACGCTGTACGTGGGCGCTGAGGAGCTGGCCAAGCTGGAGACGATGGAGAGCCGCCTGCTGACGGGGGGCGAGGCCACCGACCAGACGGACCACCTCGCCACGCTCACCTTCGAGCAGGTGCGCCGTCTGGACGGCGTGCTGAACGAGGTGGTGCCGATCCACGGCCGCGGCAACTTCCCCACCCTGGAGGTGCGGCTCAAGGACCTGGTGGAGGTGGTGAAGACCCGGCTGGAGGAGGATGGTGTGCGCGTGCGCAGCGTGCGCGTCAACGGCGGTGCCGCCAGCCACATCCTGGCCACGGACGACTGTCAGGCCTACAACGACCTCGACCTGATCTTCCTGGTGGACCTGCAGACGCCGAAGGATTACGAGCGCGTCAAGACGGCTGTCCTGCACTCCCTGCTAGACTTCCTGCCGGAGGGCGTCAGCAAGACGCGCATGAGCTCGTGCAGCATGAAGGAGGGCTACGTGCACAAAATGGTGAAGGTGAACGATGGCGACCGGTGGTCGCTCATCTCGCTGTCCAACCACGGCGGCCGCAACGTCGAGCTGAAGTTCGTCGACACGATGAAGCGCAAGTTTGAGTTCTCGGTGGACTCGTTCCAGATCCTGCTGGACTCCATCCTGCTCTTCTACCGGTGCGCCGAGCAGAAGATCATCACGGAGAACTTCTACCCGACGGTGGTGGGCGTCAGCGTGTACGGCGACTTCCAGGAGGCGCTGTACCACCTGCAGAAGAAGCTGATCGCCACGCGGCGGCCGGAGGAGATTCGCGGCGGCGGCCTGCTCAAGTACTGCAACCTCCTGGTCAAGGACTACCGGCCGTACCAGCCGGAGAGCATCAAGACGCTGGAGCGCTACATGTGCTCGCGCTTCTTCATCGACTTCCCTGACGTGCTGCAGCAGCGCAACAAGCTGGAGACGTACCTGACCAACCACTTCGTGGGCACGGACGAGCACCTCAAGTACAGCTACCTGATGGTGCTGCACCGGGTGGTGGCGGACTCGACCGTGTGTCTCATGGGCCACGAGCGGCGCCAGACGCTGGGCCTCATCGAGGAGTGCGCCTTCCAGGTGTACCTGCAGCAGCAGCAGCGGCTGGTCCAGAAACACTACGACGCCCAGTTCCCGGGCGGCGGCGCCGTCATCCTGGCGCCGTTCTATCCGGCCCAGTCCTACCCGTGCACCTGCAGCTGGCTCAACTGCGCCTAGCGACCGCCCCCGCCCCGTCCTGCCGCCGCCGCCGCCGCCGCCCCCGCCCCCGCCCCCGCCCCCACTTGCGCCCACTCGCTGCCACGGTGATATTGGTGCGTTTCGAGTGGCGCGCACGCAGCCTGGTCCGCCCGGCCCTCCGCCGCAGGGCTCCGTCGTCGTCGAGATCGTCGCGCTCCAGACCAGCCTCGCCAGTCCTCCGGGATCGCCGCCGACGCCGCCGACGCCGCCGACGCCGACGCCAATGAAGACGACGTTCTCACGGCAGCAGGCAAGTGACCGTCCTGTCGCGTCGACTGTTGGGGCCTGTTTTGTCGGGTTGCAGCCTCGTGCGCCGACTGGCCCGGGGTTGAGGGAAGGCGATGTCTGCGCACTGCGTCGTCGGCCGGATTCGAACCCGAGCCTCGCCGTCCAAGAGCCAACGCCCTCACCGCTCGGTTACCTCTCTCCCCAGGCTAGTGGCCAGGTAGGTCCAACAGTGACAGGGTCGGACCGTCCGGTGACCGGGTCAGACTGTCCGGCGCCCTGCCGTGACAATGGGCCGTCCGTCTGTGTGATGGCACACATCTCGCTCTCCGGGAACGGGCGAGTGCGGCCGCACCGTTAGTCGGCGCCAAATTGCGGCGTAATTGACGCGCCCCGGATGAACGCGCCGCCGTCCTGCTCTCGAACGGGTTACTCCGGCCGGTGGTTTCCGGCCCTCTCTCTCCCCCCCCCCCCCAGCCGGAGGGCCGCACGCGGAGAGAGTCACCGTCACTGCCAGGAAACTGCTCCGGGCCGTTTTATGTGTTGTGGGTGAGACGTAGGCCGATAGATCCCTTTTGCTGAAAAAACTCGCTAATCGCTGCTTGCCGGACTCCTTGACAACTCGCAGGCATACATGCGGGCGTCCCTGACGGGCCTTTGAGGCCGTCCGACGGGAGCATTACCCATTCTGCAGAAGGATATCCAGGAGAGAAGCTCGGCTGGCCGGCAGCCACGCGCCGGAGAGTGCCAGCCGGCCTTCAGCCGCTCGAGGCAGCCGTCCACTCAGACGTGCGGTCCCTTCCCTTCGAGACGACCTCGCGGATCTGCGCTAAACAAGTCTGGAGGCGCCGCCAAGACAACTTTTACTCGCCGGATGTGGGTTAAAAACCTTTATTCGCGGGTCCGGCGGCGGCCGGTCTCAAGGGCTCGGCGGCGCGAGCTCAGGGCGGCCCTGGGCCGGCCGCCCTCCGCCGCCGGCGCCACGGCGCATGCGCGGACAGAAGCGGGTCAGCGGGTCAGCGCCGGGCGCCTGGCCTGTGCGCGTTATCACGTCTCACCTGCGTGGCCGCCCTGCTCTCCTGGCGCCCGCTGCCCGCTCTCCGGAACCCTCTCCGGCCCGTTACGGCCGCTCGGTCCGGTCGGAGTCGGCTGTAAACACGCGGACGAAGCGCCGGTGGTGACGCTGGTCGGAAAGGGGCTGTTCGCCGATCGGAGGCGGCCGACACCGCGGCGTGCTGCCTGGGATTGTTCTGTCGAGGAATGCTGACGGCGGGGCCGCGGCCGGCACGACCCAGTGCGGGCAAGGGCACAGCGCGCTGACTCGGCGTTTTCGGGTGGCCCGTGCCACATTCACACCCCGGGCGGCTCCAGCCGCAGCGCGTTCAACCCTGCCAGCCTGGAACTGACGGTGTCCGGCCGCAGAGCAGCCCGGCGGCCGGCGCCGCTGCCTGCGGCCGGGCCGGAGGTCGTGACGTGGCCGCGCGCAAAAAGGCGCCCGGGCACGTGCCCGGCGGCGGCGCCGAGTGAAACCGACCGGTCACGTGACGGTCACTTTCTCAGGCGACGGCGCAGCGCCGGGGCCCACGCGCTCCGCCACTTGAGCGGCGAGTTTCACATTCCCGGCGCACGCCGCCCGCGCCAGCGCGCCGTCCAGCAACGCGTGCACGTGTTGCACGTGTCGGCCGCTCACGCGGCGGCCGGACAGACGGCCAGGCTCCAGCTCTTGCCTGCGGGCAGTGCGGCCTCATGGGACGCTCTCAGGGGCTGCCTTGGACTGAGTTTCTGATATATTTGGCTCCGGTTTTTGTGACGTCCTGGGTGCTGCTGGATCTTTGTCGGTTCCCTGCAGTTTTGTTGTCGGTAGGGGAACCTCCCTGTCGCCGCCCCTGCCGGCGGCCGTGTCCCCCCCCCCCCCGACAGCCGTCGTCTTGCAGCCGGCCGACGCCGGCGCCCAGTCAACTGGCCAGACTGTCTGGCGGTGCGCTTCCATGAAGCGGCGACGGTCGGGCCGGGGCGCAGCGTCGGGCGGCGGGTCCGCCCCCACCCCCGCCCCCGCCCCCGCCCCCGCGCCGGCGATCTGGGCGGCGAAGCTCCTCATGAGGTACGGGCGCCGTTCAGCCGCGTCAAGCACCATTACGTCTGAATAACCTGCCGCTCTGATTGGGATAATCGGCGCAAACAGCCGATTGTCGACGCCAGATTACGTTCGGCACGACCCGGCTGTATAACGGCAGCGCTTGGCACCCTTCCACACACAACGGCCGGGCATGCGGATGTAGTTGAGGCGGGAATACCGCACGGGATGAGGGGTCTCCCGTGCCAGCGCTCGTGCCCTGTAATTTGGGGAGGAGCTCGGTCCTGTTAGGGAAGCGAAACGGCGATGCAGCGTTTTGTAACAGCGCCGTTGGCGGCTCTCCTTTTCCTCCTTCAGCTCTCTCCTCTTCCTTCCTGCGTCGGGTTCTCGCTGCCTTGTCCCGCGGCCGGGCTGGTTTGTTAAACCGCAGCGGATCGCTCACGCCTGGAGGTGTTCTCCGGGACGCCCAGGTGGCGCTGTGATCTCGGTCGTCCGTGCGGGCCGGTGGCGCCGCAGGGGCACCAGCTGCCGATCAGGTCTGGTGGCCGCAGCGGTCACTGCTTGGACCTGGAGGCGGTCGCGTCGGTCGCGATGTTTGGCCGGTCGCGGAAGGGCCCTCGACACGACTGATTCTGTGGGCCGCTGCAGGGTGTAAGAGGCCCCTCGACGCTCCAGAATTCAGAGAGCATCTAAAAGGCGAACTCTCCTGGGTCTGGAGATCTCGAGTAGTCCGTCGTGGGATTATAAACGGGCTCCGCCGCGTCACTGTCTGGTCAAGGCAACTCTTTTACCGCTCCATGTGGATCTGCTGCAGTATAAGCTCGGGACTACGACTACCATGTCTTTGTAGTAAATCCCGTCCTTCCATATTTCTTGACCTGCTTCAGCCCTTTTCGTGGCCGACCCATCCACTGGCTGGGCGTGAACTAAGGCCTGTCTCGTAACTCGGAGCAGCTGATGACCACCGTGCTCCCCTCACCCGAGCGCCAGCTGATGGCCGAGCCGGTAATTGCACCCAGATGCTGCTGGGTAGAGTGCGGCGTGTATCTATTTCATCAACGGGCTCCTTGCCGTGTGATCCGTCTCGTCTGCCGGCTTCGGGTCAGTACGCCCTGAAGCATGAGCCAAGGCGCGGGGTGAGCTGTTCGGGAGAGTTCTGGCGGTGACGTGTTTCCTCAGCCCGAGTATTTTGCCGGTGCCAATTGGACGGGTTTCGTGCCGGCTTCCCCCCCGCCGGTCCCAGTCCGGCTGGATTATCTGGGTCGCCGCGTGGAGCCGGCCGCCCGCTCCGTGTGATGCGGCACCGCTCAGAGCAGTACCCTGTCGCTCCGGGTTCCCATTATCGGACCTTTGTTCGGAGAACGCGCTGTTCGGGGAACTGCGTCGCCTCTGCCGCTCTCTCCGGCCGGACGGCGGGCGGGCGCGAACACGAGGCCGCGGAAAACCCCGGCTTCCCTGATCGGCGGAGTTCGGGGAACGCCTGGCGGGGCCGGTCACCCTGGTCCTATCGCACTTCATCTCGGCCGGAACGCGTGGCTTGCGCCGAAGTCTCCCCTCGGAGGAGTTTCCCGTGTTCCCGCCCGTACGGTGTCGATGGTAACAGTTCTCTCGGCTTGCTGCTGCCGTGTTGGGTTTGCTGCGGCCAGCTGCCGTCTTCAGAACGATGCCGTGCTGGGTTTGCTGCGGCCGGCTGCCGTCTTCAGAACGATGCCGTGCTGGCGCCGCCTGTCCCGCCGTGTGCTGCTGTCTGCCGCTTGTGGTCGCCCTGAGCTATGCGCCCGCCCGGCCCGCTCGGCACGCGTGTTACGTGCTGTAACGCCCGCTGGTTTGAAGAGTCCGAGCTGAATGATGACGTGCCTTGGTGCTGCGTTACATCGGTATCGGTCCTTTCGAAAGGAAAGGCGCGAAGTTTTCGTGATGTGCTTCAAGGCTTTGGCTTCGATGTGAGGGAAGCCGATAATGCTGCCGGATTGGTGGTGTTGCATGCCACTCCCGGAGGAAGTGCAACCATTTTCCCGTGGGGTCCATCTCCTTTTCGTTAGCCTCGTTATCAGCGATGCCATCTTTCGCAGATACGGCCACCAGCCCGACCGCGGACCGCTATGTACAGCGGACTACGGTCTTATGTATCATTCTTTTCTAAAGGTTTTTACTTTCGCAATTTTTTCGCCTGAATCTTAAGCTGCCGTGATCAGCAGCTCAGCCGGTCAGAGCACTGGTCTCCCTGTCATTGCAAGGCAGAATCGAATCGCCCCGAGTATTGGCCAGCGTTTCAGATGGCAACTGGCCAGTAGAAGGTCATGCTGACTACCACACTGTCGTGTCGTGTCTTTCACGGAGTGTTAAACTTTCGTCACATAATCTGCCTTTACCATGGATTCCACTGTCGGGTATAGGAGTCGGGGTCTATGCAACAAACTCTGGCCCATGCAGTGGAACTCGTGTAACATGAGTTTCATTGCATGCGCAAGTTCCAATCCAATGTATTGCCCTAGCAAGTCACTGGGATAAAAAATCGGAAGGCACTGGGCTCATTTACAACAGCTATTGCAAATCAGCAGCAAAGCAATGGACTACGGATATGCAAGTGTCGCTCTTAGCCCGATGTTGCCGCTATCGTCAACATGTAAACCAGCAAGTCCGCTGGAGTCTGCATCATGCGTCCTAGACCCAATGGAGTCCTTCCATGTATTAGCAGGAGGCCGGAATGGTCCCGACTGGTGTTACGCCTGGGGGATAAGAGATCTTGACTACGCATTGGAAAGGCGTTGCATACGAAGTATGTAAAAAGTTTAAGGGGAATGCTTTGCGTAATTTGCGAAAAAAACGTAGTAGTTAAGTAGTTTTGTAGTTTAGAAAAGTAACGTAGCCTACAGATCTGCCGTCGCGTCCGTACAGTTCCCTCCCCGTTTTCCCTGCGTTAGACCCGGATATGCGCCGCACGTGACGGACGGCTGCTCGGCGCGCTCTTGCCTCTTCCGTCTGTTGACGTGGATTTCACCTGCCGACTGGTGGGCCGGCGCAACGCGTAGTCCGGCGGTGCGCCATTTTTTGCCGCGCCGGCCCGTTTTCTCCGGCCGAACGACAGCTGACGGTCCGGGTGGGGGTGAGTGTGGGGGGGGGGACTAAGCCGGGGAGCAGCAGTCGTCGGTTTCTCTAATGCATCACTGGTCCGTCAGCGAGTGTCGGCCTGGCGAGCTGGGGCCAGGACGAACACTGCCCACTCTCGGCGGCGTCACGCGGCCTGACGCGCGCGCCAGGGGCGGTCCACGCTGCTCCACCCAGTTCCGCGCACGGGAAACCTGAGCGCCAGCACCGCGGCCAGTCCCGGACACGGTCTGGCCGTACGCGCCTCCGCGACTGCGTCACGCGTGAGACGCGGGGCGGTGCCGCGCCGTGGCCTGTGCGGTTTCCGCTCCCGGGACGGCTCCCCCGCTCCGCGGCGGAGCGTGACCTTGAGCAGGACCGCCGTCAGCGGTCTGTGTCGTCACAAGGTCGCCAGGTGGTGTGCGCGTGTCCGGCTGGCCGCCGCCGCCACAGGCGTGCCTCCCCCCCCCCTCCCGGTGGTCGAGCTGTTCGATCGAACCACGAGGACCGGGCTGGAAACCCGGATTGTCTCTCCGCCTCTGCGGATGGAGACGTCGTTGGAACAGAGGTAATATATTTCACGACGTGCACCCGGTGACAGACAACTCATTGTGTCCGGTTCTAGCAGCGCGCGCTCTGGAAAATAACCTCGCTCCCGGACGTTTTTGCCTTCCCACGGGCACGTCGCCACCAGGCTTGGTGTAAAACGCTGCTGGAGACTCCGTCCGTCGGCCGTCTGACAAGTAATCAGGCCGCGGGGCCGTCGACCGTCGGCTCGGTTGGATGCTGTTCCCGGAGACGGTGCCGTCTAGCTGCGACGAGACCGGCGCGGCGGCGGCGCTTCTAGAGCGCTGTCGGTGCGTCGCCACTTGAAGACCCCTGCGGGACGCCGTGCGGAGGCGAGCGTGTGGACCGTCCGGCCTGACGTGCAGCCGATCGGCCATGGCGAGGCTCTGCGGCCAGCGGTGGCAGCTAGTTCTCGGCATTACCAGATGCAGCGAACGGTGTCGGGCGGGCGCTCAGTCGGATGTATTACAGGATTACAGGATTACAGCACTACAGGATGCAGCGAGAGATACCGTTCTTTGGTTCCTCTTTGTTTTTTTTCCCCTTTGTCTTCAGCCTCCCACGGCCTTGGTCATGCTCCTGTCGGGCGCACGACCGGGCACATTTGTCTGTCGACCTGCGTGCGTTTCATCCTGTCGCAGGCGTTTTATCGTTCAAAAGGGCGGCTGAAATGACGAGGGCATCGCGTTGTACGATTCACTCAATATTTATTTCAGCTCGTTAAACTGTTCAGTGACGACGCCGACGTCATTCTGCCGTCTCCTCCGGCGTCAGACAGACAGTCGTCACGCCGTCAGTCAGCCGGACGGACGGTCAATCAGTGGCCAGCCAGAGAGCCAGCCAATTAGCCAGTCGGTCGGGCGTGTGACAGAGTTTCTGCCGGCGGTCTCTGCCGTCTGCCGCCGGCTCGGCAAACGGCGCTGCACGCCAGCGCGGCAGGGTCGACCGCCGGAGCTGGGCCCTGGATCTCAGAGCCCCCCCCCCCCCTCCTCCGTCTCCCCTGCACCCGCTCCCGGTCGACCTTCGCGGCACCAGACGTTGCAACTTTCTCTCGCGAGTTGCTCGTGGCGGGGTCGGTTGCCGCTGGTGGCACTCCCGCGGCCAGGGTCTGGGCCACACCGAGCTATAAACCCGGCCCACCCGACAGACCGGTGCTGAATCGCCGGTGCGGCCACACTCGGCCGGCCTTTACCCGCTTGTTTTTCTCGTTTTGTACGATTCCGGTTTCTCAGCTGGTTCAGACGACATCAGGTACGCGCGGTGAGGGCTGAATCGTGAAGGTCACTCCTGCGGTGCGCCGGCCCGTTAGTGGACTGGGATACGGCGGATCACTGCGGCATGTCGCGTCCGACTCCCGCCATTTCCAAGTCGTGCGCCGCCGCCGCCGCCGCCGCCGCCCGCGCCGCCCGACCTTGTCCAACCTCCGTCGGGCCGTCCGGCCGATCTGCTGTGTTGCGGAATACCGGGCTGTTCAGGGCTTACGGCGGACGCTAACCAGGGCAGAAATTGGCGCCGTCACGCCTGCTGTTCCGGCGTTTTCCGCTCCGTTTCGGCGGGCGCATCGGCTGTCGCGAAGTCCCGCCCAAGAACGTCCGACGAAACAAACTGAACACGTGACGGCGCCGGCAGTAATCGTCCAAGCATCTGCCGCGGGTTTAGGGCGTCATTCTGCGGGGTGGTTTGGCAGAGATGGGGCGGCGTTTGGCGATCATGATAATGTGCAGTAGATAGCGACTGCGAGAGGCGGGGAGGCGCAGCACGGTCGTCTGCGGTTTATGGCTGGCTGGTGTGGAAGTTCCACCGAACTTGTAATAGCTGCTGGTGCCCTGGTGTCCCTGGTGTGTCGATCTGATATGTCGATCGATATGTCGATCTTCCCAGATCACCCACTGGCGTTATAGGGGTCAAAACTGTCGCTTCTCCAAAGCCGTCGCCACGATACGGTCACTCTCATTCTCCGAACACCTATACACTCTGGCTGAGTAATAGGAGAAATTTTTAGGTGCGACGCTTAAACGCCATTGGAACGCAGGCTCACGGGCCGCTATCCGGGCCAACGCGAACAGCAGGCGCACGTAATCGTGGCCTGGACGGAATTTCAGGACGCAGAATTACATTTTAGCCATTCACTCGCCTGACACATCGGCTGCATAAAACATAGATACCGTCCCGCCACATGGCCAGCTCATTGCTGAATTCCTACAGTCTGGCAGTTTAAGAACAGAAAAGATGCTGATTGATGGTTGTGTAGATCTGTAGGCAGCTGAAAGTTAGGGATGCAGTGATCGCAGAGAAGGGAAAAACTTTGTCCTTGAGCGGGCGCCGTGAGCTGAGAGCTGAGACCGGGAGCCGGTCGCTGCAGCCGCCGGAGCGGCGTTGGCGCCCGTGACGTCACGGAGTGCCGCCTCCCGGAGAGTGGCCGTGACGCGCTGCGTGTCGCCGCCGGCCCTGAACTTGACCCAGTTGGCGGCCGAGCGGTGGCCGCCCGGACGCCGGCGGCGCGGGCCCGGGCTGTGATGGGTTATCCGGCCCCGGCCCGAGGGGGGGGGGGCTGGTTCCCGACTGTCTGCTCAGTCGCTCGAGGGGGAGGGCTGTGGCCGGGTTCCAAGAGACTGGGGAGTGTCTCCGACCGGTCTGCAGGGGCCTATGCTGTGACTGCTGATTCGGCTAGGACTGATGATAGTCCGGGTGGACTTCCGTGTCGTCCGGGTGGTCTGCAACCTCAGGCACGCCATCGCGACCTGCAGCTCGATTGACTGCGTCCGCCGGTCGCGCCAGAAATGCCGCGACACAGCGCCGCGCATGCCGCGTTAACAGAACGCGTGCCAAAGTCGGATGAGGCCTGCTTGGCGCACGCTCTTAGCGTTATTGAAGAGAGATGTTTGGAAACCGTCATCGATTGTCAGGGGAGTTGTGACCGTGGTGCCTATTACTACACGAATTTTTTTCAGCCACTCTGGATTTCCTGTTATGTTCCGTTTGCTACGGCCATTGTATCAATATTGCTACCTGCACGCAGCTTCTGATGTGTACCCAAAATCCAGTCGGCTGGCAGTCCAGCACGGACTATCAACTCAGCCGTTCCCGTCACATCTGCAGGCGAGCTTTCTACGCAGCGGCGGTGTCGATTTGTTTGGGGATACCATCGCTCTCCACTGTGTGCGCTTCGCCAACAGCTTTCTCCGTCCGTTACAGAGCGCTGCACGACGGACGTGATCGCGTCCTGCTGCGCCGTGGAGGGATGCACCGCGCGGAGGCCGGACTCGCCGCGCCTGCGCCGAGTTCGGTGGCGCTGCAGCGGAAGGCGTTGGCGGCCCGGAGTGAGGCGTCGGGGACGGGAGGAGTCGTCGACTTCGGCGGACCGCCGTCCCGCCGTCGGTCGGTCGGCCAAGGCGGCGCAAGGCCGGGCGAGCCTCAGGCGTCCTTGGAAAGCCGTTGGAAGCTCACGTCGTCGTCTGGAGGCCGAGGGAACGTCACACCACCTGAGGAGGGCGTGTGGAATTCACGCATCGTGCACGGAGTGCCGGGTGGACGTCACATCGTCTGCGGATGGCTGCGCGCGGACGAAGCGGCCGAGCCGGTGGCCGCCGCGCTGTTCTGCGTCGCGGACGCAGCGACTAGTACCGTCGTTCTCGACGAAGCGAACCGACCGAGCGAACGGCCGACGGCGTCCGGGCCCCGCGTCGCTCGTTGGCGGGCATCGAGCCGTTCTGCGGGCAGTCGGCCGTCCCCATTTCCCGCGCTGCCTCAAACTGCGCAGTTACCAGCAGGGGCGCGCTGTCCCCCCCCCGCCGCTGGCGGGGTCAGCTCGCGCCGTGACCCCTGTCGCCTGAGGCGGCCTCCCAGCTGCGGGGCCCGCGCGCCGTTGGCCGTCCGTGCTTGAGTGTGCCGAATGTCCGTCCGGGCATTAAGGTGTACTGTTTGTTTGTGTTTAGCGGGCTGCCGGTGGTGGGCACGCGTGCTCTGTCCAGGGGCGTCTTGCAATGGCTGGTCTTTCATGCGTGCAGAACATGTGCGTCGTAAGCGCGCGGAATATCACGCGCTGCGGAATTTCCAGTGTCGGCCGTCCGGAGGTGCGACCCGGCTGTAACCGGCTGTTGCCTCCCATCCGGAAATTTTACGCATCTGTTTTATTCAGTTCGTCGCCCCGCGTGGGCTCGAGGCATTCCTCCGTTATTTCGTCGACGTCTGGTTTGTGCGTCAGATTTGTCGCCCTGCCAGGACGCCGTCAAGCCCGCTGATCGGTAATTCTGTGGTAAACGGCGCATGCCGGCGCCGCCGCCACCGCTCGGCCGGCGCTCAAACGACGCCGTCAGCGCATCACGCCAGCTGGTCTCCGTTCTCTTGTTTTACGGCGCGTCGCGTCATTTCCGTTGCACGTGCGCGGGCGCTTTGATGCACGCGCCGGCCGCCGCTTGCTCTGCGCTTTGAGCGGTGACCGCGCCGGCGCCACGCCGCCGGCCGGTCAGAGGTCAGGTGACCGGGTCAGCCTTCTGTCCTCGATGATCTCTGTGTCGGGCGCTGGGTGGGCGGCGGGCGGCCGGCGGGGTCCGGGCCGCTGTCCGGCCGGGACGGGGAAAAATAAAGTCCGGCTCACCTCCAGCGAACCGCGACCACTTGGCCGGCACGTCGGGCTGCGGCCGGCACCGCCCCCGCCGGTGGCGACGGCGGAAACGAACAGCCATCATGGCGCCGTCCGCCCGCGGCGCACCAGTGTGCGTGGCACGTGCCGTGCCCGCCCCCGCCATCCGGGTCGCCAGTCGGGGAAGCCCCGTATTTTGCCGCGGGTCACGTGACCTGAATCGTGACAGCATGCCCCGCCTTCCCAGGAGGGGTAGACGTGTGTAAATGCCGCCATATAGTAGTTGTATGTTGTCTTTACGCGCCGACATACCGTGGAGTATGTAGAACCTGTTCTGGCAAAATGAGGTATTTTGCCTGAGACATGCGTGGTTCGCCGAGATGTACAAAGGTGTGTGGTCTCTCAGGATAGTCAAGAAAATCACTTAAAAATATTGTGACCGTTTCTTGTGTCACGGTTTTCTGCGATATTGACGCTCGTCTGCCGTTTTCCGTCTGTTGAGAAGCTGTATAGTTTTTCTGACATGTCGAGTATTCCTCGTGACGAAAAACCAATAAAAATGGCAACGTTTTTTGTCTGTGTGGTGGACTCCCGTTAACGGTGCCTGAACGCGTTGGAAATCAGCGACGGAATCAACGACTGGCCAGAGCGTCTCTGACGGAAATCTGGGATTTTAGAAGGGGGGCTGGCAACCAGCTGCCGGATTATCGCTACTGGCCGTGTACAGTCAGAACCCCGCCCATCGGCCCCCTGGATTGGCGTCCGGAGACTGAGAGGATTGGGATGCTCTGGCCAGATGCATGCTGTCATCGCACAAAGCTCAGATTCGACTGCGCGCTGATCGGAATTGCCAACGAACCAGCCGCATCCGTAAACTATGCCAGTCTGGCGAAGAACTCCGGCCTATGCCAGCGGCTTGGCGCACGGTAAACTCTGCACCCCGTTTGGTTCCCCTGTCTAGCCGAAGATCCCGTAGGAGGGATGAGAGAGTCAAAGCCCCCTTCATTTCACATGTTTAGTACGAGGCGCATGTAAATGGCCGGTAAGAATCCGTGTGAGATCCTAGTGAGACCCACCAGTACCTCCGGAAATATCAAGCCACACTTCCTGATCATGGCATTTGACACACAAAGACAAAACACGGGCAAGATTAAAAAAACAACAACAATATGTCGCAAGAGTAATCCCGGACCCCTTCATTTTGTAGTGTTTCCACCTGACCTTCCTTGGTCTGAACAGACAGGTGAAGTGCCCCTCCTTCAACCTTCGCGGTTGAGAGAACAGCTATTTACACTGGTAAAACCGAGTGGGATCCTTTTTTTGCTGTCCGCGCCGCTAGGTGGAATGTCGCAGGCACCAGCCATCGAGCAGGCAAAATCAAACTGCCTCAGGCAGGTGATGGCGTACACCGACGGGGAAAGGGCACGTACGGCTTTGCGCAAAACATGGCCAGGCACTTGTGTGGCCCGTTTAATAGAGAGCTGGGTCTCGATGAAGACCACTTCATTGATTTAGTCTTTAAAGTTAACGTTCCGCCGTGGTAGACTGGAGTAGTAGGTAGGTAGACGTGGACTAAACTGTTCCGAGAATATGTCACTGATGGCGTTTTCAGCATTCATTTTTATGGAAAACACATAGTAACATATGAATATTAACAACTGAACGAAATTCTGAGGTCACTCTTCGATGTGACGCAAAGTAGGTCTTCTGCTAACGTTCATTGGCCTGCGCCCTCTCATAATGTCGAGCAAAAGCTGAAAAAACATACGGGCAAACAGGATGCAGGCAAGGGTGCGGAAAATAGTTTTGAAACTACAAAAATATAGAGCTTTGAGATAAAATGTACAGTGTAAACCGGTTTCTCATGCTGCCAGCTATAATTTGGCTATTTCGGCATAAAACGCGTGGTAATGTTTCCTATTTATTTTACCTTCATGAATATACGAGTACGCTCCTTACGCTCAGAGCCTTGTAATCTTTATGTTCCATTTCTTGTTTTTGTTTTAAAACAAGACAGACTTCACTGACTTCAGACTTCACTATTTTCTGCATGACTCCCCAGTTTCATTACGTTCTAAAGGAATGGTTTTCATAATGAACATGGAAACAAATTCCTTGGTAATGTGGTACTTAGCACTGAAAAAGTTAAATTCATTTCTTTCCTGTAGCGTGCTGTTGTGCTGTTGGTTCCATCACGGTGATCGTTGAGAGGCGTGATGACGCCTAACGACTAGAAGTGAATGGCGTACTTGCCGAGCCACACGAAAAACAAACTAGTTTGCGTGACCCTGTGCCCGAAGAGCGTGGTCCTGAGGGAAACGGTGTGCCACGGCCTGGCGATGGACTCGCCGTAGTGGGCGAAAACGATGTCGTAGCACGCACGCCACGTTCTGCTGGAACATTCCATTTGGCCGAGGTCCAGCGCTTCTTCCTAGTTTTGGCCTGCGACGATTCGCGTAGCTGGACGGTGCACGCGGCGGCGTTGGAACGAGCCCTGACGTGAACGTCCCCGAATGAGACCCCAGGCCGGTTTTATTTGAACGACACTGACCCTGAAGTTCCAATGAAAAATTAAGTTCCTGGCGATGATATCAGTGGGCATTGCTATTTGTCACGCCACACGTATTGCGGAAAATTTCGTCCACTCCGCAGTTATACGTAGAACCTAAATGGGGAACGGGATTGGGAATGCGGTTAATGAACTCTCGGAAGCTATCACAAATCGTCTTGTTTGGTTCGAAACGCCGACACACACGAAATTCGCCTGAATAACGTGTGCTTCCAGGATTCAAATGTAATGCAAATAAGTATATTATCGCGCTGCACAGTGAATGTGAATCTTAATGTTTAGAACAAATTTACAAACAACAGTTTACATTAAAAAACGCTAATTTTGCGGTATCATTGATGCCCCGGCCAGACGCATCTGCCGTTTGTTCCGAGAAACAAAGGCTCCAAAAGTAATGCTGTTCCGAAACACGAAACATGCAAAAGAGAACTGCTGAACTTAACAACTCCCGAGCACTTGGCAAGCTACGATTGTGCAGCTCTCGGGAGAAAATACCTACACGACCCAGGAAACAGTCAAACAGTCAGACGGAAAGGCAGACAGACGGACATACTAGCAGACAGATGGCGACTAAACAGCTAGAGAAACCCTCAGATATACGTCAGTTGGACGGCAAGACGCATAACCAGTAGCACAGACGAGCCCACAGCGGACGGTCGGGCGCACACATAGGCAGACAAACAGAGAAACGGCCAGACAGATGGCAGACTGCCAGGAATGTCAGAATGTCGGGCAGACATAACTCCAGACGGGCTGACAGTCGGGCGGTCGAGCAGACGAACATGCAGACAGGCGACCGTCAGGCAGGCCGATGCCAGGCGGCTGAGTAGCAAACGTTTGGGCGGCGTTAATACATCGACAAACGTATAACGCTTATTGTCAGCTGTCGTTTTGCATGCTTTGTGCGGTACCAGGGACGCTTGGATATTATACCAGATCGGGTGCCTCGCAGTGGGTCTACTTCACAATTCGGCTCATTTTCCCAGTAGTCCAATATCAAACACGTGACGCAATGAAGCCGGCTCCCCTAATGATTACCTGCTACCTTGCCAAAGCAGGTATCGAGCCCCATAAAATGACCTTTACCCATAACGTGGCATCACTGTATTGACCCAACTGCGTCGTTATGACTGCTTAATGATGAACGGCTCCAGATGTAAAAAGGTCATTAGAAGAGTTAGGCCTTCACTTATGCGGCGATATGCATACCTGTATTGATGTCATGGACGAAGGTGTTTAATAGCGAGAAGAAGCTTACGTCGACGATGACCGCTATGTCTTGCGCTAAGTACTGTATCGGATTGGTGATCTCGTCACCAGGCCACTTGCAGCTCAGCTCGGGTGATTGTCCTGGTGAGATAGCCCACAGTCGGCGACGAAGGTCACCATCGGCCTGGCGACTGGACGGGGAGCTGCTCCAAGACATCGTGAGAACCAGACTTAGAGGCTGCAGGATAGGATGGAAGCTGTGACCCGAGGAGAAATAGCGTTCGGTGTTGGAGTATGAGTGAGGTTGGAACCTGAGGTCTGGATAAGGCTAGAATCGCTGTCTGAAATAGAATGAGTGTTGGGCCTGCGGTGCAGGAAATAATGATAGCCGCCCCGGAGTCGGAGTACGGGAAGAAGGAGCTCGTATACATGGAATGAAATTCGTGACTTGGATCACAGCCAGGTCCAAGGCCAGAGTCCCTCGGAATAGGCAAGATTCTAGCAGGTGAAGTTGCGTCACCTGTCACCGTAGCTGACGATGCCCCACTAAAGGTCGTTTTGGCTTAATGCAGTGAGCTCGAGAAAGATAAATTCGTAGAAGTTATACGTGAGACGTTTACAGGCATTTTTCTGGGCCAGTTTCAAACGAGAAGGAAATTTTATCTCACAGGAGCATGGGAGATGGTATGTAGAGAATTAGTGTGATTTCCTAGTGGCATAAAACAAATAGTTGGCTGCAGCAGCACAATTTGGCGAATTTTGCGTAAAATTGGGGACTTTTAACGAAGTAGGTACGATACTCACTGTGTCTTCCAAAACTTAGCAAAGATACCGTCGAAGGAGTCTGTTAGGCATTGCTGTACACGCTTCACATCCATGACATACGCAATATCTGCATTTTTAATGCCACATATCTTTTAATTGTATTGTAGTGTATTGCATTGTTATTGTTTGCTTTCTCGTCGTGTCAAACTGCCCTGTACTGGAGTTTTTTCAATAGGGAAGAAGAAAACCACGTAAACGAACGAAGTTTTTATTGGGTCTGGTGGGTAGGAAACTGTTGCCTGAGTTAAATAATTTCCTGGTTTAAAGCTAGGACCAGAGGAAAGGAAATTATGTTATGATTGCCTGCTTCATTGTCCACTATGGGGTGTTACCATACAGCAAAGCATGGTACATTTCTAATGCCTCCTGCAATGCATTTATTCTCTCTCAGATGCAGCTAGTGGAAAATTTAGGCAGTGATACAAATAAGTTTTCGGATTCAAGATTGGAAGATGTGTTTCAAGGCTAGGTTTGGGAACCAAATGTTTACTGTGACCGTTTGAACGCTAAATTTTCCCGCCCGTTTCGGGCCGACCATTTTCAAACTGTTGATAAAGCACCGCCCACCCATCCATGCGAGTCACTATTTCATTGGACATAGTAAAAACGGCTCTAAGATATTCCATGTTTTCGTAATTCTAAGCGAAACACTCATTTGGTATCGGGTGTTTTGCAGACGCGTCTGGCGGTCGTGGGAACCTGGCATTTCGTGTCCGTGATCAGGAGGAATCGGAACCGGGTAAAAATTCCTTGGTTTGTATTAGACTTTGGGCTGAATCCCAGATCGGCTGCAAATGCGCAATAAATACCAGTCGGCGCCATCCGGCACCAGGGGCAACACCACGCCACATTTGGAAGACATTTTCAAAGCAGGACCAGGGTTCACCCAGCAAGTTCGGCGTAGTATGCCCTCTGGTCTTGTTAACCGCTCCATTTTGGTGTTAAGAAAGCAGTTACTTTCTCTGCCGCCCACGCTCTAAACACGTGACGAAGGGGGTCTGCTTTGTGAGAGTCGAGTACTAAACACTACATGGCAGGGCACCCCTTGCCCTGTTCATTGGCGGATCTAAGACATGCGTTAAGGAGGGGCCAAATTTCTCTCCTTGAAAGCAAAGGTGACCGAAAAGGATGATTTCTTTTGGCGTCTGAGGAGCTTTATTTTTACATTTCAAAGCTTTAGCAGTTCAAGGCATTCAAACTTGTTTTCAAATCAAACCGTAAATAACTAAACGATGGAGCAAAAAAATACAATGACTGGGATTTTCCAATAAAAGGAGGTGTCACGGCCCCGATGATCTTCCCCTGAGTCCGCCAGTGGCTCTAACACGCATAAAAAGACACTATAAACTAAAATGCTTGCGTCACCTATGGGTATGGATACAAGCCTCCCCTAAGGTGCGACTTTGCTACCAAGGAACCAATTGCTGTATTTGCTGTCATGACAGTGACATAACGGTGATGCGATGGAAGATTTCCAGGCCCACATTATATTTTTATTGCGTTTTCATGCTATGTTGAAGTCCTTGGAGTAAGTAGCACTATGCTATATGCATTCACACGGGGTACGTGGTCACCATTAAACGATATAAAATATTTGTTTGATTAACATGTGATTATGTTGAGTCACAGTAGGCTTTCAATTTCAGTGTACCTAATGCATAAGAAAATGTTCGCTTTTTGCCTCTGACATCCTCTTTGTTCACGCTAAGACCTCTTACAGAATATGGTTGTGTATCTCCTTACGGAGCCAATGGCTGCATTTCTGACTGCACTCCTTACAAATTGTCATAAATGAAAGGTTTTAAGTTTGCCTAAGGACTTCAAAGCCCCGATAATGGAGCTTGAGGATTTAAAGGTATTTGTAGAACCATCAAACAGCTTGGACATTACGTCATACACCTTTAAGTTTTAGTACGATAAGACAGACTTGTTAAGCCCATTTGACGTTGAAATGAATCGGTACCGGATCAGGCAGTGATCCTGAGTAAAGTTCCACGATCACCTGGCCTCATTTTTTGTGGTATTGTAACGGGTGAGCACTTAAATGTGGCACGAAATTCAAATGCACATAGACATCCATTCATTACTGTTCCATACATGAAAATTACAGATGGTGCAGGTGAACGCTCGCACTCAGCATATCCATTCAGTACACACGGCTCAGGGCTCCCGCACGTGCAGCATATTGTACGCATTGTGGCACCCTCTTCAGCATTTTTCAGCGCTTCTAAGTTCAAAGACTTGATGCTCTGATGGGTCCTTCTCTTTAGATGATCGTCTGACTTTGCTTCCCAGCCTCCTGTATACGTCTTAGCCTTGATCAAAAGCCATCCTCAATAGGGCGCAGCTGGGGACAACACGGGGGATTTTGCTCCCTGCGAACCAATGATACCTCCTTCTCCATCGGCAGCTCTCGTGTTTTTTGGATTTAACGACAAGTAGCCAAGTCCGGCCAGAAGAGGACTTCCCCCTCTGTGCTTGTATTTGATGAAAGGGGACCAGCTTCTCTGTCACGCACTCCTTGTAAAACCAGCGCAGCCAGAGCGGGAGGCGGACCGCCCTTAGGTCCTCGACTTTTTGTGTACTAGCACGGACGCACCGAGAGAGGTACCTTGCCGTAATCGATATACGGGAATGCGTACCGGTGATCAATATGAGTGTTTTTAGTTAAACCCATTGCACGTCGTCTTCCCAGCACGCCGTTTTCGTTTGATTTTGGTTGGCACTGAGTTTCGTCCCCCTTAAGAAAACCCTGGCTGCGCCCCTGCGTTGCTGTAAGTTCCGCCCTCTAGAGCATCTCTGCTTTCGCATAAAAC
This sequence comes from Capitulum mitella, assembly GCA_030062745.1. Taxonomy (NCBI): domain Eukaryota; kingdom Metazoa; phylum Arthropoda; class Thecostraca; order Pollicipedomorpha; family Pollicipedidae; genus Capitulum; species Capitulum mitella. Next base: position 7,692,720 of record CP099851.1, on the reverse strand, counting down.
AGTTGTGGCAGACCTCATGGGCTGATGACAACTCACATCACGATCTTTGTGGAAAGCTGTTGTTAATGCAGAAACGGACTTTTCTGGGACATTTGCGAGGTCGTCAGATTTCTAGAAGCCCCAGGTTTCTGGAATGCTGTCTCCTTTGTAAGTCCTGTAGCATTCATCGTCCACCACGACCTGTCGGCGGTCGGCGGCTGACATCAGGTGGCGCTCCAGCTTGTTTTGATCTCTTCCTCTGGGTTTCCACCTGCCTAGCTCGTAGTTCTGGGGCGGTTTTTCTTTTCCGGCAGGTCAGATCTTCCTTCTTCAGCAATTTCTTTTTCACGTCAGCTTCGGAAATCCCAAACATTTCGGCCAGTTTCCGTATCTAGACACCAAATTTGTTCTTTGCCTGCTAGATGAGAAATCTGCGTTAACCACTGCTCATTCTATTCGCTTGTCTGCCTGAACCAACGTTTCTTTGGAGTAAAATGCCACGACTCATCTCCGTTTTTCAGGATGTTCTTCAGGATGTTGTAGCATGTCCTGCGAGGCACGTTCGTGGCCATGACCTTGCAGTTTACGACTTGCCGAACTCGCGGCGATTTTCATAAAACTCTGTCATCTGCTCTCTCAGACCATCTGTCTTGTTGGCTACCATGTCGAAGATTGTAAGGAATGTAAGGGTGGAATCAATAAATTCGTATATCACACAAAGTAAAATCTAATAGACTTTCATATGATAAAAGTTATTTGCGAGTGCGTTGATTGCCCGTGGAGCTACGATATTTTCAAATCTGTGACCAATTTAAGTGCTCACGGGTAAGTTTTGACTTTTACGACTCACAGGGGTAGATTGTCCCAATGAATTTTCGCTTCTTTGAATGTATCAGTTCTCCTAATTACACACCACAATATGACAATGAAATAGGCTTTTATGTTATAGCCTTCTTTGTCATAATCCTATTCCAAAACTACCAAATTTGCAACTAAATCCATTTTCCTCTTCATCGGACCGCATGCAAACTGCATCTGTTTGTACAATGTTCTTCTTCTGTTTGTTCAATGTACAATGATTAAAAATGACCTGGCACGAAAATGACGGAAAACAAACAATAGTCACATTTTTTCATGGGGAGATAAATGGTGCAAAAATGGTGACAACATGGTGTACTGCGGATGTGAAGCATGTTCAGCAGTAACCAACAGACAGGCATCTTTCAATTGTACGTCCTGGGCAACTTTGAATGGCACAGTCCAGATCGTATCTGCTTCTCTAGAACTCTTGAACTCGGTGTTCAGTCTAACTAATGCCCCTTTTGGAACCACATCTTGTCATCTTGTTGGGAAGCTTCATCAGTTATCTACGCATCAACTGCTCCGTTTTGAGAACAATCGTCTTAACGGTGAAACTCGACCACCATGCTTCTAAGATTTCCTTGTCATGTCTGCGGCGTTTTTCCAGCAAGTGAGCTACCTAAAGCCATTGCAGAGCACATGCACCCTGGAGAGGGATGGACACCCTGGACATAAGCTGGAAATAAAGCTGGACTCCTGGTCGGGGTCGGAGTCCTCCTGCTCAGGACTCTCCGTCCGGTCGCCAGAGAGTCCCAGTGGATTCAGTCGCCCGGACTCACACCGACCCGCCGTCCCGGGCTCGCCCGGGCACGGGGCAGGGTGGGCGTGATGTCGAGCAGTGCCAACATCTCTCCGCCAGGATCCTCTGGACGTGTTCTCGATGCAATCCGGGACCGTAAAATGTTGGCTGATGTTTACCTTTTGCAGCGGCAGCCACTAAAAACCACTGATAGTTGGTTAATACCCATGGCAGCTAAGTAAAGAAGTGGACACTGCGGCCAGGCACATGGGTAACACCACATTGAAACTGAAAAGAAGCAGGGCTCATCTGACGTTCTAACCCCTCCCTTATTGCGTCACTAAGGGCAAGTCATCCCGATGTCGACCAAGGTCAAAAATTGCCTTTTATCCCTGAGAGCACGCCGAACAGAACGTGAGACGCGGTGCATGTAGCACCCGAGCCGACCCACGAGTCACATTACTGGTGGTCGACTGCACAGAAAACGGGTCCGATTACTTTCCCTTTTATATCTACAACCTTGCACAGGACCAGCTCATAAACATGAACCCAGAACCGGCCCTACACGCAGAATACTGGGACGCACCGCTTGAGGACCCGGCCAATATGACATTCTTAGTCCTCCATGGCGAGCCATGCACTTCTCCCCAGGGCTGACACGGAACGCGTGCGTGTCGCGACATGCCCCGCCATTTGCAGCACCCTTTCTGTCAGAAGCGTTCGGATGCGGATTTTTTTGTACTGTCTCTCGCCCCATGCCTTCTGCACACGTAACTGTTGCAATTCCCGGCGCGGATCGGCCGGGAGATGGATGGCCAGTTGGAGCTGACGGGTCGATGGATCAACCCGGGACCATTCTTCACAGCACGAGTCAATGTTAGGTGCAAGGCAGTGGCAACCGACACAGTCGGAACTCGGCCGTCACATCGTTAACTATTTCGGGACCAGAACAAGGTGGCTGTTCTTCCAGCAGCGCAAAATCAATACCGCTGGTCGGGTAAACCGCGGGTTTTAGTCTTAAAACAGGATCTCACGTGACCGGACTGATTCGTTTGAAAGAGGACAAATCGTTTTCCCCTGCATTGTGAAAGCTTGCAAAATCATACTAAACCGGGGTACCAGCACATATTTGGCTCATGACGAGAAGAGAATACGATTTACGCATTTGCACTTGCCGAAGCTGCGTCCTTTGCTGCCAATTATCAGAAAATGACGGGATATCGAAACACGACGTTACCTGGTGACCCAACCGCCAATGAAAACCGGAGATGTCAGCGCATGGAATATTAAGTTTAGATTACCAGGAACGAAAAGTCTGCCAGCCTGGTTACAAGTGGCCACGTAAAAATGCATCAGCACGCCGGGCGTTGAGCTCTTGCAATAAAACTTCCCCAGCGCCCACGGATCGTACAACCCGACACTGCACAGACAACCAAAAGCTTTCGTAACGCCCATCCGAACAACTGGCGCCCGCCACCGATAATCTTTACGGCAAAAGCAAACAACAGATACGGAGGAATGCACCTGCACGTCGTTCTGGGGTTATTCTCGACGGCAAATAAGCCCAAGCGAGCTGCTGAACGACCCCCTGCGGCCAAGGCGCGCCACATACTGGTCGTGCAAACGTGCAAACGTGCAGGTGTACAGCCCATTAAATGTAGCGCATTCAGCCAACCGGCGCGCGCAGTGCCTTGTCTCCAGCCGACTTTGTGTCGCTCATCTCTCTGCGTCCGGACCACCTGTCTTGCCCCAGCTTACACAATACTATTTGCTGACCTATTACTAACCTACGCTCTTCGTTGCTGTCGCTGCTTGGCCTCATCGTGTTATTCAGATTTTTTATGTTGTGTGCACAGAGGGCCTCGCGCCCCGCCTGCGTTCCTTCCGCGGTTCGTTGTATTCGTTGGCGATTTTCTGAAGATGTTTCGGAGGCGCTGCTGACTCGTGGGAGGCGGGTCCCCCTGCATCGCTCAGTGGTCTTGCCGAGTCCACTGAGAGCACAGGACGCGTGCGATCACCTCGCCTGGACTCTGCCGGAACGCCGCCCTCCTGACCGGTGCCCTAGGACCGGCTCGGTGCGGTCGGTCCGCGCGACCACGGTTTGGACGGGCTGCTTTTCGACGCGGGGTTGCGCCGGGCCCCTAACGGCGGCGCGCCGGCGTGTTGGCGCGGCGTTCGGCCGTCGAGCCGCGCCCACTCCAAGGGCGTCCCGTGGCCTTCCGAGGCGGCGAGGCGGCCCCTCCTTTGTGCCGGCAGCGACGCCGCAATTACGCGGCGAGACGCGGCGCGCCGGCCTGCTCGTGTGCCGCCTTCGCCGCAAACCGCGGCCGGACGCCGTCAGCTGACCGGCGCGGCGTGGCGCGGCGTCGGCAGGCCTTGAGGGACCGGTCGGCGGCGGCGGCGTCGGCAATGCGCAGACAAAGAACCGTTCCTGGCCGCCCTGTTTACAGGCCAGCGCCGGCGGCGCACGGTGAAGCCACGCCTCCTGCCCTCCCCGCACGCGCGCGCGGCGCGACCTTGGATGTCCTTGGGCGGCAGTCGCGGGCGCCGCTCGAGTATGTAGATCAAGTTCACCGGTCCTGTCTCCCCTCGCTCACTTCCCCCCCCCGCCCCAGGGGGTCCTGCTTTGTGATGGGTTAGTGTAAGGTCACGCGAGAAAATTGGACGTTGGCGTTCCAAGGTGGTTCGGCGAAGCGGTTTGACCGTCCTCTTTCTCTTCGTTTATTTTTTTCTGGGTTAGGAAACAGGTTATTTCAGGCACGGCTGATAGTCGTTGCGTCCTTTGGTTGGCAGTTGATTCAGTGGGTGGCAAAAGATAGGATGGCTATGTAGCCGCTTTGTGGAGCACTTAACGAGCAAACCCTGTTGACTATTGCGTTTCTCAACAAATGTGTATGTGCAGTTTGAAACAATGAGTGGAATGTTTTCGTGCTGCTGCACTTCGCAGCACAGACGGAAATTATCTGTTTCAGTGTTTCCCATCCGAGGAATTGGCAGCTTATATTTCATAAGCGCCCAAAATATTATTTCCTGTCAACAGTGAGCTGTTCAGGCATATCATCGAAAAAACGGGTGATGCGAGAAAAAAAAATGAAATGCTGAATGGTTATGTGAATTAGAGGTGTAAGATACCGTAAAGCGGATGAAGTTTATTTTTTAAGAACTGCGACGTCTTTTCGAGAAAACTCTATAATTCGATGACAAATATAATTTGGTCTTTTCAAAAAGCCATTGCCCTCAAGCGACCAAATTACAACTGCTCGTGCAAAGCAGACTTGAATGTATGAAGGGATAATTCCTTTTTCTGCTGAACGTCAATTTATTTGAGTAAGGAAAATTGGCCACGGGATGAATCCAATTTGATTTACCCTGCAAAATTGTTTGGGCGGTAAAAAGAATGGTGTTTTGAGAAAAAAACGAACTATAAACGCCAATTTTTTGCACAAAAGCATTACTGCCGGGCCGTACCGAGCCCCTCGGTGTGATATTTTTGGGGGTGCTCAAGCTGGAGCTAGCTCGGTCTGTGGCCCCGTTCGTGACTGTGTGTGGGCTTCAAGGTTGGCACATGTGGTGCCGGTGAATGGTACAGACGGGAAAAACCCCGTCCCCGCTGCCAGGAATGGACGGGAACATGTGACCCTTGTTACCTGGAACGGACGAGAACATGTGGTCCCTGTTACCAGGGACGGACGGAGACATGTGACTTCTGTTACCTGGGACGGACGGGAACATGTAACCCCTACAGACGGGAACATGTGACCCCTGTTACCCGTTGCGGTCAGGGAGGCAATTGGTGTTTGGTGAAACGTGCCAGACTGTGATTTTCTTCATGATATGTTTAGGCTGTTTAGGCTGCAGCAACAGCAGCATCAAAACATAAAAATGACTTTAATGCAGGGCACTTTTGTAAGAAAAGTCACGTAAGAAAAGAGTTCCTGCCGGATAATAAAAAAGCAGGGCCTCACCATTTAATGTCAATCAGAGACCGAAGCATACAGCACATCGTCATCAAACCGTCAGAAGCTGCAGGGTTCTTCCTCTTCAGCACCGCGAGTTAGTCGAGCCGAGCAAAGCGTTGGAAATGGCCCATCTCGCAGCGTTTGACCTCGTCTGTTGGCACTGACAAATGGACGCCATTATACCGTGACCCGTCCTAGCAAACCCCATCGTTAGGCTGGCCGCGGGAGATCTCGGCTGTTCATGGTGGGTCTGGGAGTTCTCCGGCGTGGCGGCGCTTGTTACGCGCCCCCTGGCGGAAGGCCGCCGCGAGCAATGACTGTCTGGGAAATGTGCCGACACACCAGGCAGGGGAATGGTCGGTAATGTATGTTTTCCCCAGAGAGGTGCACAAGTTTACCAATGACTTTACACACTTTAGGTGCACCCTTTACCAATGACCATTGGGAATCGGATATCATCGTGCCCTCTTTCTGGACAACAAGTGATGAGCAGTGAAAACCACAGAGGTCCGTGTATGTACGGAGTCATGGCCATATTTTTGTTCCCTAGCCTGAAAAATGGGGTCCTTACAGGTCGTGTTGACAAGCCGGTTAATCGTTTGCTGATATCTCCATTCCTAATGTTCCTTTTCTGAGTAATTTTTAGTTTCTTTCTTATTCATGATATCTGATAATATATATATATATATATATATACATATATATATATATATATATATATATATATATATATATATATATATATATGTCATGATTTAAATCAGACTAATTTTAGGCAAATTTTCTGCACTGTTCAGATTGCAGATCGTCCAAGGGGAAAACAATGGTGTATTCTTCTATAATCTGAACAAAAGCTGTGCTGCTTAGGAGTCATCGCAATGGGAGATGAACAATAAAGCAAACCTTGATGCATTTCTAACCAGATTTATGCTTACAAAAAAAAAACTACGAGGAAAGCACTTCAGAACAGAAGTACTGGGCTGCACCTGTATTCGCCTTCAAACACTTAAACGAGAGCGCCTGTATCGGCAGCAGGCCCGTGGATCCTCGGTACCAGGCCGTGGCTAACGAATCAAATAAACTGAAATAAAAAAGTCAAATAAAAAATCAAATTATAACACATGCGATTGGGCATACGCGTAGGCAAAGGGGCAGGGGGTCATGACTCCTCTTTTTGGAAACTTAACATTGACCCTGTGGGAACAGCGTATTTCTTTCCTCCCACTTTTTTCGATGCGCCTACGCTCCCGTGATTGGAGGTAGTCTCCTTTTCCTTTCCAAAGGTAATTAATAAAGGCATCTGCTCCAGCGGCGCCAGGGCCATGATGAATTGTCCGTGCTACGGAGGACGTACTGTTGAACTCTGAATGAAAGAACTCAAGAACTTGAACTTGAATTGAAACAACGAGCTGTGCTGTGCTATGCACGTACCGGTGCCATTCAGTAGCCAAGGTCTCAAGTCTTTTTATCCCACAAATCGGACCAAATGGGTGCTGAGCTCGCGGTCTACACAAGGCTTCGTCCTCGATCTTCAAAGCCTGACACCGTTCCGCCACAGAGGAAAGCGGAACCCATCTGCCTGATTCACCGACAGACAGTAGTACGTCACCTGGAGACAGGAAAAAAGCCCCGATTAAAAATCACTGCACCAGACAAGCAGGATCAGCGTCGTTTCCGTTTTGCATAGGCTGATATTATGGCTCCCCGGGTTCACCGTCCACCCCACCTGCCGTTCTGACGACGGGATGCAGTGTCAGAACGTGAAGATCTTTGACTCAGGCCGCTGCTGAGGAGATGGCACTGTTGTGAGTAGTACAGCTGAGCTGCACTGCCTGCGTGAATCGGCTGGCGGTTGATCCTGCTATACATCGCCTGTCAACGACGCCGAATTACGGTGACGAATGTTCCGTCGGTCCTCGACTGAGCCAGGCGTCGAAGGCTGTGCCGTGGATAACACCATCGTACTTATGCTGGTAGGGCGATGACACCATAAAGAATGGCTGTGAGGGCGGAACTGTGGTCGAACTGTGGTGAAGCAGGATGTTGCTTCAGATCGGACAACGCCTCGTGAACTGGGTAATGCCTTTAGACAGAACGGCGACCACGATAGCACCAGGCACGACGTGTTCTTTGCATTTTCCCGAGAAACGTGCTTATTAAAAAACCTTGTTGTTTGAGTTTGAAGGTGGTACAGATGTCACCAAATGAGAGGCGACCTGGAGAGGTCCTGACACTGACCAGCAACGTCAAAAACAGTTCTCGAAGGCCTCAGGCGACGGTTGGGCACGGATGTCGTCTACAGGAACGTCCCATTGCTGTAAGCCGTGTAGAAGCACTATGTCTGCATGGAAGTAGTTCCGGTAGATAACGCAATTTATTATTGCCCATTACACTGTTTTGTGTACTGTTTTTGTGCATAATACAAAATGGATCTTGAAACGTTAAGCTATTAAACGTTTGCCTTCTCAACTTCGTGAGTTTATGTCACAAAGCCATTAATCAGATCATGCTTAGCTTGGTTTAAGTCAATAATCAAACCAATCATTCCTGTATTTTCCCATTTTTCGCGCAACGCATAAAGCTGTAAAAGACTTGTGACACGGTTCAAAACGTAGCACAATATGTGTCTTGCTAACCTTGTCTGCGTAAAACGAAATCAGGTGGGTATTAAACAACACGGTGCGTGGAACTCATGGAGGCAACAGCATTTGTTGCAACATGTTTTTGAAAACAACTTTTTCTTCAAAGAACCAGTCTCAAATGTTCACTGAAATATTCGCTACATTTCAGAGGCCAGGACCGATGTCATTATAGCAAACCGATGTAATCCCGAAACGGCGACAGGAGATTCAGACTGATGTACACGCAGTCATTTCAAATCCAAACGGCTTAAGCAAACGTCGCATTCTGCTGCTGATGACTTTCCCTTTCACCAGCATGCCATGACCTTGCTCCACGCGGAGGCAGTGCTCTGGCTATTGATCAACGACGCATGCAATCGCCTAAAGGCCTGCAATAAAGGTCAAGATTGCACGGTGTCGGCGGCCCGCGGCTGCAGGATTTCCTCAACAATGGCGCCGCTCAGGACACGCCAGAGTCACAGGCCCCGGAGCATGGCTCGGCGTACGGAGCCAAGCAACGGGCGCCGAGCGGCGCCGTGTTTCACAAGGTCACCGGCGGCGGCGGTCGGCAGGGGCGGGGCGGGCGCGGGGGCAGAGGAAGGCCACCGCTTTCCTTGCACACCCCGGACAGGAATGCAGCGTGCCGGCCGGCCGCCGAGCCGGTGCGGCGGGGGCGTGGTCTCGGGGCAGGTCACGAACTCGGGCCCACGATGTCCGCTTCCCCTGGCCGGGAGACGCCACGCAGGGCAGAGTCCGACACGGACCTGCCCTAGTAGCTGTACATGCATCCCCTGCCTCCCCCGCGACCGACCAGCGCCCTCCGCAGCCCTGACAACTGCATGGCTCACCAACCAGCGCCCTCCTGAGCCCTGAAGACTGCAGCCGAGCCCAGCCTAACACGCCCCAGGACCGCTGAGAACTGTCGGGCACAGCCTTACACAGCGAAACACGGTCAGGCGTAAGCCAGTTTTAAGCCGGAGGTCATCCAGTCTTTCAGACATCCAGAAATCGTCAGAAGGTCAGCGAGACTTTAGCAGAAACCCAGCCGGGTCAGCCTGAGGCCATTTCGAAGTTAGGTCGAAGTCAGCCGGATGTCGGCCAGGGTTTATCTGAAGGTCAGCAAAGGGTCAGCTGGAGGTCAGGCAGAGGTGAACCGCACGCTCTCTCACAGAGCCCAGCTATGACCGGCAATGTTGTGCCACCATCCCCTTCGCGACCATGACCTGGCAGTCGGTTAATGGGGCATTATTGGATCGCGTGATCTTATTCAGACAAAGGCTTCATCTGCCACCGCTGGCACTATATAGCCCCTTTCCTCAGGACCCCTTGTCTTCGCTTTCATTGATGTGTTCTCCAACGGATCTGTGTGCTGCTTACATGTAGGACGGTCAGTCTGGCTGTCAGCTGGAGCTGAGCTAGAGCCTTTTTACGATTGTCTGAGGCATACTCTGATGTAGAGTTCTGGTCAACGCCAACATTTTCAGTCTGCCCTCGAACTTAACGAGGAGGCACATATTTCTATAAGAAGTCCCAGGAGCCTGTTTGTGCATGCCGCGTTTGTTTGATTCAGTTTCATTTTCACGTTCAGCCTTGGCCACTATGAATTTCCATACCTGTTTTTGCGAGATCAGCATGAGTGTGGCTCTCTCTCCTTTTCAACGACGGGCAGCACGTTAGGCCCGTGACTCACGGTAAAAAGACGTTGGTCGCAATGCCAGCCTACATTTTAGTCAGGTCCGGGACGAGATGTATTCGTGACTTTATCTTTAAATGTTCCAGGCCTCCTGGCGCGGACGATGCCATGAGGAGGGTGTCGTGGACAAATCGAGCTCATATTCGCCAGGAGCGGCAATGCGATGACATTGACCTGAGCTGAAATAAGGAAACGTCGGATTGGCTGCAAACGTCAAGCCGTAAACGCCCTGCCGACCTGAAAAAACGTCCTCGGTTATCAAGCTCCATTGTTCAGGTCATCCGTGCCTCTACCTGGCAATGCTACGCAGAATGGTCAAAACGCATGCAGTCAGGATCGCCGCCGCCGCGGTCGCCGCGTCGGCGGCGGCGGCGGCGCGCCGCAGTTGTCTAAAAACCGGCCCGGCCGCCGCGCCAGACTGGTCGGCCACAAGGCCGCCCAGTGCGGGCCGGCGATACCGAGGCGCGGGGAGCTGCGCCGCTTTCGTCTCGTCCGTCTCGCACGAACGCGACCCGGCCGGACGCAGGCAGGAGCCAGAAGTGGGAGCATTTCCGCTGGTGGCGTGTGCGATGTTCAAACCCCTGTAGGGTACCAGTTCGTTAAGCCACTCCTGATTCTTGCTTTCTGCCGTACAAATGTTGCATTGCACTAGACAACACACCTTAGTGTGTTCGTGTGAATAGCTTAGGATGATGATGATGATGACAACAGCTTAAGAGCACGCCAACTGCTGGGTCATAAGGCGTCCATGACTCAAGTTCTAAGTAGCAATTAGTTATTGGAGTAAAAAAGCCCGCAAGAAGAGAGCATGCTAGTTTCATATTAAAGGAACACAAGTAAATAACACCAGGAAGGACAATGCACTGAGCGGCCTAGAACATAGCTAAACAAGTCAATAGATAATCTCAGAGCAGTTTCAGTATAACAGGAATCGTCACACAGAAGATTGCTTAAACTGTGATCACTGACATCAAACTATTGGACACGCTCAACGTCTAGCCGACCACAGGCAACGAGCATGAGGCGCACTGGCAGCGTTGGCCACATCGAGGGCAGAGGAGGCTTTTCTTTCCAAACAGCACCTATCGGTGTGTGGCGAAGGTGTGACCAATACTTTGCCGACATAACATCATTTCCTCTTTCCTCGACTTTCGAAAATAGGACGACCATGATGACAGGCGGGGCTTCACAGCACCCAGTTTGGTGTTCGCATCGGCCCAGCTACGCTGCCATTTTCCTCGCAGGAAGGTGTAAATGCCTAGGACATAGTCCCAAACGGGGAGAAGAAATGAGTCGTTGAAAGAAGTGTCCGCTGCTCATTTTGCCGCTGCGCCAGCGGTCGTTTCAGCGAAGTCAACAGCAATAACATGTCCTGAACTATGGAGTGTGACGGATAAAAACCCCTCAGCGTTAAGAGGCTACTCAGAGTTTGCAAAAATAACATGTGAAACGCTCTCGCACACTTCAGTAAACACTCTGCTTTGTAAATTAATACAAGTTCCGCTGCACAAACGGTTGCGAGTGCAGGCAACGTGAAGGATCGAGGAATCGGGCTACCGACAAACTCACAGCCCATACCCGCTTCCGTTTTGGAGCCCTCGTCATACAATGACTCGTACACTTCGTACGAACCAATGTGCTCCAGCGCACGTCCTGGAGCTCAAGAGGCGGCATATCGTCCTTTCGTGCAACCGACAAGGACGCGTCAATCACTGGCGTGACCAGGTCCCACGGGAGCGTCCGCAAACGACCTCAACGGATCACCCCGCGTACTCTGATGACACCTTCATCAAAAAGTGCCCGGAATCTGACACAGAAAGGGGACGGGACGCTGTGTTTACCTGTCCCGAAACGGCGCCAGCATACGATGCTAAAATACCGACTGATACGTCCGGAGTGCCGGAAAGTGGCGAAGTTTACAGGCATATCTCATACCAGGCATCTCGCGTCCCACTGCTAGCAGTGGCTCGTGGCTCTTCGAACGTCGCCAGCAGTCTCACGGCTGGCGACGTTCGAAATGCACCTGTAACATCACGTATAGCCGTGTTGTGAATTGTGTCTAAGGTATGTTTAGCTGAGGTGCACGCATTACCATAAATAAAAAAACCCATAGTCTAACTTCGAGCGAACCAATGAAAGGTACAAAAGCAGAAGGGAAGCAGGTGTCCTTTAACACACACTTTAACCTTATTCCGTACGGGGGGAGGGGGCAGATTCTGGCCCCCTCCCCATCCTCTCGGGTTTTCCGCTTGCCGACACTTGATGACTTTCCCTAAATATGTTTTTGACATGCTGTGGCGACATTTCAAAAGTTCACCTTCTCTACAGGCGGTTCCAGGACACGTTTTTGAAAGGCACGTGAGGGATATCGCGCGTTCTGGAGATCACACACTTCGACATGGTCATGTGGATGAGCTTTATAATGTCACGAACAATTCAAATGATGCAAGTATTTGTAATCTGCACACTTTCAAGTATTTTTAAGGAAAACGTTGGTCAATGACGGATCCAGGGGCATGTAAGACAGGATGTTTATATTTTGTTATTCCTAGAAATCGATGACTGCATGAAGAAAACAAAGGAAACTTATGATATAGATATGTTACCTATAACATACTATCATACGTATATGATAGACCTATCAATGTTCGATAGGATGACATCAGAGAAAACAAAATCAGTCATAAAATGTGGTCAAAAAGCTGGTATAAATAAACCCCCATTTATACCTTCATTTTGACCCCTGTCCCAACCCGTCCCCGACTGGGCAGTTGACCGCCCCCCTAAGGTTTTTCTGGGATTGCGAGAGAACAAACAAACACAGAGTAACGAAACTTTGTGCACGTTTTGCTTCATCAATTTTACATCTCATGTCAAAATTTTGATCTCAGGTCAGGTCAGGCACCTGACCTAAGTCAGGTCAAACAGACCTATGTCTAAAAAAGTTTAGCGTCCTTGTAACTTTTTTGCAAAACAAGATATCTCAATAATACTTTCAGGGATTAGTGATCGTGATAGATGCAACAAATCCGCTATCTCAGATTTTTCAGAATTTTCCGGGTCATTGACCTAAGGTCAAGCCCATTTTTAAGCCATGTCGTTTTTTTCGGAAATGGACGGAATATTTTATAACACTTTTAGTAAGGAGTGAAGCAGATATCTAGTTACCGTCATTGGGCAAAGTATCAATGACTTCCAGCCATTGACCTGAGGTCAGGTCACGAATAACTGTAGTGAGCCAAAATGTACCACCGTCAAAATCAGCGATGAATTACTCAGAATGGGTAGAAATTGGCAGAACTAGCTTGCACAGACGTAAGTAATACCACGAACCTCAAAAATCTGAAAAAGTAGCATATTTTGCAAATAAACAGCCTCTCGCGAATAAAGCTCCGCCAATTGTGTAGATTGGTAACTAATGAATTTTTCCAAAATTTAAGCATGAAAAACCATCACAAGAACCACTAAGATCAATAAAATTTACATAGATTGGCTTTTTTCGCGAAAATAAAGGAACGCTAAAATTAGTTCCCGTCAATTTGTTACTGTATACGGCTACGGCGCACGCTGACAGCTGGCGCGAGAATTGCCGTGTCTTTAACTCAACGTTTCGGCGTATATATTGAACAAATCTGGGGATATTAGACGTGTATCGGAATCCGCGGGCCTTTACTTGTGCGCTGGTGCCTTTACCTATGCGTTATTAGTCACAGCCCTTGAGATTCATGCCGTTTCTCGGTCTGATGCAGTCGTCTATGAGAAAACATATATGGGGCGTAAATTGCTCACACATCATCTAAAACTAAAAATGAGACCAGTTTCGAGCTCTTCACGTCACAAGCTTTCTAACGGCGTGCTTATTTTTATCGTGCAACCAACCGTTCGTGAGTTAGAGGGGGGGCGGTCAACTGTCCCCCCCCCCCAGTCGCCCATGTTCGAAACCGACCGACGGTCGTGCGCGGGTTAAATGTAGATCTCGCTTCAGGCTATCAAGCACCGTCCTCTAGGGACTCGGACCGATCGTTTTGGACATCACAGGGCGCAGAATTTGTCCCCCACCCCAGCGTGAAGGAGCGCGGAATAGGGTTGAAATGTTGTGATTTATCCGTCGCTAGGCGGGGTTCGTTTAAGGACATCCTGCGGCTTTCCGGAGTAACTTTTTAATGGTGGGAGATAGAGCGCTGATTTTTTCCATAACTAAGTTGCTAACATTTGTACACATTGAGTAAAATTTTCAGACCTTTTATGCAATAGTTCGTGACCTGTGACCTTTTTGTCAAGGCCATGCTAGTCGTGTTTTTAACAAAATTGAACAGTACATTTCATTTGCTGAAAATCGGGAATGGCAATGCTGTGTTACATGTTTCTTGTATAAATGCTGGTCTCAGTGAAGTGATTTTAGTGCATATGAAGGGTCAGGTCATCAGAGGCCAAGTTAGGTCAAACGTGCATACCAAAGTTTGACTTCAAACGCCATTGTAGTTTTGTATGCGGGATAAGCGATACGTACCCTTGCAAGAATGCTTTCTTACAACGTCAACATCATTTTGACGAGCATCGTCTGACGTAATGTACAGTCAGTTTGTAGGTCAAGGTAACGACGGGTCAGAGAAATTGCAAAAATCGAAAATTCGGAATTCGACTGCGCCCCTAGCGGTGTCCTTGAGAAACTGCCACGGCCAACACAATTATTTGCTAGGACGGAACGTGTGCTCGCCTACCTGGACTCAAAATCTGGTGACTCGTGACAAGAAAAAGAAATAAAAAAGAAAGGGTTTCGACAAGGAGTGATATCCGTAAAACATACCGACATAATCGCCCCTAGCGGCGACCTTGGGAAATGAGGTGGCCCCGACCACAAATAGGTGACCACCTCCCAGCCCGACGAGGGCCGGTGCACCAAGTTAAGTACGGATGTCGTCGCTCGTTTGACCTGTGACCCAACAAAAGTGTGGCGGGACTATCATGCCTCCCATTGCAAAGTTCAGCTCCATGATGACATTTTCATAACCTGGGAGTCACACATTGACCTAGACCCAGAAACCCATACATTTTCCGATAGGTAGGACAACATTCAACGCGCTAGTGCTTACGAAATCGATTTATTACTAAAAGTTAGGAAAGTAAATTCCTAAGAAAACTTCGACATATTTTGGCATCCTCTCTGAGGTGATTATCGTGACCTAGGAGGTCACCTTTTAAAATGAAACCAAAAAGTCGGGCATCGTTAAGTTGCTTACGTTACGAGAAACACACTGGTTTTTACTGCGTTGCTGTACCTCTCATGTTTCAAAACTTGGAAGGGGAGTCGTTTTAGGGCGCCCTGCCCGCCGGGCGACGGTGTAAAAATGGCCCCGCCGGGCGAGGGCTAAATCACTTCACGCGTAGTGTTTTGAAATGCTCTTCATACGTTTAACGACTATTCAGGTACATTCCAAGAAAACGAACCACGCTCTGCGAAGGCATAAGCTCGCCGTAAAGGTGTACAGCCATGTTGGAACAGTTAGGTCGACGACAATGAATGTGCATCTCGACCGTATTCGCCGTTGAAAAACGGAATCCGTTCCACATGGCCCCTCTCTAAATGGATTACGGCTAGTTTCTACTGTCTCCCCATCAACTGTTGGAAGAAGCCAGCCAGATCGCGAAGTTGTCGACAGTGACCGACTAACAGACTGTGAGAAGACGTCCACGGTATCATGGTGATAACGGTGACAATTAGAACCACACTCAAGACAAAAACCACATTTAAGTGCAGTTTGTAGTATGTGTATAGTATATGTAGTAGCAGTGTATTAGTATATGTATGAATATGTATTATGCATTGCCAATGATCGTTAAATAGGTTTAGATATGTAGACAAGGTATCTACTCCATTTCAGGGGTTTCTTACTGCCCCTTTAATATATCAGCTGCTCTCGCCATAATATCAGCTGACTGGCATGGTGATCCCGGTCGCACTCATAATTATGGCTGCGTGTCTGTTTTAATACACGAGACATGCATCACACACATTATGTCTGAAAGAGGAATGGGCCCACGTTTAACTTGTCTTTACATGTTTCGTTTTTTTGTTTTCTATCTTTTGGTGGTGGCAGCTTGAAACTGCATTTATTTTATTCCTTTATTCTGTTTTATTTTGTCTTCTGGAAAAAAAACAAAAAAAATAATAAAGATAAGAACAGAAAAGGCAGCATGACGAATGGAAAAAACAGAGTGTATTTAGATAAAAAGATAAAGAAAATGTACGTAGCTTGGCATAGCCCGGGACCGGAGACGAACCCACAGATGCAAACAGACCCCACAGATGTGTTTGAACTGGGATAGCCAAGCTGCGATTTGCAATGCAAGAAATCGACTTCTCATAAACATGAGTTCTTATCTTATATTTACGTGGTTTTAAAACGATTTCCCGCGAATTTCCCCTTGCCCTATTTATCCGTGTCTCTTTGCCAGGTGTTGAATTACGACACTAACAGGTGCAAGCTTAAGATCGTTAGCAGACCTTTGTATTGTGTTTTCGTCAATGAGTTGCTTCAGAAGATAGTCTTGATCGTGTTTTTTTATGATTGTAGGTATTTTCCAGAAAAAATAACCACTGAAATGCTCACTTGGTACAGGTAGACACCTCATAAGAAAACCAAATCATTAGATATTATTATGCAACATTTTTGTACTAGCCTTGCCCGATAAAAATTCGCTTGTAAGCTGACTGTATAATGTGTGCTCCTGGCGGCAAATATGGGGCCCAAGAACTGGGACCCTTCCTTTGGGCTACGGGCCAAAATGACAAAAACATTTCTGGTAACAGTCTATGAAATATTCAACTTATGTGAGAGCGTATTATCGAAATAAATAGCTACACGTAAAAGCAAAAACAACGACTTCACATCGGCTAAAAAGATAAGCTAGGATAGACAATCCATAACCATTCGCCTGGGCTTCGATGTGGCCGTTCCGTCCACACGTCCGCGTTCCGTTCCGTCCGTTCCTTATGGTTTCTCTTGGGCGAATCCCGCGTGTATAAAACGACAACACTCCATTCGTATGTTTCATAATGCTGCTGTAGCTGCAAATTACTTTCCGGTCAGAGAATATATCATTTGCTATACACCCGACGGAGTCTCACGTGGCGCTTCACTCCCTATCTGTTCATCAAGCGCCGGTCAACCGGCCTCAGTAAACAGCTGCCGCGAGAGAAGCCACCAGCAAATGGAGCCACTGGATAACATGAGCCTAATCCGAAGCGGCAAACCGGACCACTGAAGACAGCGATTTCCCGAGACTGGCAATCAGCCGTCTGGTGACGTCAATGATCGTGCTCTAGTTAACCGCGCCGAGCGATAATACGGTCACCTTCATCACATCGGATTATCGAGTCTTGTGCAATGTCAGAGCACATTGTGGCAGGGCTTTCCGCTCACTGATCGCGCCACACAGTTGTCAGTTTACACAGCGAAGCTTCCACTTGTCACCTGCCCTTACGCCTCGGTGGCCGAGCTTGGCTCCACTGTTGTCCACCGGAGGCTCTCTGCCGATCAGTGAGCCTGCGAACACAGGCTCCTGTTCATCCTGACGCTGTTCCCACTGAGACTCGTCCAGGGTTCAGTTCCCATCATTTTCGCCCCTTCTCCTGCTCCCCTGCATTTGGTACGCACTCCTGCCAATCTGAGTGTCGCCTTGCCTCCTGTGCCCCGACTTACCGAGCTGGAATCGTTGCGCAGGCTCCAGCTCGCCGCAGCATCGTCTCATCTTCTGTTCCACTAAATCTAATCTCACCTCCTCTCATCTGCCTCCTGACCTCTGGGTGTTCCAGTTCAGCCAGGTGGTGGCAGTGGCCGAGCCACAGCCAACGAGTCGAGACGTAACCGTTCCCAGAGGCTCCTCACCGCCCAAGACCCATCGTCCAATCCCCCGTCCCCTCCCCCAGCGTCGGGACAGGCTCTTGACCTTTCCTGCTGTCGGAGCAGGGCCAATAACAGGTGCTCTCGGGGGATGAGCTGCAGCCCGTCAGCACCGCCTTCCAGCCCGCCAGCGAGACGAGCAGCGGCGCGGTGACGGTATCAGCTCGCGCCTGACCGCCGGACGGACCGGATATGCCGCGCCTCACGCCGCTTACAGAAGTAACGGAGCTCGTCCGAGGTGGTTCCGATCGCAGAAAGGTCTGCGGTTGTGTTGTGGGAATGATAGACATTCGCATCTCTCCTTGAACGTTTTCAAAGTTGGTCACTCAGAGTCATTAGTATTACCATCGCTCATGTATTTATGTAATAGGCACGTGATCATGATCATCAGTAATTAGTGACGTTATTAATGTGAAGAAATTACCGTTGAAAAGGCCTCCAAAAAACTGTTGGGGTCACTGTACTACCTGACCTTTATGGACTGCTACACAAATGCAGCACGCCGGCGTATGGCCTAAAATCAAATTATGCATCATGTGTAATACATAGTATTTATGGAGTGAAAAAGCTGGTTATGTTTTACCAATATCAAATCATTTACTGCTACACTTGAGCACAATGTCTCAAGAGAGCAGCTCCCTTGCAGCACAAGCTTCGAAGGGATTTATTTAATGTTTGGGATTTGTTTGAATGTTTCACTTTACCCGGTAATGGTCGCCTTCTTCATAGACTCTGCGTTAAAAATGCTTCTCAGTTTAAAAGCCAGGTTCAAATAAAACGAAGTGCTCAGCTGGGCATGACAAGGCCAAATCGTGTTTGCAGCAAAGCGCAGTGCCATTAAAGAAATGGCTTTAGTGACTGAGTAAGTCGTTTAACTTAGCAATGGCCGCCGGACTCGGCGGAATCAACTACGCATCAAATACTGAAATCCAAGATTGAAACGAAAAAAGCGTTGTCATTCTTTCACCAAGTCGTGTGGAAAACGGATCGAGCACACATTATAGAGTTCGTTACAATTTCGAGGAGAGGTTGCGCGTAAATCAGTTTCGAGTCAGGAGGCTCGTATCAAAGGGCCAGTGCTACCGTGGGCCGTCGGACCTCACTCAAGCCTGAGCTGGTTTTTTCTCAGGTCTGCGCTGTTTTGATCGCCGTCAGTTGTCAGGCGCATTTCGAATGTGCCAGGAGTCGTCCAAGGCCTGTTCACATGGGCGGAATTTCAGCCTGGTTCGCCGCGGATTCGACCGATGCGGACTCGAGGGACGGACATCATTGCATCATCACGAAATTCCGAGTGCCGTTAAACCTCGGCGGACTCGACCGAATGTGCAGTCAGCTGACTGTGCCAGCTGATTGTGTTAGCTGATCACGCCTAGCTGTTTTGCTTGTTTATTTCTGCTTCTAGGCGCGATATTTGTGAGGACTGGGTCGGCTGACTACATCTTGCGGCGTCAACGAGACAGGCATAGATGTGAAGACGCAGCGAGGCATGGGCGGGTGAGGGTCAGACCTGCTCTCACACGCTGAGAGGAGGATGGTGAATTTGCTTCCCTTGTAAGGGATTTGAGGAATGATCCAGAAGACCATGTAAAATGATTGACACAACGATGGAAACGTTTGATGCCATCCTGCACGTGATAAGAAATGACGTCGAAAAACAGACTACGGGCAAGCGCAAGCCAGTTCTACCACAAGAAGGCCTAGCGCTTACACTTAAGTTAGGTTTACAGTCCCATATAGTAACGAAAAAAATGAAAAAAAATATTTGAGTCTTAGTGGCTTTGCCCCTTATGCCCTGAACAAACCATGGTCCGCTCAACGCTGATATTCTTAGACGTGCTGTGCACTCTCCTTGGCCATTGCACCACTTTTAAGATAAGATTAAGATAAGATTCAGATCTACCTATTTACAATTCCTATGTCTATCTTTGAGAAAGTGACTTGAAGAAAGTAAAAAGTAACTGGGAATTAATCGACTGAATTCCTGAGAGCTGAGCGTCTACAGCTCACATTTTCATCCTTATGTAAATTGCGTTATGGTCCATAGCGCCTATCTCCGAAGCAGAATGACCATGGGTGTCAAGGGACGGTGCCAATCATCAGTCACCCATTATCCTACAATTTAAAAATGACCTGTTGATGTCAAGATAGTGACAGATATTTTTAATACACATACTCCCGTACTTCTTCAGCCATCGTGGTACTGCAGTGCCGTTCAACATGATCCAGATTAATAAAACACAACGGGATTCGCAGCAGCACTTGCGCAGTCAGGGACGGGAATCCGTTGAAAACTTGGATTTTTTCAAGTTTTCAATCATTTCTGTCGCGGACTGAGTATCGAGCTTGGTGAAGCTTGACCGTGACGTCATCAATGCTTGGGTGACGTCGTTCAGTCCGTCCGTCGAGTGAGCGACGGTCGAGTCTGCGATGGACTGGGCTGAAATCCCGCTCGTTTAAACAGACCCAAAGCGAATCTAAGAAAGCCGTTCCTATCGGTTATCCTTCCCCGCGGCGACCGCGCTTAACCCGAGTCCCACTTTAGTGTGGTCGAAACGACGACGGTTTGGCGACTCCATGTTAAAAGCAAGTTAAGCCGATGTCCCAACATACGTTCGGATGCATTCGATCGAAGTCCACAGAAAATCTAGTTGAGCTCGTTTTACTATTTATGCGGGCAAACATCACTGGAAGACCGTCCAGATTCACTGACGTGCGGTGGCGTCCAGTTTTAGTTTACCCGCACTCATGCCTTCTCTCATACATTCTCAGAGAGTTCCCCAGAGTTTCTCAAATATCCCGCACCATTGAGATAACATGTAAAATTTACTACAACTCTTGTTACGAAACCTACCAACGCAATCACAAACAACAGCCGGCGGAAGCGTTTAAGACCCCAGGTCTTTATGTGTGGAGAGTGAAAGAGCATACATCTTTTTTATGCAAGGCTCTCAGGCGCGACGAATAATACGCCAGAGACTGAGGCAACGCTTCACACATTCTTCCTGTGGAGACGTGAGGTGCCATGATGCTATTGCAACGGCCCTCTCGACCATTGACCTAACAGCGCTTTCAAAGCTGGTTAGGCCTAAAACCGTTTCGGCAACTTCTTTCCAACATATAGAGCTAGCATAAAAATTATTCAGAAGCTGATAGGTCAGCTGCCCTACCTGCTCTATAAACTGCTATACATGTGCTAACTGCTTCTGTGCTGTCGCGAAACCATTATCAAAGGAACCACTCACAGAGTATGAGGGATTACAAATTAGACTTAAGACAGGGAATGATGTTTTCGAGTGATATTCCATGTATGTATATATATCTACGTCTATATATATATCTATATATATATATATATATATATATATATATATATATATATATATATATATATATATATATATATATATATATATATATATATAGGTGTAGTTGGGCTCCTTAGGACGAAATAACTTTAATGCGCACCGTTCGCATAAAAGGTACTTTGGATCAAAAACTTCACCAAATGTCAATGACCTCACTTCGCTTTATTTAACGTTACAGAGGTCAATGAATGCCGAAAGTGACCAGATGTACCAATGGTGGCTATCTTCACTGAAAGTATGCCAAATGATGCGTTTAGCGCCGTTATTTACACTCAAGCTACGCCAGTAACACCAGTATCAGTATAAACTAGGTACACCAGTTCGTTATAAGTTTTTCGTGTTGCTCGAAATCTGATCTACAAAAATTACGTGGCATAATCTCGATCCGAAATCTTCACTCAAGACGTCATATGAATAAAAGTTGTCGTATTCTACGCTTTAACGCTCTAGCATGTGCCCTACCCTGTTTCTCCCGAAAAGCCATTTGGAAGGGTCTATACGGGCCGAGAAAGAATCCAAGATTGGCCTATTTGGCCTCCTTTGACCTTGGAGATACTGGACCTAGGGTCATGAAGACTGCTCACAATGCAACTCATTATGACCCTGACCTACCCTTAAAATGTTGCGTCTTTAGCTCTTTCCGTTTCCGCCATCGGAGGAGAGGGGGGGAGGGGTGCAAAAGAACCATGCTTCCAGTGCACGTTAGAGCGAAACCCCTTTCCACTGCGCATGTTATGGCACAAATAGAGTTTTTGTCGGTTTTAGCGGCCAGCAGTTGATTTGAGTTCGTGACCACCATCGCAGACCTACTGTTAAATATGAAAGTGATTGTGAGGCTACGGCCCTCATAAACATTTAAGAAACTGCACCTATGTAAAAGGAACACAGCAATGCAAATTCTAAAATATATCCAGCTTGTTTTTCAGTAGTCTTCTTTAGCACTCTTTCAGATCTTTCATTAGTCTTAAACTTTGGGACTGGGCAGCCGTGACTGGGCAGACGCATCGAGCCACTGTTCCCAATACTAAGCCTTGCTCTAAACGTAACCAAAATGCTCGTTTTCCGTTGCTTTACTTTTCGTCACAAAATGCTCGTTTCTCATGCTGTCTGTTTCTTATACCGGGCCCAACACTGGGTGCCCGACACTAACCTGCGAACCGGGCTAATCAGGTACCAACATTGATACGTACGGCTTCGTACCCTTTAACGCAAAGTCTCCGTGACCTGCATAAATCATTCGATCCAGAACATTAGCTTTGAAGCTAACTAAAGCTGATTGCCCCGCCTCGTAACTGATAGGATGTGAAGGCTAACGAGGGTTAAGATTATTCAACCATCGAGGAAGACCAGGAGATACAGTATATACGCCACACGGTATATACACCAAACCTTAACGTTTGGTGTATCACATGGAAACGAAACTCTGGTATTGGAAACTGAAGTGGCCTTAATCCGGTGATTTATTTTTTTTTGGGGGGGAGAAGTAAATCTACAGATAGCACCACATGACATTTTTCAAAAACTCCTCCCGTGGCCATCGGTTTGCTGTTAGCTGTGGTGTTTTTATTTCATTTTATTTTTGTTTATAAAACTGATATTGCAATTCTATTGTATTTGATATGCATTGCTGATATCACAAAGCTGATATCCGACGTTGATAGGACCCTGTCCTATCAACGCTAGATTAGAAAACTTTGGCCCTCCTTCCCCTAAAGGTGTTTAAATACGCACGTGTACCTGTGCCTTCCTGCTGCTGCACAGGCGAGACGGGCTGAGGTGTGGTGGGATGCCTGGGAACTGGTTATACAACCACCTGTGGCTTTGCGGAGCCTTGCATTGTTTTTGGTCTGATTGGATCGGAGAAGTAATGTAGGTGCACTTGCAGTGTTTTGCAAAGCTGCAAGGGGGAAGTGATTTGGCTTTATCAGTAACTGTAATACTGAAAGAGCAAGAAAGCGTGACAAGGTCATTTGGCGTGAGCACACTGGCTTGAGCAGCACGGTCTCGAGCGCCTGGTGGTCCGCACCCATCCAAAGGCCCAGAAACGCCAGGAGAGGAACCTTGGTGTGATCGACTATATTAATACCCACTACACAGCACCAGTCTCGTGTATCCTCGGATGGTACCCTAGGTCGGTCACGCAACGCCGCAATTTAAATTTAACCTGTAATTTATCGTCTTGCAGGGAAAGTTGCACCTTAACATGCGTTTTGAAGTAAGAGCCAGGAAAGACCCTACGATGTTAGAAGAAACCAATGTATCACATGCAGTAGGTCTTCAGCTTTACACTTATGGGTCTCCAAACGATTTCTCATGTTTTCCCTTGTGTCTTGTTCGCACAAACCCTATTTACAGCTGTTGCGTGACGTCACGAGCGGGCGCAGGCTAATGAGCGTTTGTGTTCATTAGCCTGCGCAGATCCGCATTGTGTCATATCGGCGGATAATTGCAGAATAAAGTTCTGGTGAATTGTATTTTCTGAAGCCTCTGCACATATCTTTTTTTGGAAAAACTGAAAAAGCATCAAAGACATTTTTGGACCCACGATACGAAGTCTGTCCATGAAAAGTCGACGGAGTTGGATCATTCCCTTTAAGTGGAATATGGAGGACCATGATGGAGCAATCCCTTTAAAAGGAACGTTAAAATGTGGTTCACTTTTAATAGACTTGGTGACGTGAGCATTGATGATGGTTTGCGCCCGTCCGTGATGCCAAGCAACAGTTGTAAAAAAAAAAACACTGCTCAATAGGACAGACGTGAAAACTAGGAAAATCATGCTCTGAGCCTTTGTAAGAATGAAGGCGTCAGTAAGAATGGAGTTTTGAGATAACGCGCACTGCAGATTAGCCTCTAAGAATGCCTTCAGGCTACAACTTGTCTGTTTCAGTTCAAAACGGGTGTCAGGTGGGACGTTTCTTGGGACGTACTTAGTGTAGTTTGATCTTCCACGACTTGTGAATACTTGTGAATGCTTCATCGAATTTTTGGCACGGCCAGCCATTTTAGGACTATATCTTCCCACTACTTACTGGAACGTATATGTCAAAAACACATGGATTTAGCCGGGACGCCCCTCAACCTGACCTACGTCCTGTCGTGCCCCATGTCCTGATCATGTCAGCTGCACGGCAGACGTAAGACGCCTTCTCCCGGCATGACTTCCCATTCATTCCCATTCATGACCTTCCTTCGTCCTCGTCTTCCCTCCCCTCCCCCACCCTCGTCATCCTGTCGCGCCGGGCGAGACGGCGCCGCCACCGCCGGCGGCGGACCGTCGGGTCAAAGGTCAGCTGACTGCGGCGGACGCTGGCCGTCAGCTGACGGCCGGCCGGCCCCAGTGGCCCAGATGCGCGTGGCCCGGACACCTGTGGCGTGCCGGCGGCCGTCTGCCGTCCTGGGGCAAGTGATAGGTACCAGCCCTAGCGGGAAGCTCCGCGTGCTGGCTTAAATAACACGCCGAAGCTAAAGCTGAGACGTCGAAGCCCGGTCTGGCGCGTTGAGAAACGGCATCAGACACGGGGAGGGACGCACGGGAGAGGCTGTGCCGACAGCTCACACACATTTTGGCATTGCCTTTCCTGCGCTACGTGAAAAATCGATATATATATATATATATATATATATATATATATATATATATGCGTTTCGTTGTACGCAAACGTGATTTTATTAGGCTCTGAATACAGGTTTCATGCAGATCGACATGCCGCAAAGCCAATCTCGATCAGGTCACAAGCTGGTTGACCTTGACCTTCACTAACGCTGACTTTGCTCTTCGTACAATCGTCATTTTCAGTTATCCGCGAATGATGTCGGGTGATTATGTTCAAGCGGCAGTCTTACGTACAACACTCGTACTCTCGCAGTTTCCCTTTGTCGGCGACATCGGTTGCTTTCTTTCAGCTTCAGCTTCAGCTTTTTCTTTTCAGCTTCAGATCCTTTAAACTTAAAAAATCTCCGGTCGATTTTCTGTTTCTTTGCGTCAGTCGACGAGTTACTGAATTGTCTTAAATGTCACAAAGCAGCAAAGATCAGCTTCGATCCGTTCTCGAGATTTTCAAGAAAAACGTGGGGGGGATATTGTGCTCTCCTCCTTCCAGTGCTCGTGATAACAATGGTTTTGGAGGCGCTCTACCAGCGGTCTTGGACGCAGTGTTTTGGCAGATTACTCGCACAGTTCAACACACACTTCCAGGTCACAGGCACCGATGGCCCGCAATGGGTTAGTCTAAGACACCTACCTGTCGCAATTCCGTCGGGCCATCGATCAACGAACCGGGATAGATTCAGCCACTGGGTCACTGGGGTATCAGGGACGACGTCTCCAGAGCGGCGCAGAGGTCTGGATCAGGCGGCTCTGGCAGCCACAGGAACGGTGCCGAGGCTTTAGGACCCAGACGTCTTCACCGTAGGTTGCGCAGATGACAAGGGGATTGAGATGCAACTGGGTCATGGTTGATCTGAGGTATGATGTGGGGCGACGCAGTGCACTGAAGCTTCTCTCCACGGTGCATGCTGTAGCCGGCATGGTGAACAGGCGGCTGAGAAGTTTCACGCACTCCGTCAGCATGGCCCGCAGACTCTCCGACTCCTTGGACATTGTGGTGACGTGGAGCGTTTTGAAGGTATCCAGGCCACCTCAATGACCCTGCAGCATCTATACGCGGTTTAGCCGGTTTAGCGGTTTAGCGGTTTAGCCGGTTCGAGTCCAGGCTGAAGTGGGCAGCGGTGCGTTCGGTTGCAGCAAAGGTCGTCAGTGATCAGTGCCAGCTCGAGCTCAGCCAGGACCTTATCGTCACGGACAAAATGACTATCGTCCGTGGTGCTTCCCAGGCTTTCCATGGTATTCAAATATCTGCGCCGGTCTTCGTCCTTGGCGTTGCTGTATGGTGCGACTCGGTGCCTTCGTCCAGTTGCCGCGGAGTGCGCGTTGGTTGGTTATTGGGGCTTAGGGGCGCACCGACGACAGGGTCATTCGGCGCCCAGTTGATTGCGCGTTCTCTGCCAGGCGGTGTTTGTCGATTTCCAGTTTCCGTGTTTCTTCGGTGTCTCAGACCAAAACATGTCAAAGCGATGGCGATGGCCGCTCACTGCCTTTGCCGCAGAGCCCCACCTGATTCGTGCTGGCTGCCGCTGTCTGCTTTTCGGCCTGGATAGCCGTAATCGCAGGTGTGGTCATTTGGAACACCAGCAGATTTAACGAGCACTAGAAGACGTAGTCCTGCGCGAAACGAAGAAACCCTGGCGCGGTGCTGCGCGCCTCTGGTCGAGCGGCAGGCTCGCTTGCGCTCTGGTCCACGGCGTCTCGAATGGCCTCCCAGTTGGCCATTACTGAGGTTAACGCCGGCTCTGAGCGTGCCTAGCGTGTGACCCACAAATGGAGCCTTTATCTATAGGTTTAGCCTGCCGCCGTACAGGCTGCCTTCGCTTAGTGCTCGGTCGGTGAGAGCCCCCTGAAATGTGGGAGCCTCCCACAGAGGTGTTGGTCTTGCCGAATTTCCGGGACTAGTCCGGACCGAGGACCAACCATG
Organism: Capitulum mitella; assembly: GCA_030062745.1. NCBI lineage: Eukaryota > Metazoa > Arthropoda > Thecostraca > Pollicipedomorpha > Pollicipedidae > Capitulum > Capitulum mitella. The sequence continues at coordinate 7,666,065 of CP099851.1, read as the reverse complement.
CCAGGGCAGGGCCCGATTCAAGCCCAACTTTTTGAGCGGCATCAATGAAAAATGAAGCGTTATGGGCAAATTTCCCACAACCGCCCCAGTCTGTGGCCGGCCGAGCTCACACCGGGATTTTTGGTTGGGCCTGCCGGGCCCTGGTTTTGCCACTACCTCCCACCCATACGTAGGATTAGGAAAGAAACTCAGCCTCTCCCCTGAGTCAAGTGGTCTACAGTCTACGCTAGTGATGTCAAAACCAGGCCCGGCAGGTCACGCCAAAGTCCAGGTTTGGGCGCAGCTCGGCCCAAACGGTGCCGCTTGCGGGAAATCTGCCCACATTTCTTTATTTTCCCATTGGCGTTCGCCAAAAAATGCGCCCAGGGCGGGCATCGTCGTGGAGAGTGGTCCCGTTCTTCATCGGAAATTTTGCAAGACTGACACCACTACTGGTCACTACGTATCTGGTAATTTGCGAAGAGTACGGGGTGAAGTGGAATTAAAAAAAAAAACTCGGCGTTCTCTCTCAGTAAAATCCTGGTGGTTCTTCTCTACGCAAATAAAGCAGAGGTATGTCAATAGTTGCCTGCTACTTCAAATTTAGTGTGTTTGCGTGCGTCTGCTATTTTCGGCTTCGTTCCAGCACGACTATTTGAAGTTTGAAGTCAAACTTTTTTGAAAACAGGATATGATGTGTTAGAATTTAGCAGTCGCAATATGGGAATTGCAGCGGTTTAAAGTCTGTTATTGAATGGCGCTTGATGGCGCATAAGCGAACAAATTGGATTCCGTGTGGGACTGTGTTTCTTTTCAAAGATGACTGACTGACGCCCGACGAGACCGAGGATCCGACTCAATACTCGGACGCCCAAGAGGCTGTGCGTCCTAACTCACAACAAACAAACAAGCGTTTGTTGTTTTGTTGTCGACGCTGATTCTCTCCTGTTTTTTTTTTCGGCACTTGGAAAGTTGTACAGAATGCTAATGTGACGCGGCTATGACTGCATTAGCTGCCAAGCGATAGGCAACATGTCAATATATACGTGGCTAGGCAACAACTTACCTACATCTAAGTCTGCAAAAAATGGTGCAGGAATGACGGACATCCTGGGCCAAATCGTTCTCAAACCACACCGTTCTCAAATCTTGAGCAACGTTAGGCCCAATTGTTGGTCACCAGTTCTGGCAGACTTTTAGTCCCACGACCCTTAGTTTCGCAAGACTTTCACAAGACTCTAGAATATGCTTTAAAGTTCCTCGAGTCGCCCCTAAATGTACAAAACTAACTCCAGTTTCAGATGCTGCTGTTCCATTCATGTTGCCAGCTCGACGGGATGTAATGAAACGTGCCTTGGTTTCAAGAATGGCCTAAACTAAGTGTGTACCTATTCTGGCCGGTTATGTGCTTGTCTACCTACATTGTTTTCCTACCATGAGACACTTGGTTGCCTGGATGTACAGCATTGTCTATGTAGAGTACATCTTCAAATGTGTTTGAAATCAATCGTTATCACTATCAAAAGTAAACAATGTTTCCATAACTTATTAAAAAGTCCTGTCCATGTGGCCCCTGGTGGTTTTCTTCTAGTTGGTGCAATTTTTTTTTTGCTAGGCGTTGCCAATTTTTTATGTGGTCCTCAAGCACCATCTAAGAGACATAAAAAACCGCATGTGCCTTTGGCTGGATTCAAATGAATCATGCTGAACCATGAAAGTGTACGATTCGCCTGATCGAGGAATGACAGTCCAGATCAGGTGAGCAAAAAAGTTCAGGAATGTTTGTCTGACTTCTGAACACTATTCTGCGGGACTTCCTGCCGATACGACAAACTTCATTTGAAGTCTTACAAGCATGCACGCAGGGTGTCTACAAGACGTATGTCGACGGAATTTCGCCAGAGTCAGATCATCACATGTCTCCCGGCATAGTACCCGGTAACTGTACGCACCGCGTTGCCCGGGATCCGGTTCCTTTGTACCGTAGCCCGGGGTCTGGTACATGTACGAACTGCGGTGCCCGTGGTACGGTACCTGGATATGTCGCGTCACCCAATGTCTGTGCGTTACCTGTACGTGCCGCGTTACCCGGGTGCGGTACTTTCACAGTGCACGTACCCAGTTACTCGCGGTCCGGTACCTTTACGTACCACGTTGCCCTTGGTCCGGTACATATACGTACTGCGTTACCTCTAGTTCGGTACTTGCACAGCGCACATGCCCAGTTACCCTTGGTTCGGTACCTGTACGTACCGCGTTGCATGCAGTCCGGTACTCGCACCGTGCACGTACCCAATTACCCGTGGTCCGGTATCTGTACGTACCACGTTATCCTGGGTTCAGCATTTGTACGTAACGCCTTGCCTGTGGTCCAGTACCTGTGCGAACAGCGTTACCCGGGGTCCAGTATCTGTTGCCCGCTGCAGCTGTCCCCATCTCTCTCAGCCAGGCTCTTCCCTATCAACACATAAGCAAACCAGCCTGATAGGCAGTCTTCAGAGGGGATCAGATCTGCTCAACGTCGACAGAGAGGACTGACTTTGTAGCGGAGAAACCTACGGAAACAGCTAATACAGTGGATACCAAACAGTGACAATGCTGGGATTCTCCGCCGGTTACATTAAAGTCAGAGTGCAGACGAGTGAGGCGCAAACATTTGCGGTTTTGTTATTGACATTTCACCCGCGATCTGCTGGGTGGAGGGGTGAGAGGGGAAGGGCAGTCAGACGTTCCCAGTTTTTCTCCGCCGTATAGCTTTGTGACTAAACTGCGCAGCGTCATCGTTTTCTCCGGTATCTCTCCATATGTTAATCACGCACATTTCTGTGAAAGACCCAGCACTTAAGGGCTGCTGTCACAAAGTCAAGTCAAAGGTTTTCAACACGACATCCTAAAGACGATTATGTTCTACGATTTTGCCGTTCCTCGAGTCTCCTTGACCGTCCTCGATATCTTGGTCGTGCAAGATAGCTGACCGTGCAGCAAACGCCACGAGAGATGGTCATTGTAGACCACCTCCCACGGCGTTGCGAGGTAAAACCAGTCGTGACAACCTTTAGGACATTTTCTGGTGCAAACACAGACATTTAGAAGCTCTGATGAGGCTTTCCGCACCAAATCAGGCATGCTTAAAATGGACACGTTTTTGAACTATTTGTACAGCATAACGCGGACTGACATGTGTTACATTTGCCCTCAGACCAGGGACGTAGCCAAGGGAGGGGGCCATGGGGGCCATGCCTCCCCCCGAGCCAAGCGGTCTACACCAGAAACATGGCGATTACGCATAAATACGTAAGAGGGATCATATAAAAATTTGCAAAAACAAGCATTTTATGTTTTCCTGTGCATTAAGTAGAAGGTAGATTGCCTAAAATTGCTGCCTTTTCTTGTCGATTTCGTCATATGCCTGTGGCATATGGCAAAATTTGACATTTAACCCCCCTCCCTGAGGGAAATCCTGGCCACGTGCCTGCCTCAGACAGACGTGTATTGCTTCCTAGGCATACTTTTTCACTTGTTTTGGCCTGGTAATGTGTAATCAGCGATTTCTATCCTAAACAAACACGTTCCGGATCAATTCAATAATGCTCTGCGATGTCGTCTGTGACCTGAAATTAGAAACGGAATCATGACGCTCAAAACTGCGGCGCACCAGGAGTCGCATCATCGAGGGCAATCGATTACCGATTGATCAGTCGAATCCTTTAGCTGTGGGGTTACTGCGTGGAGCGTAACACACGTCCCACCAAGAGTGAGGTGGAAAATACCCCAGCAGCTGGCGGATTAAAACTACGCTTTTGTTCGTTCCGTAAAGGTCAGATGTCAAACCGCGGTCAGTGCAAATATTCGATCCAGGAAGCGGAAAGGTAACAGCTTCAGTTCTGACAGCGATGCCATTCCAAAGCCTCGCTTCCTGGAAGCGGAAATGAGGGGGACGGAGGCTGCAGATGTACAGCCATTCGTGTTGGGCCCAATTACCCGACTCGCGGCCCCAGCCACAGGCCAATGTATGAGGGTAAAACAGACCAGCAGCCAACAGGCTTCGCTGGGCACTGAGGACCGTTGACGCATATGACATGCATACGGATCAGACCACATTCAAAGCACAGGGTTGATCGTTTGACACCGAGGCGGACAGAGAACGAAAAGTAAAACGTTCCTCATGCTTTAACCGTTGTCAATGACGTTCCGAGCGCTTTGACTAGGCAAGTGGAGAGCTACATGTTGAATGATATTTCAAGAGACAGGTTGGCTCGATCTTTCCCTGTTTCGTCATGCTCTGCTCTGCTTGACGTTCGATAAAAAGGCGCTTGCAGACGGTGTCGGTACCGGATCCAGTGGTTTCCGGATCCGGTGGTTTCCGATGCGAGGTTTGCCAATGGAAGACTAGTCGACATTCGGAGGCCCCTTCAAAGTCGACATCTCATGTTCTCTCGTCTTCTGTTTCCATTTTCCTCACGAACTGTTCGTTAGTTCATTTATTTGCTCACACATCGGGGGCCCCTTCAGCTCTTCGAGGCTTCAGGTCAAGGAGAGGTACACTGGGCTCCTTGACACCCTCCCATCCCTTTAAGAACGCCACTGGTCAGACTTACCTTTCTTTCGTGACCACGTTAACCATAAGCCGGCCAAGATTGCATGTAACGTTTCTTTCCTTCTTTGCGGTAAGTGCAAGGGCGACAGAACCGATGGGATGATGGGAGTTGCGCCCCCTTGAACATCACAACTTACCATTTATAATTTGGCGTTGACTATAAATGATTTAAGAATGGTCTGTGCCCCTTCAGAAACGTTCCACTGCCGATTGACAAGAGCGCACTAGGTGTCATCACTTTTTTGATATCCCCAATGAAAAACACACAAGTGAACATAGTGACTGGCGTTGCATTTGGTGGACGGCCCATGATTCTTATCGCAGCAATGAAAAAAGAAAAGAAAAACCAAAACGGAAAGCTTTTTTTATGTTTACCCAGCTGGCGCACCGGTTCGAGCAGAAAATAACAGAGCGAAACGTCCGCACCCTCGGCAGCGGAAGTGCGTCGAGCGCGCCGTGACGTCACGCGACTGCAGCGGCCAACGCAGCCCGCTGACGGCCCAGAGACGGCATGTTCGCGCTGCAGCCAAATGTCAAACGCGAGCCTGTTGAAAGCACGTTGTAACAGTGTCGGCCGCTAGGTGGCGTCGCCACCCTGCCGTCCTGGCCGCGAACCTGTGGAGCCGCGCCCACCAGACTGAGCCTCACGCCTGCCGCAGACTGACGTTACAGACACCACGGACAGGGACAACAGCGGGACCAGTCACCGTGGACACCGCGGACAGGGGCACCAGGGACAGGGACACGGGACAGTGGCGCCGGAGACATCAGGGACGCGGTGGCGGCTGGGCAGACCGGCCGCCCTCCAAAACGCTCTCGCTCCGATACGATACTGGCTTTATTTACGAAATTACCACAGGCGCCGGACGACCAAACCAGACCACTTCACGCTACGTCGGGCCACGGCGTTTACGGAGCAGGACCGCCTATGGCAGCACCACGACCACTGCCGCCGCCGCCGCCGCCGCCGGCGGCTCGTCTGGCCTTATTGCCGACCACCATCTGTGACCGCCTCGCCCAGGCGCCACGCTCCAGCACGCCTCTGCTTCAGCATGCAGTGCGTGCCGCGCGCAATATGCCGCCGGGCAGGGGAGCCGCCACAGAAGGGTCTCCACACCTCGTTAACATGCGGCGGCGGCCGCCGCCGCCAAGTCCCGCCTTTAACCGCAGGCGGAGAAGCTCGTGCCACTGCAGCCAGGCCGGCCGCAGCGGCACACAAAATCAACCACAGAGCAACCCGCTACACGTCAACAACAGTCTAGGAGTACAGATAAATGGCAATCAAATGACGCGAGGATAAATGAGAGTGGTAACGGGGCAGACGCGCGAGCATCCACTACACACCGCGTCACCCCCACTGGCGCATTCATATCGTTATACATAACAAGCGATAGACTCATCCAGCTTATTCACGGACCCCCGAACAAATCGCCGGCCGTGCCTGACAAAGCAGTACCGGCAGCCGGCTCCCATACTCGCCAACACACCACCACGGGGAGACCAGCAGCAAGGGGCCGCTCCAGCTCTTCCAGTTCGGGCCTTCGGTTCAGGTGTCTGCTCGTCGCCGACAAGTCTCACAGAGACCACATCAGTGTCACGGAGACCACGGCGGCGTCACAGCGGCCACGCCAGCGTCACGGAGACGTCGCGACGCCAGGACGGCGTCGCGCAGAACGGCAGGCGGGGCCAGGTGCGCCCCGAGAGCGGCTCGGTTCGGTCCTCAACAGCACCGCACGTCCCCAGCGCCACGGCCGGTCAACTGGCACATCACTCGGCCCCAGCACTGCACTCAGCGCCGTGGCGCCTCACTCCGCTCCCAGCGCCGCGCCCAGCTCCGCAGCCCCGGCTCCGCAGCCCCAGCTCCAGCTCCGCAGCTTCGGCGCCGGTTCGCGGCTGGACGTGATCGGACCGCCACACCGGCCGAGGCGCCGGCACCCGGAGTCTATCACACCGCCCGGTCACCGGTCAACCACGCTACCCGGCCGGACCCTTCATCAGGCCGCCACCAGCGTCGGCGACTCGGCGCCAGCAGCAGCGAGCAGCACGCCATCGGGTCAGCAGCCGTCGCCGACTGGATCTCAGGTCAGCAGCGGTCGCCCGCTGGACCTCAGTCAGCAGCAGTGGCCGGCTGGATCTCCGGTGAGCAGCAGCAGCAACACAAGTCACCGAGTGGTCCTCACAGTGCAGGCGGCGTCTGATATCACCACAGAGGCCGACACCACAGCTTCCCTGCGGCGGCCGGCGGCCGGCTCGGGACCGCTACGCCTGGGGCCGGAAGTAGCGGATGCCGTTTATCTGAAGCGAGCCCGACAGCCGGAGTTAGTGGTCGGCCTCCGGCCCCGTCCAGGGGTGTCCTCACACCAGGAAAGGTTGCACGCGACTCTGAGACATTCCACCGTGCACCACAGCCGAGAGAAAGAGCGGGACAGCTTTCGTAGAAATAGCCTTGACAAGACCACTGCAACATTACTGCATCCCAGCAAGTGCTCAGTCGTTCTGTCACGGGGCACACGTCGACAAAACTGCGGCAACAAAGGCCAAAACCAAAGCATAACATCACGCCCAGTGACGCACAGCGAAATCTTTGCTTGCGGGAAACAATCACAAAAAAGTAAAAAAAAAGACAACCACCAGCCCGAACAGGGAAATCGTCATTCTTCGAGACAATCGGCTCCAACTAGCAGCCGCCGCCTTCGGCCGGGTCCTGACATCCTTCTGGCCTTCGATTTCTTAACATCCTGGTACAGCGCTCCAAGCACAAAGCCTATCAAACAGTTGTTTGGCAGCCTACCAAACAGCTGTTTGGTATCCGTCAGAGGATTTCGCCAATGGCACTTGTATCTCATTGTGCCACCAGACATCACTTTTCCTCCATCCGCCACTATTCACAGCCACTATTACAGACTGTCACAACTCTGTACCAATAACAATAATCTTTCCATTGTAACCAAAAAATCCTCTCCCTGCATTATCACCGACCACCATCACTACCAAACCCAACGGAACCCATTACCCAGTGCCACAGTGCCGCCCAAATATGTGACAGTCCGCCCAGAGTGACTTCTCACAACTATCGTTACCTAGTGAGCCGCCTCGAAACCAATTATCCACTACCTTACCACCATCAACATTTACATTCTCCTATTCTACCCCTCACAATCACTGTGAATGGTAAAATACCATCATACAATAGTGCCATCGCCACCCGCCACCCACTATCCTACCTCTACCGCCATGCACCATTCCCACAGCCCGCTGCCGGTCTGAGCCGTCGTTTACCCGCCGGCAGTGAGCATTCGCCGCCGGGCGGCGGCCCACAGCCGTGCGGCCGGCTCGGCTCTGCCCGGTCCGGGCGGCGCGTTTTTCTGCCCGCCGGCCCGACCCGCAGCGAGCGCGCCGTTCCGGCGCAGGTGTCCGCCCAGCCGGGCACCGCTCTCGGCCGGGCCGACCCAGCGGGCCGGCGCCGGCCGGAAGCAGTGACGTCAGAGCCGCCGAGCCCGCGGGCGCCGGCGCGGACTGGCGCCGGGCTGAGGCCGGGACCGAGGCCCAGGCTGAGAACAGCGGCCGAGGCCGAGACAGGGATGGAGGCCAGGCTGACAGTGAGTTTGGAACTGATATAGAGATGGGACCACAGCTGAGGATGATACTATGTCTTAGTGTTACACTGAGACTAGGGCTGAGGCTGGCTGAGGCTGAGGCTGAGGCTGAGGCTGAGGCTGAGGCAGAAACAGAAGCAGAGGAAGAAGCCAGAGGAAGAGACAGAAAAAGACTGATCACAGCTGAGGCTGAGCTTCGGACTGAGTGCCAGGTTGAGGATGAGACTGAGGCTGAGGATGAGACACAGACGGACGCCGAGGCAGGTGCTGAACTGGGGGCTGACGAAGTGGCCGAGATTGAAGGTGAGACTGGGACTGATCAGTCGGCGAGACTGGCGCCCGGTTCGTCCCAGTCTGGCGGTCCAGATTACGACCACCTCGTCACGTGACCGCTCGGATGTCGGATGTCGGATTCTCGTCTCCTGGGTCGGCTGTTACCTCCCCCTCTCCACACCTAGCCGGCTAACGGTCAACGTTGACAAACTAGGCCCGGAATGGCCGACGTCAGGACGGTGAGGGCAGCACGCGGCTCGGCGGCCAGCGGGTACTTCTCCCCACCCGGCAGCACAGGCTGCGATACGGCCAGCAGCAGCCCACAGCTGACAGCCCCGGCAGACCGGGCAGCGCAGACTGTTGACACGGCCAACAGCAGCCAGCAGCGCCGGCAGCGTGCTGCTGACACGGACAGCCGCGCTGAGGCCAGCAGTGGCCAGCAGCCGCTGTCAGCAGCAGCCGCGGTCACCAGGAGCCGCGGTCAGGAGCAGTCGCGGCCAGCAGCAGCCGTGATCAGCAGTAGTGACGGCCACCAGCAGCCGCGGTCACCTGCAGAGCCAATAACCCTCCAGCGGAGAACACAGCACTACCCAGCCCAACGTTCCCGGCCGCTCGCTCCGCACGTACCGTCATGTCGTACTCGGTGATGAAGGCTGGAATCTCCAGCTGGTTCATGTCCATCATGCCGTAGAGGTACTCCACGCCGGTGATGTTGTGCACCTTCTGCTTGATGCCCGGCGCCATGAACGTGGTGAACCACCAGGTCATGAGCTTCGTCCAGATCGTCGGGTGCACGATGTAGAACGCCTTCAGATTCTTCTTATACCTGGCGGGTGGACAGGCAGTTTAGGCAAGGGCACTGGGGGGGGGGGGAGCCTGGAGGACTCGTTATAGGAACCCGACCGCGTCAGATCCCCAAAAATTTCCCGCTCATCATCGATACAGGTCAAAGAACACCTGTATTGATCGACACACTGGAGCGGACGCAGAATGCGGGGCGACAGACGACAATAGCGCAGACGACACGTCGCCGCTGGACATTAATAACCGGCAGCTCCCGTCAGAGGAGCTGCTGAGGCGGCCGGCGTCAGATATTGCCTGCGAGACGCGTCCTCCCCGCAGTCACTTCCGCCGACAAACTGACTCGGACGCAAGCTCGCCAAGAATTCCAATAACAGTTGCCGGGTGGCCACCGGCGCGCTGTCGGGCCGATAACAATTCTGTCCCCGTCTGCGGACACCGACGGCATATCCCACGTCAGCCGGGCGCGACGCACCCGGACTGTTACATTCACGTCGCGTCTGCACGATGCCATGGCACCCGGAGGGCGGCGCAAAATGAACCTGTTTGCACCGCGCCCATACCAAGGTCCCAACAGCACCGCAGACCACTGGACCAAGGCGTGGCGCCCGACGGCGCCGTTTCCACATGAACGGAAAGCCCGCATGACAAAAATCGGCTGCGTCACGACCGCGCGGCTGTGACGGTGTCGCGCGGTGACAAGGCGGACCGCTGCTGGCGGCCATCAAAACGTGACGCGCGGCGCGGCCGCACAGTCAAAAGACCGCACCCCCGGCCGCAGCGGGCCTAACAAAAAACACGGCCGCAGAGCGGTGCCTTCCGACCGCGGCCAGGTGGCGCTGACACGGGCCGCTCTGTAAAAAACAGCGCCGCCGAAACGACGCAAAACGCCCGTTCGGCACCGCCAACGCCCGGAACTGTTATCACGCCGTCCGTTTGTTTGGTAACACCCAGCTGGTGACCGTGGATACCGTGACACACGCCTGTCATCACCACTGGTGGCGACGCTGGCACATCCGCCGCCTCATCAGCTTTAACCCCGATCCCCCTCCTCATATCCGCTTCTTCCCGAACCTTCTTTTCTTTTTCTTTTCCCTTCATTTCTTTTATTCATCACTCGAATGCCACACCGTTTATCCTTTACCCCAAACAGTTCCAAAATGATCAGAACTGTTCGAAGGAGCTCTAATTACAACCAAACCAAACCAAACCCCGGCACAAGTCACCCCAAAAGACAAGGAAAAAACCAATTTTGCCTTTACGTCCCACAAAGCAAACATTAAAAATAAACAGGTGTTTGTTGGCGTGCAAACAACCAACCGCAAAGTTGAAATAATCTCCGCTCCGATATGGCGTGTTGGTGGCCAGTTCTCCAAGACTTTCAGCCAAGAAAGTGACCCGGATTTCCCATTGTGACACAAACGAGAACTGGAGCAAACGACGTTATGGCGAACAGGCCACGGAAACACCACATCAACCAAACCGCAGCGCCGTACGCCATCCAACAGGATCTCCACGAACTCATGATAGTCCGCGATCCTCTTAACACGGACCACGGCGTCTTGCATGATCACTCAGAGCAGTTGGTTTTGTTTTCCCGGCGTTAAAAACCGAAGCCGGACGGATAAGAACTAACTAGGGCCAAACTGTCGGCGTCAGAGACCTTGTTCAGTTCAGTGCCAAGACCCACCGCCATCCTCCTACGACGCAGTAGACCTCTATTACTATCGAGCACTGAGCTAGCCCTGCAAACTCGACAGCTTCCCGAACCTGCCCAACACATACGCACACAAAGTGCGCGGAGATGATGAACAATGAAGAGACGTGACAGCGACAGGGACAATCGTGAAAACAACAGCAGTACGGGGAGAATCGCGTCTTAAAGCTGTCTGCAAAAGACGGACCACCGAAAAAACAATGTCAATACTCACAAAAACACCGTTTCTCTGCGTTGGGCGACATCATTATTCACCGGTACGATCTGTCCGATTTCTTAATGGCATGCAGCGACATACGAAAAAGAAAAACAACAGACATGACCGGAGACGGCTTCGGTATTTCCCAGCTGAACCAGTGACCCACAGAGGCGGGAATGGCCAGTGAGGTACACCTGTCACGTGACACCTGTCATCTGTTACAACTCTCTTGTCCTGCGGCACGAACAGACGACTGTGACTCTCACGTGCCAGTTAAACGTGCATCTGCTGCTGGCCACTCACTTGTACTCGAGCACATCGTACACCTGGCGTATCCAGCTCATGGACGGGTGGTTCTCCGACTCCGTCAGCGTGTGGAAGTAGACGATGGTGTAGTCGTTAGTCACCAGCGGCTCCAGAAGGTAAATCAGGTACAGCAGCGCCTGCAGGTGACGCCTCGGTGAGCGCAGGCTGCAGCGGCAGCACCGCGGGAGGCGCCCAGCACAGCACGAAACACACAGAAGACAGCGTCGACAACACAAGGCACAACAGTATGGGCAGAGCGCACAGCGTCGCAGACTCAGCACACAGCAGTGGGGATACTGTATTCACGTCTGCTGTGCATAAGGTCTCGGGCAAAGTGCCACAACCTGCAACGACAAGGGTGCAGTCATCTTCCACGCAACTGTGAAAGTTAGCTAGGATACTGAAAATAATTCATATAGCAGCAACTATGATCCACGGTAGTAAGACAGCACAAGAAAAACAAGGAGCCTTTAGCTAACAATAGAAGCGGTGTCAAGTGCTTTTCAGACGGGCAAAGTAATCGTCATCACAAACGGCTCTAAGAAGATAAACACGGATCAGCCTGTTCAAATGAAGGAAGAACAAAGGCGCTCCGCAATCCTATTATCAAAACCGTCGCGTGTCTCCATTCGCCAAGGCACGATCTAACGTCTGAACAACGTGACACCGTCCAGCGCCCGTCCTCTTCGTCCCCTCACCTTGTCAAGGTCGATCTCCGTCGCGCGGAACCATTTGCCGATGAAGCAGATGACAGGCCGGCCGAACCGGTCCTTGCCCGTCTGGTAGAGGCAGCCGATGCCCGAGATCTCCGACAGATCCTCCGTGCGCGCCCGCCGCAGGAGGCGCTCGTACCTGACCAAGAATGGTATAGATGGCAGCACGTACTATCGGAGACGCCCACCTTTCGGGCGGCTCGACCGCTAGGGGCGCTAGTGATTAAGTACAAAACCGCAACGGTCACGACACAGAAAAGGTGGCAGCACATGCAGGTGAGAAAACATTTGGGAGGCCTGTGGATGAAATACGAAAGATAATATACCCACAGACCGCAAAACGACCCTCTGCAGAACGCAGAGGGTCGTTGACCAACCAACCAACCCGACGTTTCAACAAAAGATGCGTACTTTTCTTACTAAAGTGAATAACATTTGCACCAGTTAAGAAATACACACCATCATAAACAAAGTTCCCAATATGATAAACGCGTACGCCGTTTGTTGTTCACAAGAGTTCAGCTCCTACCATGGCCAGACCGCATGAGCTGATGGCAGGATTTACATCTGGGCCATAACAAAAACAAAATAAAACTCCGACAATGAAACCCACAAACCATAAGCGTAAGGCTCGACGCGAAGACAAATTCGTAAGTGGGCAAGCCAAAACACAAGAGTGTAACACAAATTCAAGGACTTCAGCTGCTGTCAATGCCAAAAAGATTTCGTAGCCGCCGTTTTCGCATTTCAACACAATGGTTTTGCTGATCCCTCAACCACTGATTGGCTCATGGCACAGCTACAATGTGAAAACGTGGGAAGCGGCAAATGGGCCAGCTCTGGAGCAATACCTACACAGTAACCCATTACGGCACCGCAGACGTAAACACTATCTATTCGACCTGAAAATAAAAAACCGACACTGCTCATTTTCACACAAAAAAATGCAAGATGCAGCAGACGACTAACAAGAAGCACAAGAAGAAACCAACCAGGCAAACGCTCACATGGTAAAGACTGAAGGAGACTTCAAGCTTCCATCTTTGTCAGGAATCCCCCGAACATTTCAGCGACAGTGACGAATCCCTGACCTTCCGACAGAACCCCCAGCCCCCATTCCACTGGGGGGAGATGTTTCCAGGCCGGTCGCCGACAGCCAGCCGGCAGCCCGACCCAGCGAAGGTCAAGCCCAAAATAGCCGGCGGTATCAGGATAGCCACGCCGGCCGACCGGAGCCGGCTTCTGAACTGGGCCGACCCTCCCTCCAGACCCATCTATACAGCGGACCAGACGGAGTCTGACCTGAGTCGACCTTTACACCAGACCAGTCTACACAGCGGACCGGACGGAGCCTGACCTGAGTCGATCCTTACACCAGACCCGTCTACACAGCGGACCAGACGGAGTCGGAACTGGGCCGACCCTCGCACCAGACCGGTCTATAAAGCGGACCGGACGGAGCCTGACCTGAGTCGACCCTTACACCAGACCGGTCTACACAGCGGACCAGACGGAGTCGGAACTGGGCCGACCCTCGCACCAGACCGGTCTACACAGCGGACCAGACGGAGTCGGAACTGGGCCGACCCTCGCACCAGACCGGTCTACACAGCGGACCAGACGGAGCCTGACCTGAGTCGACCCTTACACCAGACCGGTCTATACAGCGAACAAGACGGGAGTCTGAACTGGGCCGACATTCGCACCAGATCCATAGAGGAGCCCAGCTCAACCTCTCTGGGTCCAGCTAGCTATGTAAATACATGGAGGGCTAACACACTCGTTCACAGAGGTCTCCGGTCAAATCCAGGTGAGCAACTCTAGGTTCCTGACCAAACCTAGTGAACACCTAGAAGTTTCTTTTTTTTAATTCCAGTGGGCAGTTCGAAGTTCCGTGTACTGTCCAGGCAAACATGTGGACACCAGGTAGACATCTCGAGGTCCCCGACCAAGACCAGGTGTAGAAGCCGAGGGCCGGTAGCAGACTTCCACAGGCGATTTACTGGCCGATTTTGACGCTGCAGGTCTGGGGAAGGCTCCACGGCCTGGACCGGACGCAGACGATGCCAGCTCGGCTCCGGGAATAAACAGGACGCCGTCTGTCCAACAACAGCCCGACAGACCTGCCGACAAGGCGATAAAACTGGGGCTCCTGACAAACGTGACTGACTCACAGGCTTACTAAGCTAACAAACACCTCGAAAATGGAGCTTCTCAATGCTAATAATAGCACAGAGCAACGACCCAGAGGTGGAACTGGTGGCGCAGGTTGGAAGCGTATGACATAATTTTCCAGCTGAGAGCTGTGCGACGTTCCTATGATGGAAGAAACATCACACAGGTCGTGGGGGAGACGCGAGTTCTGGGAACTGGTGACGTCGTCGATCGATGTCTTTGGCAGGGAATCGGCATCAGACGCCTCTAAGGGTTACAAAATATCGTTTTCCGACAAGCCGCAGAGGAGACAGAGCCCGCCGACCAGTGAATCGAAACCGGACGACAAGACCGAGTTGGTTTACCCCCTCTCGCCGTCCCGATTCACCTGACCTTGACCCCACAAAGGTCAGTGCAATGCCGAGCTACTGAAACTGAGCCCTCTGGAGCGGTACGGTCGCCCAGCGAAGGCAACGCGCGGATACCACTTCACGACTCTACGAAGCTCAGCGGCGCTGTCAGCGACAGAGCACAAGCCAAGGAGGCGGTAACAGGCGGCCAGCGACCTGCCACTGACGGCGGCACCGACGGCGGGGCGACCAGTCGGGCTGAACCTTCATTGGCTGGAGCCGACATTTCCCGCCAACACGGCCGCCAAGGGCCACGCAGTGCCGCGACAGGTGGTCATTACGGCTGGACCGGTCGGCGTCGCCTGACGCACGTCCGACAGCCGAGCAAACGGCTTCCGCCAGCTCCACTCTGGCTCGTCACAGGATTATAAGCGCTGTCAGGCGGAGGGGGGGGGGGGCAGTGAGTAAGCACCAAGGGCTTTTGGAAACATTCTCATTTTTCGTTTTCGTTTTGTTTATGGGCGCTACATGAATAAATGGTACAAAAACCCCGATGTTCCCCTCGCTGCCGTTTGGGATCCGCGTCAGAGTCCTTGCACGCACATGACAACCTTCCGGCACATGAAAGACCCACATGACGGACGCCTATGATCTCATAATGTAACATTTGCTCCAGGAGAAGCAGGTGTGCAAATCATGCTGATACCCAACGGAGGTGAACACAACGCCACCTGCGTCAGGGAGCTCTGCACGGTATTTAGGTAGCGGTGACACAATACCGTTACGAGGACTGTCGTCCGGTAAACGAGATCGATCTCCATAAGCGCAACGCGCCTAAACAAAGGCTGCCAGCGGGCCGCCACCGGTTGCCACAGCGCTAGACGACACTTGCAAATGTAAACACCGGATGCACGTCCATCATCGAGCATAAGGCATCGATTTCCCACGTTTGAGCTTTACGGACGGACTTTGCCGCTACAGACGCTACCGACAATAAAATTCCTCACTGGCTAGCCCAGCGCCGTTTAGTCAAATAAATGCTACGTTGGGCAACAGTATGGTCTAAATGTAAAAGGATAAGCCCAGGTTAAATTTTAGCCTAAATGGGAAGGGTGCGTTTTGACGTCCCCCCTGCCCGTAAGGACTTCTGGCAGAAACGAAAAAACAGCGCGCGCAGTGTGTCGAAATTTTCAGTCCATTTTCTACATCCTTTGCGTATGTCCTGCAGAATTTTCAACTCCGGTCATGTCAGGTCACTGACCAAGGTCACGTAAAAGAGGTCAACCTCCGGTTTTTAGTCTTCTACGGACCACATCGTGCCACTGATCGACTTGACACTTTCAGAGACAGTCAATCGAGGACATTTTTAAGACCTGTGCTATCTCGAATTTCTTGTCAGGGTCAACGTCAATGACCTGACGCCAGCTCAGCTCCCGGCCAATTTCCCTATCTCCAACGCTTCTGAACAGTTTCTTCAGCTTTTTGGTGTCTGAAAAGCATTCCAGGGTCAAGGAAGCCACTAAATGCGACAAATAGTGTTGACTCACATGATGAGTCATGAGCTCAGGTCACGCCACATTTGGGACAAACTATCAAAAAAGAGTCTAAAACCCGGTTTTGATGATCCCTTGAACAAAAATAGGCGATCAAGTCGATTTTGCAGTCCAATATTGCACCAGTATTGTCGTTCTTGTCTCTCAGTATCTGAAAAATGTCCTTACAAATCATTTCTACCGATTTGTGCATGCATGGACACCAAGTCGTCAGCAATGTTAAAAAAAACCCCCAAATACAGAGAGCTGAAAAATGACATCACACCAGGGCACCTGATGCGATATGTGATTATATGCATGATATAAATTATATTTCACCGTAATGTACATTCTATTAGTTATCCACTAGCACGCTAAGAACTACTTTCACTGAGGCAGAGCTAGAACTCTTCTTAGAAAGTACTATTTTATATATATATATATATATATATACACACAAACACACACATATATATATATATATATATATATATATATTACATATAATACATAGTCATTTTTCACTAAATATACAGACCAACAAATCGAATTGTTTTCCAGATTTTGGAAAAAATTCTGGGCGTTATGGAACGTACTCCTGGCGAGCTTTCCGCTGAAATACCATCAAATTTTTTCCGAAGTTCCGGTCGCGAGATAGAGGGGTCGAAACGCCCCTCCCCCGAGCTCCGGCCACCCACGTCACGGCACCGGTCGGGCCAGGGTAAACAGGAATTTTGGGTTTTATTCAGTTACGGGTTTCCACAGCTATAATGTTATCTGCCGGCCTGTTCGGAAGTTTAACCATATTCCCGGCAGGGGGAGGGGGCTGAATTTCCCCCGTTCGGGTTTTTTGCTTCCTAATTCCAGGGTTTTTGACGCAGCCTCACGAAACTTGGCCAGTTTTCTTAAATATTATTCTTAAATATTATTAAATATTATCTACATCTTGTATCACAATTTCGTAATTCTATTTCGCTCAGGGGCGGAGCCAGGCAACGTTTCTGGGAAGCAGCTCACGCCATTTTTGGCCCTGTTGAGGGTAAAAGGACAATGTCTGCCAAAAAGCGTTCTTAACATAAAACTTAAAACTTTATACGCATGTATAGGTTGATAATTGGGAAGCATAACAATACAATTTTGTTCGCCTGAGGTCACTTCACAAGATCAGGTCAAGGTCAAAAGTCGAAATTTGGTTTTATAGTGATAATTACGGCGCTATTTTTTGGAATGTCAAACCCCGAATACACATGACGGAGAAGGGCGCTCTCTGCTTGTGCACCATGTTTCAGCTTGATATCAGGTGGGGTCACGGAGCTATGGCCCAAGTCAGTGAGCGTACCCTGTATCTCACAACAACCGAAAAATGGAATTTCGGAAGTAAAATGGATTCAAATACTGGAGATGTTTTCAAATAATATGAAATGCACAAACGACCATTCCAAGTAAATCCAAGGTCACTGGAGGTCATTTAAGATCAAAGGTCGTAAGTTGACCTTAATAACAAGTGATCATGACAATCCCCCTTTTTCATGCCCCTGGCACCGCCCATGCTAAAATCATACAAACATTGTAATACGATTTGTACTTCTTCAGCATTGCATGACTAGCAGAAGCTAAAAAGCGCTTTTAACATTCTTGTTAATTCAATTTTTGAAAAACAAATCCCCTTATTTTTGAAAACCTGTGAACGCCCATGATTTTTTTTTCAAAATTTCAAATGTATAGGACCAGTGGTAAAAGTCCCGTCAACAATGTCTCGATTCATGAAAATTTCATCAAAATCGGTCCATAAACAACAAAGTTATAACAAGTCGAAGAATATCCCCCATTCTGACTTTTTTGACCCCCGTATCCACCCCTATCAAAATTCTGAAAACCTCCTTTTATAAAAATGTAGCTTACGTCATGTCAGATCGATGACCGTTTGTTGCAATGAAATCGGACGCGTAGTTCTCGAGATCTCGGGGGGGGGGGCAGTCCGCCCCTCCGCCGGGAATTGGCCATACCGTCTAGCCCTCCGGGAATAGGGTTAATGATGGCCCGTACAGTACAGCATGCCGCTACGCTCTTACGTAACCATGAAGAACGACACCAAGAATGACGCGTATATGAATCAGTCAAACCGCCCTGACTTTCAGACATTTAAGTCCGAGATCTGGCTCCAGACTGACAATTTCATACCGGCCGCATATGATTACGTGGATCCCAACATCCTGAAACGTCACAATTGATTTGATGGCCATATCATGCCAAACACATTGGCAGGTCTGAGAGAATTTGATCATCATGTATTACCGTTCCTTTTCACCGAGCTACGGTGATATGATGGCGGCGTGCGGTTCATGATCAAATATTGCCGCTCATTCTTGCAGAGCTGCTGTGATCTGATGACAGTGGACGGCTCATCATCAGGTCTTACCGCTCTTTCTTGCAGAGTCGCTGTGATATGATGGCAGTTTACGGTTCATCGTCGGGTCTTACCGCTCCTTCTTGCAGAGTTGCTGTGATATGATGGCAGTGGACGGGTCGCCGGCAGTCCTCGTGCCGAGCAGCCGCTGTCTGTCTACGTCGTCCTCCATCCTGGAGAAGCTTCGCAGGCCGGAGACGAGTTTGGGCGGCAACTGGTGCTCCCCCGAGTCGTGCAGTCCTGCGGCAGACGGGAAGGCAGAGTCACGCCACCAGCTACACAGGCAGCGGCAAAGTCCTGACACAGACACAGGCACAGGCACAGACAGACAAAGACAGACAAAGACATAGATACAGGCAAAGTCCAGCGGACCTGCTGCAGACAGGGAGACAGGGTCACGTCATCTGCGACACAGACAACGGCAGAGTCCAGCAGACTGGTTGCAGACGGGGAAACAGTGTTAGCAGCAGCAGCGCAATAGCAACAAACAGAGTCGGGACAACGGCGGCAAAGACAATCAGAACACCCGCGACAGAAACTGAGTCAGAACATTCGCTGCGAACAAAGAAGAAGAGTCAGAAGACCTGCAACAGAGTTCTGAAGATCCGAGGAAGAATCAGCAAAGACCGACAACAAACACTTGCTGACCCGAGCCGGGCACAAGTCAGCACACCGAGGAAGGCAGAGATCAGAGAAAGGCAGAATCAGCACGCACGCAGGAAAGGAGCTAGCTCCTTCAAACGCACGACACTTGGCTGAAAGTCCACCAAACACACACGCTGCCGACACCTAAGCACGCCCTCCTCCCACTCTCCTCAGTCGGACGGCGGCAGGAGGGGGGGGGGGAGTCGATCGATCTGCCCAGTCCCGGGGTAGCTCTCCCGGTCCGGTCCGTCGTGCCAACAGCTGAGCTGTCCTCGCCACCGGTCCGGCCCACCCCAGGTCCAGGGCGGGGGGGGGGGGCAAGAGAGGGTACCGCAGCACCGTCTGGGAGCTAGTACAGCGGGCAGCGGTAGCCTGACGGGGCAGGCTGCCGCAGAAAACGCTGGGGCTGCTACAGTGGCAGGGACGGCCTGCTGGGTAGCATACCGGCGCAAACCGGGACGGAGCTCCGCTGTTATTGGGTGCGGAAGGGAAAGCGCTGGGGTTCTGAACTGGGTGTGAGGTGTGTTGTGCTGAGTCGATTTTGTACTGAACCGTTCGCAAATCCATTGCGCAGAGTCGGGCAGCCAAGTACAGATGCATGCTATTTTCTCAAAGTTCTCGCTGTTGATCTGGCTTAAAAGCTAAATAGTCGGTGCAATGCACTAGTCATTTACCGCCCTGGGATGGGAAACATGCAAACTTCAGGTCAAGCGTCAGCTATTTTTGAACCATACTGCTCTCTAACGGTGGATGAAAGGTTTAGTGCAAACTAAGCCCAAGACACACTCACAGTATTTGTATTCTGAACAGAGAAAACAGATATCAGGCTTCTTTCGGTGGTCACTTCTCTGCTATGTGTTTTAAGTCCTCAAGTACAGTCTATAACTGGTCTATTTTTCTCACTGATGAATACAGGAAAAGCTGAGCATCAGCAACTGAATGTTTCGCTTCAAAGGCAAAAATAGTAATAGAGAAAGACAGGCAGCTTTCAAACTTGACAAAACCTGAAACTGAAAAACTGAAATATGTTTTTGCGGGTTCCCTATAGCGAACATTTCACGAAATTTATAATTGTCACGTATATGATCTATGGTATATGGTCAGTTCAACTAAGACCTAAACTTGTCTTAAGGCCACGGCAACTCAAAATAAAAGGTTAAACGCATATGGCGTAGGACAGTTCAAAAAAAATGCTCCAAATTTCTAGGCTGAATGCTAGTATATATACCAAACTGTACATAGAAACGTCGTGATTTTACTGAGACTACTATCCAAGTTCTTTTTAAAAAGTTTTAAAAACATCTTTTCATTTAGTCTTTTAATCCTTCCTATTATGACATAAGCTTTACTAATGACTTTTTGTTTTGACCTTTGTGGCGTATACTGGGCTTCCACATACTACAAATCCTTCCAGATTTGTACATCACAAACGCTAAAATGTATTCTTTATTCAAGTGTTTAAATGAGTAGCCTTGATTGTTGAAACTTGGAAGTGTTGTTGTCATGGTTACAGAATAACCACCTGTCGTACTGTCCTGCAGCGCTGACGTCGTGGTGAATGTATGACATCGACATTGAAGCCGATATTTGATATGTCAAGGGTCTGTGTTAATTCCATATTCCAGTACAAAGGTACGCCGTCATTTCAGAACATATTACAAATTACAAAGGGAAAACCAGCGTACCATTGTGATTCTTCTCACTAGATGCCGTTACCGTCGTAAATCTCGTCGAATAAAATGGCAAATTTCTGAAAATCGCACCACTCGATTTAATATTCTGACCAGGAAATCAAGAAGAAAAAACTTGATTCCATGCCGAAAAGCCCCGTAAAATCAGGTTCAACAATGGTAAATGGCCTTAAAAGCTGGGTGAAACGGACCTTTACATCGCGCGGGAGCCATGGGGCCAGAAGGGCTTTAGCCCCTCCCCCCAACTTTTTTTTCGAAATTTAACACTGACCCTATGGGTGTTGACTGGAAAGAACTGGCCCAAAAGGCTTCTCGCCCCCTCCCACTTCCAACTGAAGAAGAGTTCCCGTGCCCCTGGCAAAACATGTCCTGATTACGTCATAGTCTGCGGCGCAGTATCGCTACTGGTGGCCCCTGCCTTAAGGCAAGCCTAATTGCTATCAAATGCACAGGCGCAGCCGGGGGAGGGGGAAGCCCGGCCCCCCAGGCCAGCAGTTTGTGTGAAAACCACTGAACACTGTCTTCCCAGCAGGCGGTTTTCGTGTGATTTCAGTTCACACTGAGCTCCCCCCCCTCAAGAAAATCCTGGCTGCGCCCCTGATGTTTAATACAATCAATCAATCCAGCAATGCGAAATCCATTAGCTGTCACGTGGACTTTCGTGCCGCTCACGAAAGGCCGTCAGTAGAAGTACCCCGCGCGCAAACGAGCAGCCGGCCTGCGTAACAATGCGTGCTGAGACCCGCGGGTAAATACGACGGCGACGAGCCTCCGTCATTAACGATTCGTCTGTGAAGGCGAACGGTTCGGTTGGCCTTCACCGCGCGGACGCACCGGAAAACCACGGCCATGCGTCAAACTGGTGACAACGCACTGCGTGAGTCATCAGGAACTCGCGTTCGGAGCGGTGGCGGCGGAGCGTTTCCACTGACGTTTAGGCTTCACCCAGAGCTGAAGTACGCTTACAGCGGGACACGACCAGCAGGTAGGCGCGGAGTGCGTTGCCAGGACCGAGTTCTGATCGGTCCTGTCCCCAGACTCAAACATATCACCAGCGTCAGCTGATTGTCACGAGTCCCCCGTCATACGGATAACAGCCACGGGGAAAACTGGACGGAAGCGTGCAGTTCACCGAACGGAAACTCGCGACGACTCAAAGCGGCATGGGGTCCGGTAGCTGCCAGTTCAGTAAATTACGACCGCCGATGCGTCTCGTATGGCGCAGAAAAACCCGACAAAGATCGAATACGACAAGCAGAAAACGCAAGGAGCGCTGTTAGCTGGCCCTTGCGGATGACCTCGCTATGATATAAGTCTTGACTGATACGATAAAAACAGGATTCTGGACAACAAAACACGACAGACTTCGATGGAATCATGGTAATGGACTTCTGTTCAACCATGCACAACGCACATTTATAAAATTTGTGGCCTTCACTCCTCGGCCAGGGGTATTTTCGTATCGCACCGTTGGCACTAGCAGTAGTCCGTGAGGTGCACAGATTTTGCGGTTCTCATCTTTACATAGGTCAAGACAGGCGACAAATGCAACCATGCGATAATGACATTACAAAATAATCTAATTAGTCCTCGGTAAATGCCGCTGGGCGACTGGGCGTCGGGACTCCGAGTTGTCTGTTCGGCGGCCGACGGCGAGGGGTCGCGACCTCCGGCGCCGTCCGGCCGGCGACACGCTCTCCGGGTCAGAGGTCAAGCGCGGCTCGACCGCAGAAACGCCGGCGGGCACCGCCGGCTCAGAGGTCAGGCGCCGGGCCGCCGCCGCCGCCGCCGCTTGTCGGCTGCACGACAGGCAATGCACCGCGACAAAACACGCCACTCTGCGCGCGCTGCTGGGGCTGTCAGCTCCCGGCGGGGCGGTCTGCGGGAGTCGGGGGGGGGGGGGCGTACATGCCCGCGCAGCTGGCTAACGGCACACGTTGCCGATGGGGTCGGCAGTGGGTGGGGCTACCGGGCGAGGGGGGGGGGACGCCGCCGGAGCAGCAGCTGCGCTGGGCCACCAAAGCATCACTGTGGGTTGTTAGAGGAACAGCAACAACTCGGTAAAATAATCCGTCTTCGGAACCCATCAGCGGGCCGAGAGCTTAGCAGTTATTCAGCCACAGGCAAACTCAGTTGAACCGCTGAGTACAAAATCTGAGTACATCCAAGTTCAACTCTTAAAACACGATGATCTCTGAGGTGGCGGCGAGCTCTGACACCACAATGAACTCTGACAACGCGGTTAGCCGACACCGCGGTAAGGTCTGTTGCCGGAGGTTTTTTTTTTAATAAATGCGAACTGAATGGTTGCCGAGACGGCGCTGGGATTGGAACCAGGGATGGCATGCTTCTAGCCCTGGGCTGAGGTGTTGCCGCGTCGAGCACAGCTCCGACAGGACGCCATTTTGGCGGCCTTCACCGGCCGTTCACCGGCCTCACCGCCACCCCCTGCCCCCGGCCCGTGGCCCCTCTGTGCCCGCTCTGCCGACCTGCAGCTAATCAGCGGCCCGACAGGCGAGCGCGGACCTGCAGCCCCGCACAGCAGTCAGCTGCAGCGCCAGCCGCAGCTGGTCACGGAAACACTTCGGAGCCGCGTGGGACCATCACGGAGAGGTCACGCCCTCACCACCTCCCGGTGAAGCTGTAGTCACACACTGTTTGCTGCCAGAGCGGCACCCGTGCCGACGGGCGGACCAGGCCTCGTGGGATGGAAAGATGCGGGTCCCCGCAGCGCTCAGGGCCCGAACCAGTCCGGCCAAGTTTGGAATTCCAGCTGCAATTCACTGGCTTACACCCGGCTTACCAAAGCCGGGTCGCAAACTCAAAGCTAGTCCATAACCTCCAGAACAGGAACAGCAGAGACTACAAACAGACACAATAAAACTCACTTTTGGCCACCAAAATGAAAATTCTGAGTACTTTTCAGTTTCCAGACCTTAAGACATTTTGTTCTCAAAATGCTATGACTGGATGAGATCCATTCTTTCGTTTTCATATAACAAAAACAGTCCTCCTTGGCACACTCATCCAACTTTCCCATTATAAACACGCGTATTAATCATTTTCATGGGTTAACACACATTAAGGTTATCAATCTTCTGCCTATTCTGGAATAGTAAGATGATGTTTTCAAAGTTTCAGTCTAGGACTTAATTAAACTACGAATAAATCTGAATGTGCACCTTGCAAAATACTGATCTTATACTGGCTTCTGTACATAACACACATGTTCATGGTACCTCGGTTTTGTTCTCATATTTTCATTTGGTCCTGATCAACCTCAAATTGAGAAAGTAAAATTCTTACCTTGCAGCACCCTTGATAAAAAAAGTGATAAACAAAGGACTGGATACACGCCACCCAGTGAAGTCTTGGAAATGACTCGCATGCTGTTTTGTTTATATTACTGTAATAATTAGCCCTGGCCCATTTTTAGTTGGCTATTACGCTATTATGTTGTTAATTTTCTGTTAGGGCCTCAACATAACTGTCAATGAAAACGGCATGACATTATCACAGGATTTATCTCGACAAAGGTACAGACATTCTTGACCATTCGCTGCAGCCCCCATGATGAAATAGCTGCTCGTTCTGACGCCGGAAAAATACCAGTGCTCTGAACACGACTTCACATTGCGTAACCGACTGGACATTCCGCTTTTTGTTCTTCCAACGCACAAAGACACGAACGCCATGAAACCCGCATGTGTTATAACATCACATGCATCCCACGAACAGTCTGAGAGGCTTTTCGTCATGTCGATCTGCATAATTCCACTTGTAATGACACCATTCAATACGTCACTGTCTTCGATTACACAGAACACGCCATTAATCTTGTCACGAAATTGACCCTACTCTAATTGCCAGTCAATATATTCCCAGTGGCCAGCAGGCGAAAAAGTGGACGGATAATCACTACCTTGCCTTCTAAGGCGTTACATCACCCAACTGTCCGCAGCCAAACCACGCCACCAGAAACCAAACCGCGCAGCCAGTGAGGACACACCCCGAGCAGACTACCTCCAGCAATGGCCCATTTATCATCCAGACCAGAGTCTGCGCTCCTGGGGAAACGCTGCTCCGTTATTCAGCGTCCAGTACCGCCTCCGTCCACCAGGGCCGCGGCGGCCAGTTTCACAACTGGTGACAGCGTCGGCGGCACCGCCGCCGGCCGCAAATTGGCCAACCGATCGTCAACCGTAGGGGGGCACACAAACAATGCAGCGGCCACCACAGCTCCCAGCACAGAGCAAAGCGACACAAGTAATGTAGTGGACGCGGCACCGCCCGATACAAGATCCACCCACGGACATAATCCTACGGAAACCTTCCCCCATCGATACAGCACTACACACGAGGACGTCCACAAACACACCCACGTACATCAGTCCACGCAAGTTTGTCGAATGAGGTCCCAAACAGGTCGGGCGGCGCACACGATTCATCAAGCCCATATAGACAGAGGTATAAACGCAAAACAGACACGGACAAATGTCGGACGGATCCCCGACCCACGTGGCGTAATGATGAAGGTATGGACGACAGGTCCCGAGCACTGAAAGGTTGAAGGGGCGCCGGACACAAAAGAAGTTGGTCGGGAGGTATAATGAGGCCGACGGTGATGGAAATGCTATCGATCCGGGCAGTCTGGACAGTTGGGACAAATGGGACAGACAGGAAGGCTGAGACGGCCGAGTCAGCCACGCAGTGCATCTGGGTCAGCCGAGGTAACCGGGAGTGAGGTACAGGCGGGACCCAGGATGGAAAAGGTGTTGGTTTCTGGTGCTGAAGAACAACAAAAAATACGTGCTCCAAGAACATTTTACAAACCTGCAGTTTGATCTCGCGCCTCCCTCAAACAGGTATATTATAACCATGTTGACAAATTTCTAACTCTGCAAGCAAATGACTGTCTTCATTCAGTAGGAAGCAGGTATGTCATAACTGACTTACACCAAGAACGCCAACTGAAACCAGCATTACTCTTCGCAAAATTTTGTACTCAAAGAAAAAATCATACTCCGACACAAGAGCAAAAACCAACTTCCAGCCTGGCCGGGACCGAGTAACAGCCGAGACTGAGGGACGGCCGGGACTGCGGGAAGCTGGGATTGGCCGGGACAGATGGACAGCCGGGACTGTGGAACAGCCGGGACTGGCCGGGACAGCCGGGAGGGCTGCCCGGACGGCTGAACAAACAACAGCCGGCCGGCGCCGCGCACACCCGGCCGAGGCCGTCACGAGCGGCCCTCACAGCGCCGCCGCCGCCGCCGCCGCCGGCATACAGCCCGCAGCCGCGTAACGATTTCCAAACAGCCGCCGCCCGAATCGACGCGGCGCCGCGCCGATAATCGGACCTCGATAAGGACTGCGTCTGTTTCGCTGCTCCACGCCGGACAGGGGCGATTTCAGCGCGCCATTTGACAGCGGCCAACAACTTCAGCACGGCGAACGATCGATGTACGCATACTGGCTGGCTGGTTATATGGGCTTCATGTGGTGCCGGCGGCTGGGCCACACGGCGCTCACGATGAACGTAACGCCGTTGGTAAACATAACTAACTCACTCATGAGCTTAACTGCCCGGTGGACGGTACGCTGATCTGAGGCCGAGCAGTGTCACCAAATCCGGTAAAAATATCAGTTAAGACAATGCTACGTAGAGCACGTTACGCGTGAAGTGAAAGGGTGGCAGGATCAATGGTGCAGTTCATCAAGTGTCCGGCGTTGCCGTTCATCAAGGTGTCCGGCGGCGGTGCGTACGACCAGTGCTGGGTCAGGTTCAGGAAAGTGCGGCAGGGTTTCCTGAGCCAGCCAGTCCCTGCGTGCAGCATAACCATGGACATGACTGCAATGTCTCCAGGTTTCGCAAGTCAAAAAGAACTCATGTTAATACGGGTGTATGATCGTCGGCTGGCGCGAAACGACTTTAAGCCCTGGTGGACTGGGCAACAGTTTCCACACACCTTCAGTCCTGACTGCGGACTTACCTTGGTAACTGTGCTGAGGGTTGTCGATGATGCGGATGGCACGGTCGGGGATCACAGGTGCGCCGAATTCGTCTCCCACGTCCTCCTGCAGTCGAACGAGGTCACAGGTCAGCACAGGCTGGGCTAAATACCCAGAGGATAATTTATGTCACCTGACGCTAGCTTAAGTCAGCTGAGATCAGCTTCAGCTTGGGTCACATCCGGTAGATGAGGTTAACCCGAACCAATTTCAGTTATTGACGATGTATCTCAACGGTCAGTTAAAGTCAGCCCGAGTCCCCGGAATCACGACACTTTATTTCGGAGAACGGCGCCCGATTAGGCCACTGTGGACGCCATATCTTGGCCAGAATCAACCGGGAAGGTTCCGCATTTCTGTTGCTGTGAATTTTCCATGCAATAGGTCCGTTATGCCTCGAGGAACGATTCAATGGCATAATTTTCAGCACGCCACTTTGGCCGGACGGTTGGCGATGTGCTCGGCGCGCAGGGTCAGTGCACTTCCACGGCTCGTTACCTATTGCAGTCATAAACGCTGACATAGCCCAGGCCCAATCTAAGCCCTGCCAAAGCAAAAACGCCAAAGAAGATTCTCCTGACCTGGTAAGCACAAGAGCGGTACCCAACACAGGACCAAGTGAAAGTGGTCAGCGACAAAAGCAGGCAGTCGCGGCCTCGTCAGCTGGACACGACTATGTCCGTTAACCGGCCGTTCGCGGCCAGCCTGGAGTATGCACACTTCAAACAGACCAGCCCGGTGCCTGTGGCGAACACGTGACGACAATGCGTCTCGTGGTTCACGGGGGTTGGAGCCGCAGCCCCGTCACACCGGAAGCGGCCGACTTCCTCCGGTGCGGTCCACCACAGGGGGTGTGACGCGTGCGAACAGCGCAGCAGAGGCTCGCACGCCCAAGCAATGTTAGAGAAACCTCCGGTCACATCCTGACCGACAGCACACTGCATCGGCCCGCTGTATACGCTGCTCTCAGGGCCAACACTACAGCAGACGTGCCAGGCCACGGCTGCACACACCATTGCGAAACAGTACGTGACAATGCCCGGCACCTGTGACCTCGGCAGTCCGCTACGGCGCGGTAACAGCGCAGGGCCTCTATCCACGGGTGGCCACGACCACCGCACAGCACGTCACGGCGTCACACTGCCGCAGAACGACGTGACAAGGCGTCTGTCGGCCGGTCAACCTGGCCATCAACAGCACGTCAAGGCACTCCACTCCCGAGGCCGGAGGCTCCGGAAACGACCACGACCGCCACAAAATGGAATCGACTGGCGTTCGTTAAAACCCAACATCGGTCATCCGACAACAGTGAGGGCTCCGAGCCTCCCCAGTACAGCCCTAGTGCGGCCTCCATTTTCGCCCGGTGCCCCCCCCCCCCCAGTAAAGCCGTCTGAGTACGCCCCTGATTCGGCCGCCGCCCCCTTACAACATGTCGGACGGCGGACCCGGTGCCATATGGCAGCGTTTGGTGGAAGTAGCGCCGCCCGCACCAGTCGGCCTCTTACCGAAGTGAAAAACTGAAAATGCCATATACCTGAGCGATGTCACGGCTCTGAGCTAACACACCGCGTCAACCAGCTAGCACACAGTGTATGGAGCCAACTCATGTCTGGGAGCTGAGCTTCCAGTGTGTGAAACACGTAGGGCACTAGCCAAGCTCTCATCAAGGTTCTGATAACCCAGAGCACCACAATGCAACAATGTATAATTGCGGCTACCACATACCGCAGAATTGAGTTAGCTTATAAGAGGGCAGTGAAACATTTCATACAATAATGGCAAAGTATATCGTGCGAAGTTGAATAAGAACTATCCCGACAGGGATATGCAAAAAAAATGTATCATGAAGGGCGTTGCACCAATGCCAGCTCCCTATTCTGGTCCGGATTAAGCGCGTGACGCCGGAACAGGTCGGGTCGGGTCCGGACGTCTCCAACATTATCTGTTCTTGCGCGTCGCTGTGGGACGCCCTTGGCCTGATGGCTTCAGCCTTTTCAGGACCGATGCATTTGTTAATTAATGTGCTTCGTTAATTGCCGAGGGCAATAACGTCCACCAAGGCCATATCGAACACTGGAACCTAATATACCGGGTATCTGACGGCAGCCCAAGTGCGCATGCAGACCGATGGGGGCGGAATGACCATGAGACTTCAGTGTTGGGGTTTCTGAAGGGACGTGTTAAATGCGTACATGGTTGAATAAGCACTCGTACTTAAAAATAACACATCTGCTTTCGAGTTCGACAGCGAAATCTTGTCACGCCGCAGCCGGCACGAGAGGCCGGGACGTTTTACGATTGCGGCAATCGATGTTTTGCTGAGGCGAAACATAGAAATAAAAAAAAAACGGGATAGGAAGTGCCACAGACATGTATGCATTGCAAGATGTACAACTGCTTTAAACTGACGATCACGGACGAATATCACGGAACTGGTGTACATGAGTCCGGACACAAAATTGTAACATGCTAATTATCTCCAGGTTTTTATATCTTTATAGTCTGTAAAAATTTTGCTCCTCTACAAAATTGCAGGTATTGTCTATATTTTGGAACCGCATCAGTCAGTATGTTTGCAATTTTTAACCTAGCACTTGACATTGTCGGTTAATTGAAGATTAACATCACCCTGCGGCATCAACTTCCCAACACGGCAGATACCTCAGAGTACCACAATCTAACAATGTACAATTGTGCTACCACATACCGCAGAACTGAGGTAACTCATAAGAGGATGGTGAAAAATTTCGTACAACAATGGGCTACATCACACGGCGGCATCAGCTTCCCAACACCGCAATGACCTAAATACGGACAGGACACTGTTTTCAAGAATTTCCTTAGAGTTCCACGTCAAACTATTCCGCATCTGAAGTGATGTAAAAACTGGAAAATCCCGTACCATCTTAACACGTCAATGACCCCAGCTAGTTGTTTCATCTGCCCGTACTTCCCTCAATCACATTCCGGCCTCCAGTGAACTCAACTGAGCTCAACTGCACTCAACTGGGCCGCCACCAGAGCGCGTTCGACCACATTCGAGGCGCCGAAACAGTTAACGGGGGGGGGAGGAGCAGCTCACGGGACAAGAAAACGCTCCTGCACCTCCGTCAGACGGCAATGGCGAAATAAGCTATTCGCGTCCATGGTCTGACGAGCCATCAAAGCAGTTTCGATTTTAGCTGTTGGCGAAACAAGAAACCCGAGAATCCATGGAACACCGGATACGTCCCAGTGCTCCACGGTTTGATTAGCGGCCCCATAACAACATGGCCTCCCAGCAGCTAACCGACAGGGTCTAATGAGGTCACGTCAGCCTTACGAAGGGGAACGCCACAGGGAAGGGGGGGGGGGATGGGTGGAAACGGGATCCTTGTTTGAGCAAAGGAAATTGGCAGCCATCTTCAGGCGTTAAATAACACGAGATCCATTACATGCCGCTTTACCATAAACCCTGAAACCCTTCCTCCACGGACACCGACGAGTTCCGCCTCGCGTCTGCAGAGCAACTCTTCACTCGACGCTGCTGAGCACACCACCGATACAAAGGCGCATTCATAGGAAGACGACCAGTCCCAGCTTTGTATGTGTGGGAACAGGAACAAAACCTTTTTTTTGGAGGGGCAGGGGAGTTGGAGAGCATATTACAGAGGCCGAGATATGGTCTTAGCCTTAAAACGTTGCACATTAAAAATCAGCCTAAATAAAAAGGCAACAATTTCAGCAAAAGAAAGTACAAATCAGCACCGTGCAATCAGTATTACACCTCCAAAAGAACGGCGTCGAGACAAGTTTTGCAGGGGTCCTGAGCCTCCTGGGACCCCAAACTCAATCCCTGCACGATAAGCTACGCGTGACTGCGCAGCCCTGCATCGCACCAACGGCCGACACAGGAACCCCAAGGCGGCCTTGCAACAAAGCACCGGGCGATACCGCGTCTTTTCCGACACAAAGACGAAGCCCTGCAGCTCGCAGAGTCCGGCGCGCAGCCAACGCAACCGCAGAGGATCAGCGGACCTCCCTCATATCACGACTGGGGCAGGTAAGACTCGCGAGCGTCAGATTTCACCGTTATCAGCCACGCTTGGCGCTCTGCCACCCATGTCAACGCTGGTGAGAACGCCTAGTGCTCAGTACTGAAGGAATGAAGCCAGGGTAGTCTGCCTTCGGAGGAAACACGCAGTCCTGAAGATGCTGGCGGTCAGGAATGAAGCGGCGGTTCTCCAATCTCAGTGGTTCAACGCAGGGACAAAACACTAATTAACCACACTCTGACAGACGGACCGACACCCTAGCCCTGTCCCTGCCATCACCTCCTCTTAAAGCCCTTCCTTGCAACTCTTGCCCTTTTCCCATCGCTCTCCTCACGGCCGCAATCAGCTGATGACGGCGGCAGACGGGCCGCCAGCTGACGGTCGAGGATAACACGGGGGCGGAACGGCGCCACCGTGACCTTGAGCAACCGGAAGCTCTGTCTCACACAATGGCTGCCGAGCCGCATAAATCAGCACTGCGCCCCGGGCTGGGACTGACTTCCAGTAACAATACGGCTCTGCGGGCGCCGGCCCAGAGCGCGCGCACCTCTCGAACAATGCCAGAGGAACCCGGCCGGTCGGCCACGGCGGCCCAAACGCACGCCATGCCTGCACACAGGGCACGACTGCACAGGGCACGGCTGCAGGTCCGGTGCGTCCCCAGGCCGGCCGGCGCCCGGCCGCCGCCCCGCCGACCAGTTACAGGTGGGTCAACTGTCGGCCACAGCCTCCGCCGACCAGTTACAGGTCAACTATCGGCCACAGCCTCCACTGACCACCCACTGGCCGCAGTTACCGGCCACCGCCTCCACTGACCACCACTGACCAGTTAATGGCCACTGCCTCCAATGACTAGTTACCGGCCACTGCCTCCACTGACCAGTTACCGGCCACCGCCTCTACTGGCCAGTTACCGGCCACTGCCTCCACTGACCAGTTACCGGCCACTGCCCCCACTGACCAGTTACCGGCCACGGCCTTCGCTGGCCAGTTACCGGCCACTGCCCCCACTGACCAGTTACCGGCCACTGCCTCCACTGGTCAGTTACCGGCCACGGCCTTCGCTGACCAGTTACCGGCCACGGCCTCCACTGACCAGTTACCGGCCACTGCCTTCGCTGGCCAGTTACCGGCCACGGCCTTCGCTGGCCAGTTACCGGCCACGGCCTTCGCTGGCCAGTTACCGGCCACGGCCTTCGCTGGCCAGTTACCGGCCACGGCCTTCGCTGGCCAGTTACCGGCCGTTGCGGGGCGGAAACTGGCGGACCGGCACGGCTTCGCGAAACCATTCAACAGCAGGTGAACTCCGTCGGTCGATACCGGACGCTTCAGTGGCGCTGGACGGGGCCGGCGACTGATGTCAGCCTGAGCTGGTGACTGATGTCAAATTAAGCTAGTGAATGGTGTCGACGTGAGCTGGGGAATCGCGTCGAACTGAGCTGGTGACTGATGCCGATCGGGGCCGGTGACTGATGTCAACCCGAGGTGGTGAATGGTGTCGACTTCAGCTAGTGACTAGTGTCAACCTGAGCTGGTGACTGATGTCGATCGGGGCCGGTGACTGATGCCGACTGGTCTCTTCAGCAGGGGCGCGGAACACGGGCCAGATCGATGCCCAGAATGTGGGCCAGGAGCACGTCCTGCCGTGCGCCCGGAGCCGCCAAAACGCAGGGAATTCATCTGAGACTTTGTCTTGATTTACGCACGCTGGGAATCTGCCCGTGGCCAAAATTGGGAGTCGGCAGAATAAACGGAGTTCACCAGCGACTTGGCTCAGAGTTCTAAAGCAACGGTTGACGTTTGGCGGCCATGACGGGAAACGAGTCGACGGCAGAAACTCGGCGTAGAATAGCAGGTGTTGCCACGTCACGCCCTCGTTTGCGATCGTCAGCGTCAAATAGCGTCTGTGGAAGGGGGAGCACGCGGCCCACGCGCCGTACTGCTGCACCCGAACGGACGCTCCTCTCCTGAAACACAGCCCTAGCCGACCAGGTACCTTCCAACAGCCTCAGTCTCCGGAGAGAGGTCCCGGACGACCCACACTGCAGATCCCACACCCTGCCTTCTACAGCCTCAGACATGAGCACTTCAGGTGAACCGCCTCACGCCGCCATCGACGTCTGACCTCACAGTTCCAGGACGGCGACACCCCATGAGGCTCCGGCGTCCGAGGCCGACGCTCAAATCAGGCCCGAGTATTTCGGGCCCGTCGCTCCGTTCCTGGGCGAGAGATGGAACTCTGAAAGGTCACAGCGTCAAGGGCTAAAGCTCGGCCAGGGCCCGGGTATTCTGGACCCGATCGATGGCAGACGGTTGACGGGATTCCTCCCATCAACTGATGCTCTGTCAACAAGGGGCCATCCAGCCCATCCGCAATGCAGACTAGCCGACCCACCTCGACAGAGGCCGACTCCACCCTGACGGTGAGGCCACAGTCGGCCCGCCAGCTGTTGTCAGCACGGCGGACAATGGAGCCGCGGCCGGCGGCCAGCCGCAGCCGGATCGCCGGCAGCCGCGTTACCTAAACAGACCCGAGCGGCGTGCGCGTTGTGCAGAGCTTAAACGCGTCATGACGACGCCGTGCGTTCATGGACGGCTCTTCCTGCACTGCGTCACTTATCGCGTCCCAGCACGGCCAGTGCGTCAGCCTGCAAAGCACCGCCCGATGGCCGAGCCTGAGCGTCTATCTGGCACAGTTCAGTGAACCCCCGACCTCCGCGATCAACAGGGTTCGTCCGACCGACCGTCACAACAGCCGTTACCTCCGTCCGCTCTGTCACGCACCGGGACGCTCGAGATCACACGACCACCGCCCGGCCGGGAAGAGGGCAGAGCGTGGTGACCAGACCCTACTGGCTGCTGCTGTTCACTGCACAGCCATCAGACAATTGTAATCGGTAAGTATCCAGTGACTAAAGCCTGACTGATATGTGTAGAAACGCACTGGGTGGGCAAGGTGACGACCCTACAAACTTTTTAATTTTATCGTAGCGTCATAATGTTATCTGCCATAATGTCAAAATGGCACCTTGCCCTACCAACTCCCAGAAAATCCGTACCTCGACGCCGAGGCAACTGACCTGCAGACGCTGCTGACGGCGCGGCTATCACCCCACTCGTCCACCTCACTGCGCCAGCCCGTGGCACACGTCCGGCGAAGGAGCAGCCCCGCTCGGCGGCTGCCAGCCCGGCTCTGCCCGCAGCACACCCCGGCAGCTGACTCAGCACCGCCGCCCGGCCGCCCGCCGGCCGCAGACGCGATAGGGCGCCGACTGCCGGCCGCCTCTGCCGACGCCGCCGCTGCCGCCGCTGCGCAGGTCAATCTTGTGACGTCAGACGGCCGCTGGGCGGCGGTGGCGGCGGCGGCGGCGGCGGCGGCGGAGGCGGAGGCGGCGGTGGCTGACGGCCGAGGGGGGCTGATCTGCCAGGGGACAGCGACTGTCTCTCCCTGCTGACGCCACCGGCCGATTTCATGAATAAAATTCACGTTTACCAACGTCCCTGCAGAAGTTCGGGTCGGCCTACTAAGTAGCTGCACGAGCGTCGTATCTCCTGAATCGTCTAAATGGACACTGGATCTCTGGCCTGTTTTCTGCAGGACCTGAGCCCAGCGCCGACGGCGGACCTTGCAAAGCGTCAGACGTCGCTGATGACACCAGACCGAGCCTCCCCCTCCCATACCTGACCGGCCCCGCAGCAGCAGCAGCGCCGATCAAGGCTGCGATGTGACGTCAGAAGCGCGCAGAGGCGGTGGTCGGCGCGACCTCTGCGCCCGCGCAGAGGGCGGAGGAAGTCGCGTCTGACAGCGCCCCTCTTCGACACACCGCAGCCGGCCGGGAGTCTCCCTGGCGTCCCAAGGCGGTTACACGTCAGCCACGTTAACAACGCGGTGAACTGCTGACCCTAATGTCGCCATTGTGAGCCATTTCCACAGGAGCAGCGCTTCCCGATGAACTGAAGTAAAGTCGCCCCAATGCCGTTCAACGAAACTCATACGTAACACAACTGTGGCTGTACCGTCTGTAGTGAGTAGCAAACGATTTTGCCGGGAGTGGTCGGTTCGGTTCTGCCCTCTGTCATTCCATTCTGTCTTGTACCACCTTCCGTTGCGTTCTGTTTTGAGCATGCCCATCTGCTTGCTGCTCTCTATGTTATCCCCGTTCTGCCTGCTTCCTTCTGTTTCTGTTCAGTTTTTCTTTGTTCCGCTGCCTTGAGCTATTTCTGGCCTGCTCCGCTCCGCTATGCCTCTGTTCCGTTTCCGTTCCGTTCTGTTCGGACATGCCGGCCGTCTGTGGTGGCCTTGTGCGGTCACCTACGTGGGAGAGACTAAACAGAGCTTCTGTTCCGACGTCCGGGGTCGCCCAGGGGTCAAGCCCAGCCAGTAACGCTGCCGAGAAGCAGGCGTATGACGTCATATCGGGCGACGGGGCGGCGGGGCAGGGCTAAAAGGTCAGCACCGGGGCCGGTTCACCGGGTGAAGGGTGGCAACCGTCGCACCGATACCCCCACAGAGCCACTGCGAGACGCAGAGGACTCACGCGATCCATCGCAAGTGGATCGAATTACACCGAGTGCGCTTGAAGCTGGCTTCTCACAATCCCGGCTAGTCCTGCTCTACTGGCTCGGCATCACTGAGTTTTTGAAGGTTTCGGCCGATCCTCAGCCGGAACCTGGTCTGTTCGTTTCACTGCCGAAGTCGACTGGGCCCGGTTCACGGATCGCCGGACTAGAGCGCCATGATCGGCCCCCGCCTGTTCCGTGGCCTCGCCGATCCGCTCGCATTCCTACAGAGAGCAGCAACCGTCCGAGGTCATTTCGGCCCCTCACAATAGGAGGAGTGGATACTGTTTCCAATAACGCCGCGGCCATCACACGCCATCTGCATGATATTGGACCGATAGGCATGGAACAAGCTTCCGATGGAACGAATATTAAATGTGTCAGAACGCCGGAATGAGGAAGATCATATCAGAAAGAGAGTTCGATAGAAAAAGACGGAGGAGAAATGAGAAGATATTGAAAGGGACAGGGCGGAAAAGCAGAGGGAGAGAGAGGAAGATAGGAAGAGGGGAAGTGACAGCGGAAGCAGAAAGCGGGAGGGAGAGAGAGAGAGAGAGAGAGAGAGAGAGAGAGAGAGAGAGAGAGAGAGAGAGAGAGAGAGAGAGAGAGAGAGAGAGAGAGAGAGAGAGAGAGAGAGAGAGAGAGAGAGAGAGAGAGAGAGAGAGAGAGAGAGAGAGAGAGAGAGAGGACTGATATTGAACGGGATTCCGATCAAATTCCAACCATTCCCAGCGCTGATGGCATTCCGCCGCGAACGGATACACCACTGTTTCAACATGCGACACATCACGTCAGCCCCACTTACGCACTAATGAAGTACGCTCAAGGCAAGCATTTCCTCGCAGACGTCGTGAGTGCGGAAGAGAGACAATGACGCATTCCTCGATAGCCCGGATCGCGTGACCGACAGACGTCGTCACCAGTCGGCTCGCCCCCTCAGCGGAGGATGCTCGGTCACGTGGTCGGGTCAGAGGCGCGGCAGACAGCCTGGCCGGGTTCAGGCCACCCACGTCCCGCACGAGGACGGCTCCGGACGGTGGGGAGACCGGTCTGGCGGGTCGTACCGGCCGCAGTGGGGTATGCGGGGCCGGCGCTTCTGTTTCGGCAAGTGGTACCCGCCACAGTGGGGTGTGTGGGACCGGCAGCTTCCGCTCCCGCGGCCGTACCGGCCGCAGTGGGGTATGAGGGGCTGACAGTTTCTGTTCCGGCAGGGGTATACGGCCACAGTAAGGAATGTGGGGCCGACAGTTTCTGTTCCTGCGGGTTGCACCTGCCACAGTGGGGTATGCGGGACGGGCGGCTTCTGTTCCGGCGGGTAGGCCGGCAGGAAGGCTCTGTCTCGTGACGACGTGAACGACCGTATCACCGTCCACGAAAGGCTTACAGCCCAACTAAGCCGATCAATAGCGTTTTACTCAGATGCCGACAGCGTATTTGAACGGAGCTTTCGATTTATGGAGAAAGCAGCGATGAAGCTGTCAATGATAACTCTCTGATGAGAGCAGCTTACGGTGTTGTAACCCATCACCGGGCTATTTCTGGGTGTTTTCTGTACTATTTCTGGCTAGGCACAGGGTTATTTCTGTTACGCCTCGTTATGGTGATTAATGTATGCTGATGGTTCTACCAATCTCTCGCCGACAGCCATGTTTAATTTACAGGGGAAAACTCAGGTACATAATTCCGTTGCGGAGAATTTAGATCATTCCTGTTGAGTTCGGCGACACGTTTCGGTCTGCTGCTCGCGTGTAGTGCTCGAGAGCAAGGAGCGAACTGCCCCACGAACGTTGCCGCACTCATGACGTCACACACACGAGCGGACAGGCGACCAACCATGAATATGCTCCGGGCCTGGTATAGCCAGCGGCGCGCCAATCAATTGCGCACTGGAGCAGGCTCCGGTGCCAGCTCGGTGCACCTGCACCGGGCGGCCCTGCGGCGACATGCCCTGCGGCGACAGGAGCGCCTGGCCGCCCGCTCGGCCGACCACGCGGTCTCAGAGAGGGCCGGTGCCGTGGATACTGGCTGGGCACACACAGAGCATCCCCTACTGGTTCATCGCTGCCCTGGCCCGACGGGACCATCGGACACCGCTCCGTCCGTGATTCTCACGCCTGTTCGGCCAGCCATTCCCACGGGCCCAGCGGCCAGCGCCACGTGCCCGTGGCGAGAAAGGCCGCCGCCTGCTGCGACGCGGCGGCTTTCGCCCGGTCGGCCGGGGGCTGAACGATGAGGGGCGGCGCCATGGGGTGGATGACTGAGGGTATCGCGCCCATCAGGCCGGGCAATTACAGCCATAAACCGGCCAGTAATCACGCACCTGCAGCACGCATCTGAGGTAACGAAAGCCAAGCCAAGGCGGCAAGGGAGTGGCACACGACCAAAACAACCAAAGCAGGGGAATCATTGAACGCTGTTCTGTGAATGGCATGGACCGCCTGATAATCCACCGCCCAAAGTACAGACCAACAGCAAGATGTGAGGATATATCGAGGGAAAACTACACGCAGCTTCCATTACACAAAAACTACTTGTTGGTCTTCACGTCAGACAGTTTTCATTCCAACATTCCAACTTCGAAACGCTTGCGCGCGCGTGATGCCAATTTCCTTTCAAAATAACCGTCACTTACACTTTTTTTAAGGTTAAAAACAAATTCATACTACTTCCAGAATGGCGTTACATTAATTGACTTCCACAAAGAGTATGCGCATTGACACAGACATACCTGTAAACCTCGAAACGGAGGCAGATGAGGAAAACACATCCAATGACTTGGCCCACTCAGACTGACCTACAAGCATCCAGAGTCCGGAATGCCAGTCTGGATTCCAGACTCGAGCAAAACCGAACTTCCAGTCACCTCCGGCAGTGCAGCAGGGGGCTCCTGGCTGCCAGAGCTCTCTCCGGCCCAGATGTGCCGCCGGCGGGGCCGCGGACCGTGCCGCAGGGGCCTGCCACACTCCGACAGCGCATCTCCAGTCAGGCGGAGACCCGGGCGGCCCGCCCCGCCGGCGGTCCTATTTCAGGGCCGATATTTCGGACCAGGTCGATCTCCCGATCGGGAGCCGAGTTCGTGGCGCCCGAGAGCCGCCCGCGCCGTGACGGGATGACGTCAGCTATGACGTCGGACGTGACGCGAGGCCAGCCGATGACCACGTTGACCAGGCGGACGCAGACAGAATGCGTTTCGGGTCTGGCAGTGGGTCAATTAGGCTCTGAATCGCCTGGCGGACGTAGCGGCGAAGCTCGGGGAGATCAGACGGGGCGCTGTACGGCCTGCGCCACACTGGGCTCTTGTGAAATTGGGTCCCCCGGTGGCATCCATACAGCAGTAAACCTCCACAAGCTTAACGTAAGATCCCAGTAAAAAAAAAACTCTGTGAGGGAATTCCGACACACGCGAGAGACGAAACTCATCGGGAACCGCAAATCCCACAGTTCCGACCTTAGTCGCTGGGGGCAAACTGGTTCCGTGGACCCTGACATATAAAACCTGGTACGGGCAGAACGGCTCTAAACGAAAATGCCATCACAAAACTGGCAAGGCCGCGTCAAAAATTCATGACAGCCACGAGTGCACGAAGCCTCGGAAACAGCTGCTGAATTATCGAGTAAATGAGAGCAAAACCATGGAAACCCTCAAGTTTTTCGACACCTGTCAAGCGTCAGGGCTTTGTCGCGGACGATGTTACGGAGTTAAAGGAAGATTTTACCGAGTAATGGTTTCCGAATGCCGTGACACCTGCGCCACGCACGGACGTGCGCGCACGCGACGCATCTGGGTGGCGGTCAACTCGATGACAACACAGCTGAATCGACGATCGATTACGCCCCATTGTAGCCGTTCCGTGCAAAGGTCAAGGCCATCACAAAGGTCAAACAACCGTGAGGCGCCCGAGGCCATGCCGCTTGAGCCGAGCCCGTCCACCGCACAACGCCCGCGGGCTGCAAACGATTTTCTCCGGGGAGTGAGGACAATGGGCAGGGTACGGACCGTGCCACTGTTCAGCTTCTTAAGCACGCCTCAGACCCCTGTTGGTTTGAACACTCTGAACGCCTGGCTCGGAAGCTGCAGAAGCTGCCAGCCTCTCAACATGACAATCACAAGAAAGGACACACCAGTGTCATTCTAAACACTAAAAGCAACGGACCGACGTATCACAAGGCAGGTATTAAAACAGGAGCAGGAGTTACCACCCAACTACAAGATACTTAAATTTAATGTAAGATTTTAAGCCCACACGAACTGCAGAAGTAGACCCCAGTTTTAAGTGAGCCGAATTCCAAGTAGTAATAACTTTCCGCAACAGTGGTAGTCACCTTTTAAATATCTTTTGAACGACAATGGCGTAAAAAGATATGTCGCAATGACATGCACTTGAGCAAAAGCTATGCCATGACACGGCGCAAAAGTTGCCAATTAAACCCCCAGACACCCTGAAACATTTCAGTGTGGTAACGTCTGTCGACAAAACGCTTAAATATTTCTTTTTGGAAAAGGATACGGCACCTCTAGCGTCTTACCGTAAAACAAACTGTAACATGCAAAAAAACGAGATTTCAAGGAAACCAGTTCCGTTGAGTTTAGTTCATTTCATGTTTTTAAACATCCGTCCGGAGGAAGCAGCCAATTCGGATATTCATAGCATTTATGTCTATATCATAACATCGTTCGCCACACACATCCAAAACTGCAATGGAATCCGGGAAAACAGATTCATCATGCCACACATAGAAATCCTGATCTTTTAACGACGTCTGAAGGTAATATTTGCGTGTTACACAATGAGTCGAAGACTTGCAACATCAGCCCTGGTTAATTAATGAATTGCACACCACACCAGCTCTAGTCAATCAAAAATGACTAGACGACTACTCAGTACTTATTTCAAGTCAACAGTCAGGAAAAAAATTACACCCGCCATACTTTCCTGTCCCACAGTGATCTCAATAAAAATTTAGTCCATTCGACGACATTATGGCAAGACTCGTAACACAGACGGCATACAGATATCACTAGACTTGCTGTCTACCTCAATAACTAAACGTGCAAAGGCGGAGGCGGAGGGGAAGGGGCGCATGGCAAGACTACGGAGCTCAAGGTTTTAACTTCCTTGTTTGGGGATTCCGGAAATGGAGAACAGGCCTCAAGTTTTGACGTGAGAGACTCCACACCTTTACAGACTTCCCCTGCTGCGAAGAGACTCTGCCGTTACTCAATATGCATTTTTCGTCGACAGAAGCTGAAAGCCAGGCCACCGTCCTTTCTCAAACATCACAAACGGAATATAAGCACGTACCCCTGGAAAAACTCTGTCTAACACCTTCACAAGCCAACCGAAGCGCGCCGTCACGCATCCGCCGTAGCCATGGTAACGGCCAATTGAAAGTTTCAGTCCACGGCCTAGTTTTGGATGACGGTGAAAAACAAGGTCAGCATCACTAACGGCGCTGCTAGGACAGCTGGCACCAAACCAAAGTGGCAACAGAGCTCGTAAACCCACATTCTGTGCAGCTCACTTCGACTGGCGATTACTTCCACAGCAGCTGCACCAAAATCTCTGTCCCGACGGCGGGAAACGTTAGCATTACTAGGTGAACATACGAAATTCGAAGAATATGGGCTCTAAACTGACAGTCTAAAGCGGTGCGACTTCCAAGAAACAACCACCTCGGTG
The DNA here is from genome assembly GCA_030062745.1 of Capitulum mitella. Lineage (NCBI taxonomy): Eukaryota > Metazoa > Arthropoda > Thecostraca > Pollicipedomorpha > Pollicipedidae > Capitulum > Capitulum mitella. The sequence continues at coordinate 7,624,818 of CP099851.1, read as the reverse complement.
GCGTGACGGCGTACGTGGAGCGCAGCATTAAGAAACACGCTTACAACGACCAGTTTCACACATCGTGACTCAAAATAGACGCTGCCTACCATTCTGGAACGTTTATCGTCTGCTCGCACATACATCATGACCTGAACTATAGATCGGGCCAAAATTCAGGTATGTATGGGTTCAGGTATGTATGTATTTTCAGGTATGTATTTATTTTCATGTATGTATGTATTCATGTATGTATGTATTTTATTGTCTATGTATGTATTATATTATTCATGTATGTATGTGTGTATTTCATGTATCTATTGTATATATTTTCATGTATACATGAATTTCATTATGTATGTATACACATACATGTATATACATGTATACATGTATGTGTATTTTCATGATGTATGTATCATCATGTATGTATGCATGGTTCACGTATGTATGTATTTCCAGGTATGTAATTCAGGTATGTATGTACGGGTACAGACTGGTCATAAGAAAACCAATATGGTAAACTTCTGGTAGGCCAGCATTTCCCACAGATACTACAGAGAGGATGTTCTGGTCTGATGGCGCCAGAAAACATAGCACAAAGGATGCGTATTAACTGAACAAAAGGGGCGAAGCATTATAACAGCGAGCTCATGCAAAATCTGGCAGATTCACAAAAGACTCTACCATGCCACGATCTTCAAGGCACAAAAAACGCATGGGTAACGTAAGCACTGAAGGCGGTGTTCAGTTTCTTAACTGGGGTGGGGGACGGCCACATGCGCTCCTCCACTGGCCGTCAGAGTGCCGGGGCTACTCCTTGTTGGGTCTTATCGATCACATTCAGGCCTATGCTCAGTGACCACCCCATCCCGAATCATGAAAATCAGTAGTTTGCTGCAGAAATCGTGGAGCACAGCCACATGCACGATCGAAGCAGCTCTTGTCGGCCACGAATTTGCAGCAGCTACAATGGTTCCGTCTTCGGACACAGCCGTGTCCAAGGAGAAAGCGATATCGCCGTTTCCCTTCCTCTTTCGCTTGTTAACACCCCTCAAAAAAAAAAAAAACAGTCGCAGAACTTATCCGGCGGATTAACTCCCATGCCACCGACAGTTCTGCCGATTACACGCAGTCCCGGCCTCCAGGCTCCATCTCACGTTCCCCCGCTGTACCCTCGCTGTACCCCGCTGTACTCCCGCTGTACCCTCGCTGTACCCGCACTCTATCCTCGATTTACTCTCATTGTACCTCTGCTGAAATTCCCTATACACTCCCTGTTCCCTCGCTGTACCCCCGCTGTGCAGTCGCTTTGCCTTTGCTGCACCCCCGCTGTAACCCGCTGTACCATTCGCTATACTCCCGCTGTACCACCGCTGTACCCCACTGTGCCCTCGCTGTGTCCCCGCTGTACCCCCGCTGTACCACCTCTGCACCCCAATGTACCCCCGTTGTACCCACGCTGTACCCCCGCTGTATCCACGCTGTACCCTCGCTATACCCTCGCTGTACCTGCGCAGTACGAGGAGGAGCAGCGGCCGTCGGCGGCGCGGTACTCACCGGCAGGTGGTACCTGGCGTACTCCTGCTCCTCGGGGTCCCGCGGAAAGTAGAGCGGCATCAGCACCTCGTAGATGCCGGCGTCCATGGCGTCCGGCACGAACACCACCAGGGTGTGCAGAGAGGCGAACCGCTCCAGGTAGCGGCGCACCGTGCCTGCCGCGCGGGTCACCTCAGGTCAAACCGGCCACTACGGGTGCTCAGTCACAGTCACAGTCAGCTCGGCTCAGACGGGTGGGCACGGGCCAGCTCAGATCGCCAGAGGTCACGCGGGGCACCAGAGATCAACTCAGGTCACACAGGTCACCAGGGGTCAGTGAGGGCCGCGACAATGAGCCACTGCCATCTAAGGTCAGTTTACATCATTTGTGACGTCTGCAGTGAGACAGACGAGAGTATTTTTTTGAATATTTATTTTTGCTACAAATTTAGCTCGAACGTGTTGAAGTGGATGGCGCTGGGATCAGGCTCTAAGATAAACCAGGCTTGTTGCCGGACTCTGGCTCCCGCCAGCGCAGCGTTCCCAAAAATATCGAGTAATTTCGCCTCCAGCGACGGGTCAGACGGCGCCGGGGGATCACCGTCGTGCCGTGCAACTCCACGACATGGCCGCTCAGGGACCGGCTGACTCCTTCGGTCTCGGGCCAAATACAGGTGCCCGTTCTGGAACATGCGAACCTAGATGTGGTATTTGAGCCTATAGCCAGCTGGCAAAAGACTCGCCTTGAGACTAACCCACTATCAGTTTCCTCTGCGTCGGGTGCCTTGTTCAAAGAGCAGCACGAGCGTAGCTCCAAATATTCACCACGCTCAACCGCAACCGATCGCCATGTACCGACCACAGCTATACGGGCGATAATGCCTTCAACTCCACGGCGTTCTGCGAGCAGAGCAGTCCTGGTGAAGGGCTGTATTCGCTGCGTCAGCCCCCCTCCCCCTGTCCTAAACCAGCGGCGATCGACCAGCACCAGGACCCGGAGCAGAAAACCCCTGATCTGGCGGTCCCGCAGCCAGAGCCGCACGAGCCACCACTTCCGGAGCCAAAGCCGGGCTGGACTCGGAGCGAATCGTCTCGTCCAGGGTGGTAACCTCAATCAGTGCGGACCAGGCATGCACGGCAATTGTCGTTTTGACGGTCGTCGTTGAATGGTTCAGAGAGGACCGAATCAAAACACGCCAAATTTTCGTCGCCCGAGCTTCAACGAAGCATAAAGGCCAGGTCGAAGAAAAGACAGGCAGAGATGCATGGAAAAATAGGAGTTCTGTCCAACTTTAAGCCCCCATCTCTTTCCTACCTCCTGCATTTCATTGGTTTCAACGGCGAAAACACGAGGAAGAACTGGAAACAAGAACAGACCGACACGTGGCGACCTGACCAACTGGCAGGCATACCAGCAAAACTATGTTGGAGTAGTTCACCGAAAATGACGAAGGGTCTCCAAACTTTCGAAGCGATGAATGCTTAACAAACACTGAGACAGACACCGAAGACAGCGCAGAAACGACATACCTCTTTAGGATAACGTGGGAGACGTAATGAAATCGTTGCAAAATGTACTTCCATGCATTGCAAACTGGCTTAAACAGAATGCCAAGTTCCCCTTAGTAGGTAAGATTTATTTATATCCAAAGAATGGAACATATGAAGTTGTTATTCTAACGGAAGAATGCGTGTCTCTCTCTCCCTCTCTCTCTCTCTCCTCCCTCCCTCCCTTCTCTCTCTCTCCCTGTTTTTCCCTCTCTCTCCTTATTTCTCTTCTCTATTTCTCTTTTCTATCTATCTCTCTCCTCTCTCCTCCCCTCTCTCTCTCACTCACTCTCTCACACACACACACACACACACACTTTTCTTCTCCCTCTTTGCCTGTTGCCTGTCGCCACTCACGCAGCGCGATGTGAGCTCCCAGGGCCGGAGGAAAGCCACGCCGAGCTGAGTGAAGGCAGGGCAGAGCCACGCTGGACAGACCGTGGTCATACACCAGCTGGAGCACCTCCCTGCAGCGAAATACACACCAACCAATCAGCGGTAATACACCAGGTGTAGCACCTCCCTGTAGGGAAACACACACCACACAACCAATGGTCATAATCAGCTGTAGCACCTCCCTGCAGGTAAATACACACCGACCAATCAGCGGTGATACACCAGGTGTAGCACCTCCCTGCAGGGAAACACACACCAACCAATCAGCGACGACACACCACGTGTAGCACCTCCCTGCAGGCAAATACACATCAAATAATCAGAGGTCATACATCAGCTGTAGCACCTCCCTGCAAGCGAAAAATAGCACAGCCGACGGGGTTCACCATCTATCACATACAGTCTGTAACGGGGCCGGAACGGCGTCATCCAGTGTCATTACACCGGCCCTATTATTGGCAATCCCATACATGTCCGGAGAGCCAATCAGGGGTGGCCGGCAGCTACTGGAGCACCAATCAGAGGCGGCCGTCAGCCGCGGCCGGCGACCGCCCAACGAAACGGCTTAAGCGGCCCGTCGATAGGCCGGCATCGGCTGCACCACCTGCAATCCTGCAGCGCCAGCGCCCACCTGGCCTGACGTGAATACCGCCGTACACAATTACCAATCGATGACGCATACACGTCCACACACCGTACTCCAGGCATCGGCGGAACGAAACAGTGGACTCAGTGATTCCACATAACCATCCACACACATCATCCCGGTTCCACATCAAGTGACGCAACGCCTTCAAAAGAAACTTGAAGAAAACAAGTTTGGCATACACCATATACCGTGGAATGTCGGTTGACCCAAATTTCCTAAGATATACACATGCACCAATGTCCCAAGATACAACCCTACGCCTCCTTACCATCCACACAACCATACGCAAGCCATCTGACAGTCACAAGCAAATCACAAAGTGGCACACATAGCAAGACTGCCACCACCTCACAAGGCAGCCAGCACCACGCCGCCGCAGCTAACACGGCGCCGCTCCGCGCCTGATCCATCAGACCCCGTCACAGACAGCACCTGTTCGAGGCCCGGCTGCCGGTGCGGCCGCCGCCGCCGCCGTGGCTCACTCTGACCGACGCCGGGTCGACCGCGCTGGCCCTCCGCCCACCGCCACACACACGGCAGCAGGGGGGACGGGGGGTCAATCGACACGGCAGCAGGCCGGCCTTACGTGGCGGCGGCCAGGCGGCCGACGATCGATGGCGGGAGGGCCGAGCGACGGCGTCCGGCCAGGCAGATACCCGCACCAGCCGGCGGATACTGACACTGACACCGACGCCGACACAAGCCGACACTGACGCTGACTGACGGATACTGACACCGACACTGACACATACCGACACTGACGGTGATTGACAGATACTGACACCGACACCGACTGACGGATACTGACACCAACACTGATACCGACACTGGCACTGACTGACTGATACTGACACCGACACTGACACATACCGACAATGACGCTGACTGACAGACACTGACACGGGCACTGACAACTACAGACAATGACAATGACACCAAATGACGGATGCTGACATCGAAATTGACACATAACGACACTAACACATACCGACACTGACGCTGATTGGCGGACACTGACACTGACACTAACACATGCCGACAATGGCAATGACACCAACTGACGGATACTGACATCAAAACCGACACTTACTGACACCATCTGACGAATACTGACACCGATACTGACACACAGTGATACTGGTAAACAATGACAATGACTGACGTATAATGACACTGGCGGAAGATACGGGCATCGACCGACGGGTACCGACTCAGGCAGGCGCTGACATCGACTAACGGATACTGACACCAATGGACAGGTACTCACACCCACTGAGCGATACTGGATACTGACAATTATGGACACAGACACTTGCACACAGACATTGACACGAACTGATGGAAAGTGACACTGACGGGCAGATACTGATAACGACCGATGGGTGCTGGCAAAAATGACACAAAAGCATTGACTGGTAGAGAATACTGTAAAGACGACAGACAGGCGTCCTCTGTCTCGGTAAGGCTACCTGTAACAGGAGTGCAGAGTGCCCTCGGCTGCCGTCTTGTACTTCTCGTTGTAGCGTGGCGTCGCAGTGTGGATCACGAAGCGAGCCGGCAGGTTATAGCCCTTGGTGATTCGCGCCTGACCCGTCGCCACACCTGCAGGCATGGCTCGGGTCAGATGACGTCACATCTGACCCGAAGGCTGCTTCAGGTCTGATCAGTTTAGTTGAATCCAGGTCGCGTAGGATTAATTCAGGTCAGGTGCCAGACCAACCTGGATCAGGTAATGGGTCCATTCAGCAGATTACAAGCAAAGGGTCTGCACCGACAACAGAGCCCAGGAAGATAACTAAAAGTAACACAAAACAAAAACGGCCGTACGCAGGACGATTGAGACCGCGTGAAGGCACTAGAGACCACCAGCAACACGGAAAAAACAAGCGATCGATGTCTTAACATACCTTCTGTCCAAAAATGCTTTCAAGGGCCATGCAAAACGGACAATCCAATCTTCCTATGCCTCGCTAGACTTCGCATATAACATACACTGCCACCCTGTACCCAACTGGCTTTAGCAAAGAACACATACACACATTATCCATACCCAGCTAGCCTAGGAGAACATATACAAATGTGACGCAGAATGCACACAGCCACACAGGCGACTCCACCAGCCGTGCCGACCTCGACGGTAACGTTTCAGCTCCGCCGCCATCTCGGGGCCGGCCTTCCCCAGCAGGTGGCACGTGACCGGGTTGGCCTCGGCGCCTCCGCTCGCTGGATGACGTCACCAGACAGGAGGTGTTGAGCTGGTGGAGCGGTCCGTACCTGACGACAGAGGCCTGCAGTCGGACCGGCTGCCAGCTGACGATGTGCCCGGCCAACACCCCAGAACGCTACTAATGCTGACGGCAGAATCCGCGTTAAAGAGAATGCTCCACACTTAAAATGGGTTTTCAGCCGAGGTAGACAAGCTGTAGATGCCGGAGTTCGGCATCTAGGCCAAACAGACGTTTTATTTCCAAACTGATAACGATCAAGGCGATTTAGTAACATCTCTGTGGCGCACGATTTACAACTGTTGCATCCAGACATGCCGCCAGATCCCGACAGATGCAGGTTATCGCCGTTTTGCCTTGATCCCCTTGTTGACCTGGGCGTGATATTACGCCATCTCAGGAAAGGTCATGTCCGTGAAAAAAAGTAGTGCCCAGGTAACCAACAATTAGTAGGGGTCAACCTATAACCAGATGCAAAACTAGAGTAAAATGCATTCCACTGGGCTTCAGCAGCATGTCCAGTTGCATGACAAATAAATGGCACTATCAACAAGTGATGGCCAGCAAAAATGAAGTTAAGGTGGTTGAGCTATGAGAAAAAAAACTTTATCACACATTTTGTCATGTTCCTTATATTTGTCCCCTATAACTAACAAAATGACTAAACCAAAACTGCTCTCTGCAATCTCCAAGCAATGCCAGTGGGTGACAACACCATGATCTCACCAGACGGCAATGCTGTTGTTGACATCCAGACGGCATGGGAATGGACTATGCTCATGTCGGGCAGATGAGTAATGGGCCACAGAGGGCTGCGTGGTGGGCAGCTGCTGCCAGCGTGGCAGACTGGCAGCATCCACCACTGCCTCCTCCATAGTCATCAACAGGGTGCTGTAAATGGTGGGGACAGGGTCACACAGGGTAGTCATGTCTTCCACTCCCTCCCCATAGTCATCAACATAAGTCACCTGTGTCAGGATGCATGGACAACAGTCATGCAGACTTATATTGTCCACCAAAGTCTCCACCATAGTCTTGAACAGGTGGAACTTTGAAGAGTGATGTCCAAGCCAGAAAAACTGGCTACATCTACCAGAGAGATGTAGCCAGTCACTGACTGTCTTCCCACAACCTTCTCCAACCACCAACAAGAAATGGCTGCCAGGAGAGTCAAATCAAACAAAATGGTCCCAAACAGCCCTTAGGGCCTCTCCCTGTCCATGGTGGTCTCAGAATCCAATGTGCACTATGCCCACCACTCAGACCCAAAATGTGCAGTTATGGAAAAGAACTGCAGACTGAAAAAGTACCTAACAAGAAATGGGGCCTTCTAAGGTAACAGGCATGCATTCTACAATAGTCTGTGGAACCCATGGGATGAACAAAGATATAAGTACAAAAATCACAAAAATGCAAACTGAAAAGGAATGATGGACAGATAAGAAGACCACAGGCAAAAAGAAAAGGACAAGTGTATCATAATCAGATTCTTGAAATGAAAGTGCACATTTCACAATGACTGGAGACTTCCACAAATTACTGGGGGAATGGTCCACATTAGATTTCAGACTATTTCTTTCCAGTTAATGCCATAGGCCTCATGTTAAAGTCACTGCATATTGAGAGCATCCAGACCCTACCATCCTCCCAAGGATTGATGGCCAAGCATTAAGCCATCAAACATGTGGGATGCCAAATATTACAAATAACTGGCATTCAAGACTTGTTACTAGGATACAGTCTACTAAACCTCATGCATGTTAACCATGCAATAAGTATGCAGGAGGGTCTGTTCATAAATTTAATCCCATTTCACCACATGACCAGTTTTTCTGAAAGAAGCATGATGCAATGAGCAATGGAAATTGGTGCAGGTATCGTGCCCATTTTCTGATCGGCAAGTTAGGCGGAGACTTCTAGTAGTGTAACCAGGACAGTCAGAGGTATTAGCTGACTTCTGCCTACCAATTTTGGTTAGATGTTTCCTAACAAGGGCTAATATCACAAAAGTTGTCTGAAAATAAAAATCCTTCAGAATCAAGAAGTGATGTCACTTTATTATTACAATTTTCCATATTTACCACTTGAATGGGTTAATTTCCTCATGTCTGCAGTAAAATGCCAGAAGTTGCTCATGCACTTTCATCACAACACTGAACCTGTGACAAAAATCCAGGTTTCACTATCGAAGTTTTCCAAAATGCAACTCAGATCCTCTCAACCATTACACTATTAAGAGACTAAAGCTGAACTGCAATGATGTCAGTGCTGGCTGCACCAGAGACAGGAACTACATCCCTTGACAGAAAAGACATGAATATGAAATGAATTAATGACAGATTAGTAGCTCTGCTCACTGCAAACTGCACACAAAATAATCTGACCATTTGAACTAGCTTCAACCTGAATGTTTCCAGTCTTCCATAAGTATACATGCAACACTCAGTTACATGGGTACATGGCCAGGCTTTATATTGAGCAGGAAATGCTCAGTATGGGGATTAAGCATTGTACCTCACCAGCAGTGCCAGCAAGGACAGATCCAGAACTCTTGCTTTGGAGGGCTATATCTTCCATCCATGTAACCTGACCTAAAGCCAAATGTTCATTTCTCAACAGGCCACATGTTGGCCTTTTCCTTTAGCAATTACAGAAAACATACTATAAATTAAAAGAAGTTTTAAAAATAAACAAAAACTAAACTTTTCTGTTCACGGGGTACCTTCATCCATGTTGGAACTCCTTTTCCAACCAAAGGTACCAACAGCCCTCCTGGACCTGCTAGTGTTTGCCATTGGGGCAGCAGGGCTAATCAAAACTGTGTCAAACAAGCTTCAAAGAATGGAGTTGCAAGCATGCTTAGACACTTAAGTTCACGTTCAGTTATCTTCTTCCTCAAAAACCGCCAACAACAGTGGCAACTTGACAGGACGCAGGCTACGGTAACGGTGATTCAATTGAAATTACTTCTTACCACAGGAGAGTACCCCAAGCACTGCTTGTTTGCGAGCTAAGACACACAACCTCTTGTGCTCACCTGTCCAAAGTCTTGTGTCAAGTCATATGTCGTGTCAGGGGCCAGTCAGTGGCCCGGGGCACTGCACCCACAGGCTAAACGGGATGTATTGTCACGTATGCATTATGTTTGTCTACAAGTTTATTTTGGAGGCTGCATACACGAAGAAAAATTACATTCATAGGACGGAACAACCTAGGTTTTATTGTATTACGTTTTCAGCACGAGAGGAATAGTGGGGGTATAGCTCAGTGGTAGAGCATTCGACTGCAGATCGAGAGGTCCCCGGTTCAAATCCGGGTGCCCCCTCTTTATGCTATTCTTCTGTCGTGTTCGCTTTGCCCCAGTCTCGGACCAACACTTTGTGTAAAAGCCTGGAACTCGAAGACAAGCTGCTAACTCGGTTTTATAAAAGAAAAAAAAAAAAAAAAACGGAGAAAAAAAAAAAAATTTTTTTTTTATAATTTTTTTTTTTTTTTTTTTTTTTTTTAAAAAAGCCCCCCTTTTTCGCCCACATTAAACGAACCTTGCATTCAATATAATGATGATGCCATATCTGGTTTTTGGTGCATGATTGTAAACAGTTCACGCTTTAACTATCATGACGTCTCCGATAAGTTGCAATCATTACTTGCTCACGATTCTTCTAAGAAATTTTGGCAATAGGCTAGGGACCGATTTTGAGATAATGGCATAGAATAATAGACCAAATTTTTGCAAAATTTATGGCACCAAAATCATTTTCCTACTATACATAATTGTTACGCTATACGAGATTTCATTTAATAGCCTCCAGGCATAAATGAAAAAGTCTGGATGTTTGACGTCACATCCTAGTAACGCCCAGGCCCCGTTCAACCGTTCTCCGAGCTGTGACGTCACCCGGGCATGAGTAAATCCCTTCGTCCATGCTAAACTATTGGAATCAAGCCAATGTTTGAAGGGCAGTTGGCAGAAAACTAGGGCTGTCTCTAAATGAGATGTAAGCTTCATAACAATTTTTAACTCATGAAATCATCAAAAGTGGCGTAAAATACGGCTTAATTGTTTTTCTAAATATCTGAA